>CM021104.1:507610640-508017443 GCA_007115665.2 Sequoiadendron giganteum | reverse complement strand
TCTCCCACTCTCTCTTTCGCCCCCTCTCCCTCTCCCTCTCTCTATCCATCTTTCTCTCCCACTCCCTCTCCCTCCCTCTCTCCATTTTACTCTCCAACTCTCCCCCTCTCTCCCTCCCTATTTATCTCCATGTCTCCCACTTTCTATTTCTAACCCTCTACCTCTCCCTCCCTCTCTCTCTCCCTCTCTCTCTCTCTCTCTCTCTCTCTCTCTCTCTCTCTCTCTCACACACACACACACACACACACACCTCTATCTCCTCTACTATATAGTTGCAGGGGACAACTATAGAATTAGGATAGAGGGTAAGGACAAAGAGGAAGAAAAGAAATATACAAAGAAAAACATATTTCACATAACGCGCTTGCATTATAATGCGAGCGCGTAATGTACTCCACTAAAACGGTAAAAAACTCTATATACCCATGATTTCAAGGCCGATAGTCTGCATAATCCCTTGGTTCTATGCGTGCTCCAACAAAAAATGGCTTTTTGATGATGTTGTCAAGTGTGCAAGCATGTTTTTCACATTCCATCACCTTTTCCATGATCTTTCTATCACCTTTGCATGAATTAGCAAAGTTTCCACGTTGAAAGACATATAATATCAATTGGAGTTTGAATTCCATTGAAAACTAATATACTGTAGACATCCAAATTCGATCACTTCCATATGATCAAAATTATCTACTCTATTTATCTAGTTCATTAAATAGTGATTAAATAATTTATTTAATCATTATTTCATTTTTTGCCTAAGGTTCCTAAAGTATGTAATTAAATAAATTAAATACTTTACCTTACCCCCTTTCCTTCTCTAAATTAAATAAACATGAAAACTTATTTAATTTAGTCATTTAACCTATTTGGATTACAAACCAATTTTTAATTCCTCTTTTTCTCTCTCCTTGTCACATTCTCCATAACCCTCTCCTAATCTGGATTAAATTAATTAATCTATGATTAGGATGTGCACCACTTAATCAAAATTAAGTGTCACATCCTCCATAATCTCCCACTTGCCTCTAATCCCTCATTAATTATCTTAATCATGTGTTTGCACAACCTTAATCAAAATCATTAGCCACATTTGGCTTACCTTTTCTGGTCAACCTTCCCACTTACCATTTTTAGCCTGGACTCCCTTCCCCATGTGAATTTTTAATTCACTTTGGTCTTCCCAAGGTCTTCCTCATCCCCCATGCAAATATGACATGTCATTTTACATGTGTCCAAGGTTTCTAGAACCTTGGACTTGTCACATCACCCACATGTGACAAATCTCTAGCTTTCTGGAAACCTCCTTTTATCCAATAAACTCTCCATTGAATGTAAATTTTTAATTTACATTTATTTCTCCCACACACTTCCCCTTTTCCCATGGAGATTTTTGAGGAATTCTAAAATTCCTCAAAAGTCTCTTTCATTCTCATTTGGGGACAAGAAGTTCCTTTTTGAGGAAATATTCTCATCCCCCAAGGTACCTCAAAGGTACTTCTCCTTCATCCACCTCATGTACTTCTCTTCCACCTCTTGTTCTTCTCTTCCACCTTATTTCCACATCACTCCACCCTAAGACCTCTCACCTTCCACATGTCAAGATGTGAGGGCTTGTGAGTCCTCAACTCACCATAGCCCTTCATCTTGATCTTTGTTGGATCAATCCCAACCGTTGAATTCCCTAGAGAATTCAATTTAGCCTATAAATACCCCTTCAATTCCTTCATTTTAGGGAATCAAGTCTTTTGCAAATAAACTCTTGCAAAACTGCCATTCAAGCTCTCATCCATTTTAGCACTTACATCATCAATCCATGTTGCATCAATTCATCTTGCATCCATTCAACTTCATTGCCATCCAAGGAGCACACAAGATTTCAAAATCAAGGGCCAACCAAGGAAGCAACAACATGAAGGAATAACAGCAGTCAATTTGTTTATCTTACTTCTATGTTGTTCACTTTCTTAGGCTAATCTTATTGAGGTGCCCTTTTATCTTGTTACTTTTCTTCATATTGAACTATTAGTTTTTAATCTAGCATCTCACATTTGGAAGTAGCATTTTATTAGGATCACATATACAATTGAAGTTTGGAGGGGAACATGCTTTTGAAGAAGTCAAATCGTTGTGGAGTTTGAAGAAAGAAGAAGCTAAGGCTACATAATTGGGTTGAACTCCTCTATTTGAAAGTCTAGTTTTTTAGGTATGTGAAGTCTTTACAAAATTTCTTTCATTCTATTATGGCTTGCTTTCATTTTTGTTTGTCATTATAACCTTAGGTTGTCAATGCAAATTTTAAATTACCATTATATACACAATTATATACACTTGCCAATTACTATTTTAAACTTGATGCAGAACATCTACCAAGATCCACAAATCATCAAGGGTACTTCTGACCCTAAATTAAATTGAAGAAGATCAACAAAAAAAACTCAATCATCTTTTCATCAAAACATAAGAATTTGGTTTCAACTCTTTGTCAGACTCAAAAAAATAGATTAACCATCATAAAATTGATTGTAACATAACATAAGGTTGATTAGAAACTAAGAACCATTCACCAAAATTCATCCTTTAATACAACTCCAAGCCTCTCCCATTCCTCTAAAATGTCCAAACACCTTCCAATACCTTCGCACAAATTGATGCAATACAAAGGAAGAAATCAACACCTTTCTTAGGACCTTACCCACTCAACTAGGCTTCCAATACAAAACCCCTCATTTTTCAATGCAAAGAGGGAGGGTTTATAGAAAATCCTATACTCGGGCCTTCCTAGACCATTCCAAAGCATCAAACATCTTCAAAATACCCTGCACAAGGTCAAAATTTCATTACATAGACCACTCCTTCAACACTTTTTTCAAAATCACTCCTTGGTTCCTCAAATTCTCATGGAAAAGTGCTTGTTTCAGCCTAAGAACCCCATCCTATTGTCATTAGTTTCATTCCAAGGCATCTTAAACAATATAAGACCCTAATCTAACAATTTACATGTCATCCCATTGAGAAACAAGTCATACCAGTAGGTGGGATGGTCATTTCATAATTAAATCCAACTCAAACCCTTTGACTGGCTTCAAATGAGCAGTTTCATAAAATTGTCAATTACTCTCTTCAAACATACTGTTAATCCCTCAGAATTGATGCATTAGAGATTTAAGAAATGTTCCTACAATATTATATTATTTTTCTATCAAGGGGAGGTTTTATAGATCTGTACAAGTGTAGGAAAGTGCAACAAAATAGTGAATTTCTGGAAAACAACATTTTTTTATCAAAAAAATGGATTTCAAAATGAACAAAAATCCTCCCTTCGAGCCAATGGAGGTTGTTTAAACCTTTTGAAATGAAAAAAAACTCCCTCTAATGCCTATAACTAATAGAAAACATTCCTTTGAAAGCTCATATAACCGGTACATGGAAAATGTCTTTAATGACCCTCTTACAAAATGGAGATACCCAAAATTGAATCAAATTTCAAAATGGAAGCATAGCTTGTCAAGGTGCTCCTACACCACAAAATTATCAAACACTCACAATTCCATTCACTCATTAGTTTTCAGAATCACCATCATGGTTATTTACTTTTAGTTAGAAATGTGCTCTGGCCATTCTAGTGCTTCCATAGTTTGTACACATTTGTCTACATGCTAGGTTAACTTTTGTACATGATGATTGTAAGTATTATTTAAATGAAGCCTTCAATGACATATATTTTTCAATTAACTTGAATGGATACATTTTTTAGGAACCAATATTCATCTCATTACCATGGTATAGATAAAATTATCTGCCATGCCAAAGAAAAAGACAAAGAGGAAACTAACAGACAAAGAGAATGAAACCTTGAAAGAAAAGGAGAGAGTTCGGGTGGTGGCATATCATGAAAGGAATAAATTGGAAACAATTGATGAAAACAAGCCGATTGTAGAGGAACCTCAATCGTTAAAAAGAGAACGGGAATTGGCAGCACAATAAGCATGAATGTGAAAGCATCGTCGTAAGACAGATTTAGATACCGTAGTTGGAGACATACCCTCTATGACAAGTGAATATGAAGGGACACCATTAAGCACAAGCGAATATGGAGGGACACCATTAAGCACAAGCGAATATGGAGGGACACCATTAAGCACAAGCGAATATGGAGGGACACCATCTAGCACAAGTGAATATGGATGGACACCATCTACTGCAAGTGAATATGGAGGGACACCATGTACCGCAAGTGAATATTGTTGGACACCATCTAGCACATTTCAAGCTGAGAGTACATCATCACTCAAAATTGATGAAGAAGGTATGCCATCATTCCCATGTGAACCTCATGGTATGTCTTCTTCTCCACCCTTGATTGAAGGTATGCAATCTAGCCTACCTCAATTAAATATTAATGAAATTCCTAATGTTGAGATGTATGTACCTAGGAGAACATCGCCAAGAATTTTGCGTAGAAAGCCAAAGTATTTGATTAATATTGTAGATGAGATTTTGCAGCACATGGAAGGTAAGATTTCAACATGCACTTGTAGAAGATATGTTGATAAGATTTGGGAATGATTCTTTGAAAGGCTAAATGAGACTGCAAGATGTCAACTATTTGTTGAAATGATGCGGGGTGTAAAGTATAGGAACATCATGAAGACTCTTGGGTTGAGAACATTGAATGCATCAAGTGAAGACACTCTTGTGGAGAATCTAATGGATGCTTATGAGAGTAAGACTTCACGCTCAAAGGATAGTAATGTCACCCGACGTGTCATTACATCGACTTTGGTAAGTTGTCAAACAAAGAGAGCTCGCCTAATTAAAAAGACTAGTGAAAAAATGGGAATTAGTAGAAAAAAATTATCAAGAGCCATTCAATGGTGGCAAAGAATTGAGGGCAATGATACAAATGAATTATTGGCATTCTTGTGGAGACTGTAAGATAAAGAATTTTTCAAAGCCTTGATAACACTAATTGAAGATTATTGGAAGAATAACACAAGGCCATCTCCGAATCAAAGGAATGTGGTAAGAAGGAGAATCGGTAGTCGCAATCATGAGCCACATCCAAAGCATTTTTTGGATATGACTCAAACCCAATTTTTTCAAAAATTTGAAAATGATTATCCTCAAATTAGTATTTCTCAAATATTTTTTGAATTGCTTAAACCTTTTTATGTCAAGATAAATCACACAAGCACTACTTGTTGTTGTAGACTACATATTGAATTTTCTAACCATTACGATGTTTATCGTTCTATATGTTTAGATTTGCATACTAACAATGTTTTGTAGGATTGTGGCATAAAAGCCCCACCAAAATCTTCAAGAGAGTTCTTATCCAAAAATTTAAGTGAAAAAGAGGATGGCTAAATATTCTATAGGACAACATGCTTGGATGGTTCATGCGAGCATTGTGGAGGCTTCCAACGTATGCCAGTATGTCAGCATATGGAAAGCACAGATGAGGTGGGATAGAAACTAGTAGAGATCGGGAAGTATAAAACAGTGGCATATGCTACAAAAGATGGGTCTCAAGCAAAAATGTGTGATTTGGTTATTGAGAAGATTCCAATCTACCAATTTATGAACACATTTCATGACAGTATATTGTCTGAGTATGCAATGCATACCCATAGAGCCTGATGGTTGGACACACAGTTCAAGCTATGCAAGGACACCTTTTCAATCACAACATGAGGTGCAGTCACAGTATTAAAACTCCACACAAGTTTCAATATTTGTGCACATAGCATTCATTCATGCATATGATAGTACAAATGAGCAAAGGAAGGTATTGAGGGAGTACCACTTTTACATTAGTGATGATCACACACATTCTCTAGAATTTGTGCAAGGTTTCTTCCAAGTGTTCTACAGTGGTTTGGCTCAGAGGGGCATACAATATGATCAACATATAATATGGTTTGATAACTATGCAGCACAGTTCAAGAACTCGCGCATGTTCTACTCGTTGTGCAGGATGCATGTCATTAAAGGTGTTCAACATATGTGGAAATTTTGTGAGGCTGGACATGGAAAGGGGGAGCATGATGGTGCGGGAGCATATGTGAAAAGAGCATTAGCATGAGAAGAGTTAAACCATAAAGGCAGTGCAAAGTTGACAGATGCAAAATCAATCGTCGAGTGGTGTAACACTTTGATGGGTCCAGGTAATGAAGGTACGTATTCAGTTCTTAGATATTTTTGGTTGATGGATGAGACTAACATTGCACCATATGAAGACTGTTGTACACTAATAGGATCGAGTGAGGTACACTCTCTCCTTTGCTCAAATGCAGGTTTATGGAGTATCAATACACGAAAGATGGCATGATTTTTTTCATGTACAATGCAAGCCTGGAATGATTGTGAGTCAAGGGAATGGGTTAACAAATGGTTCACAAGTTATCTTAGCCAACTTCACACTTATCACCCTCTAACGGCATTGGAACTGACACAAATGGAATCATCAGTTGACTTTGACCATGTATCAGATCTAGTTCAACCAGGTGATATATCTACTTTCTTAGTTGTTGAAATTTCATATCGTTATCTTACTTTGTACTATATTCATAATGTTGACAAATTTCAAGAGATTTTTTGTACATATCAATGCAAGGCATGTT
This sequence comes from Sequoiadendron giganteum, assembly GCA_007115665.2. Classification (NCBI taxonomy): domain Eukaryota; kingdom Viridiplantae; phylum Streptophyta; class Pinopsida; order Cupressales; family Cupressaceae; genus Sequoiadendron; species Sequoiadendron giganteum. The sequence continues at coordinate 508,010,820 of CM021104.1, read as the reverse complement.
TATGCAGTTATTGCAGATGAAGACAATGAAGAGGGAGTAGACTATTACTTGTGTCGTTGTGTTGAGACCAAAAAAAAATTGGAGGCCCCAGTTATAGATGGAAAAAACATCGAATACCCTACAGGCTCAGTTGTGGTTACTAGAACATGGCTTAGAAGGTACCCACATTCAAGTGTTAAACATTGGCTATTTCAGGACTTTGACATGCATCGTAAGATTCTTCATTACTCGAACCTTATCATGGAATCCAATGTTCATTTGACCAAATATGGGGGTAGACCTTTGAACAAGACATTATGGAAGGTCTGTGAGTTTGACCATAAGGCAATACTTGACACAATAAAGAGTAGAGTAGACCCGGATGGTTCATTGGATTAATTTGTAAGTATATGCACATTGGTTATTATTAATTTATACTTGTATGCACATTAATTTTTTTGATGCCAATGCTATCATCTTCTTTTACAGTGATTGGTGTCCCCTTGCAAAAAATGCAGATATATGAGCCATCCAAGAGAATGCCAGCCATAAAAGCAATGCAACATCCTTATTTTGATGCCTGCATGCAACATCTGTAAGTGCCTTCCATCTATTTTTATTTCATTTCCATTTTGGATGCTCTTTATTTTTCTCTTTTACTTTGCATAATATTAAGTAAACTACTAAAAATTGATTGATCTTTCGTTGCAGAAAATGTTGATTTAATCAAAGAGAATTTCAGCCAAAAAAGAAATGCAACATCCTTATTTTGATGATCTTGACAAATCTCAATTTTGATTTCAAGCCATTATAAAAGAGCATGTGAAGCTTAGTGATTGAATCTCAAGTTACTCATTTGAAGTTAACCTCATAATGAGCACCTATGATGTAGACATTTAAAGAGAATCTCAAATGTATGAGTGACATTGTAAAAGATCTGTGAGAACGAAGTGCCTAAGGCATTGTAATAAGATTTAATTACATAATGAGATATACTCAAATATTGTAAGGTTTGATTTCATGTTTGGTGTAGTAGCACCTTGTTCTATAAATGTGTTGAATAGGAAAATTTGCAAACTTTGAATTTTGAAATTAAACAATGTGAAAAAGGTCATCTAAAGGTCATGTAAATTATTTGCAACTTTTTTTCTGCAACTCGTGTGACCAAGGGAACTGTTCCAACATGTCCGAATAGGTATTTTTATGCTACGCATGGTCCTCTTTCACACCGAAACACGTAGAATCGCTATGTTCCACCGGATCGATCCCTTAAGGGTCCAAAGTGCAAAATGGCTGCAAACTTCAGCATGCTATTACTCGGATATCGTGGTGCTTAGAAACTTCTCATTTGATCCTATAGGATCGCATTGAGCCCCTCTAAAAAAACCTCTCTCGGTTTTGGCTATCTCAGAGTGGTTTTCCCATGGTGGCGAATTTTCACTTGATGGAAAAAACATCAAATGCAAGCAGTGCAAAGTTGCAAAGTGGTGCAACTTTCGTTCTCCAACTTGTGTGACCAGGCAGACTATTCCAACACGTCCAAATAGGTATTTTTACGCTAGGCATGGTCCTCTTTCACACCGAAACACGTGGAATCACTTCAAGCTATGTTCCACCGGATCGATCCCTTAGGTCGGAGGAGTCTAAAGTTGAAAATTTGTAAGTTGCTTAAAGCAACAAATTTGAAATGCAACGGTTACTTGTTTTGAAAGTTGGTTTTTAGTTAGTTGAAGGCATGGATCAATTATACAAGGGTTTAAAACACTATGTAAAGCCTTGAGAGGCTCGAATGGAGGTTGTTGATGAACTTTTGGAGAAGATAAGATAAGAATTATTCACATTGTTCTCTAATTTTTAGATTTCTTATACAAACTTTTTGATCCTATACTTCGTACGCCCTCCAGCTTCCTGTACGGTCCCAAGGGTGACATGGATTGAAAGAGGGTTGAGCTCACAAGATCCCATCTCTCATGATAATGAATGGCCCACTTAGAACTCATTGCATGTAGGTGATGCTCACAGAGGTGAGGCACTAGGCCTTCCTAGGAGGTCACCCATCCCAGTACTACTCTAGCTCAATCGCTTAACCACAAAGTTTTTTCCCCAAGGTTAAGCCCACTTAGCTTGCAACCCCATTTGTAAAACCTTCAGAAAGTGTTGTGCCTTATGAAACATTCATTATAGAGCCCCTTTAGCTCATCAATTGATAAGTAGGAGGTATTTTCTACAATGTGTCAAATTGTGATATTGCTATCAGGATTCAATTGTGTAGTTTTCAAGTATAAAAGAGAATAAGAAGGGAAGATCAGGGTAATCAATTTGTGGACTTATTTTTATTATTGAATTACCTAGTGTGGGATTGGTCTATATGAGAAAAGTATACATTTCAAGCATATAATATGGAAAGGACTCAAAATTAGATGCATGAGTACAAAGTATCGATTAGGAAAGGCATCCCAATTCTCAAGGCCTATATAGCAATGATAGGAAGATTTATATTCAAAGCTAGCACATGATTTAAATTGATTAATTAGAAACAACTATTATATTTATTTATTTAATTTCCATTATCAAATTAATATTTGAATTGGATTTCATATTCAAAATTTATTTCATTTATAATTTGGGGACTCCATTATCTATCTTAATAATATTGGATGACAACCTTTGTCAATCCAATAAGAAATAAATCAAAAATCTATTGATCTAGAGATCGATTCATTACATTGGTATTAGAGCGAATGAACCTGCTAACCTTTGAGTATTGCAACAAATTGACTTTCCATTAGAAGCATGGCAACCGATGATAGTGGTTGGCATTACTCAAGAAGGATGAACATCTTAAAGAAATTTGTAGAAATCGGGACAAGTAACCTTCTTGTGGACTTAGGGTTGCAATATTTGATCTACAACATGTTCCACCATTTATTTAGTACGATCAAGAACACACATAATGAAGGTGTGTTTGCAGCCATGAAATATTATGGTTTGAACTATCCAGAAGAGTGATGTTTTATCTCGACCACCCATATCTATACCATGGTTTGTTTGGAAACAAGGATGGGTTCTTTCTTCATCAGCATATACATTATTCCTCGATGTGTTCACACTAGTGTTACAAGACTTGGACTCACCTCAGACTTGACAAGCCAATTTTTGACTTGGACTTGGGCTCAGAGCCCAAACTCGACAAATAGAAAAACCTAAGAAATTCAAAGATTTTTAAGGATTTAAAACTTGTTTCATGCACCCTTTAATAAATAAACCTTAAAGACACAATAGCATCATCAAATAGAAATTACTATGATCCCATACATAAACATACATCAATCACATAAGTATAAGCATCGATAAAAGATATTTGTATTAACATAGAAATTACCTTGAATACACGTAACTCATAACTATTGAACCATCAATTTAGAATGCAAATATGGATAGGCATCGATAAAATATATTTCTATTAACCAAATAGCCATGTAGGCATACATCAAGATATGTCAATATAAGTATGAAATATATGTACAAAATAGCCATATAGGCTTGAGAATGCCATATAGGCATACAATGTCAAATATGTCCAATAAAAAATATGTACAAAACTGTCATGTAGGCATACAACAAAGGACTCTGGAATCAAAATTCATTGCTCTCCATGACCTGGAAATAAAATCTTTCCCTTTCCTTTTTGCTCAGATGGCGATAGGTCTATCACTCATTTTTGTTGTGCTCGTGGAGTGCTCCTACTACTCCTCCTAGGGTTTAGTTCATTGTGAAGTTTTAACTATTACAATAAGAAGTAAAGACATGAATATATAGAAATTACATTATAAATAATGATATATTTGACAAAATAATCACTTACAGCCATCTCACGATCTCACTCCATGAGGGAAATATCCTCACACCCATGCTTAGGCATGCTCAAGCCCTGTATAAACCATACAAATAGAAATTAAACTACGTGAATCAATAATGGTTTCATTTTTCACTAACTAACATCTATAACAACAAATGTAAATTTAAATTTACTAATTTGCCTCATACCTCTTCTATCAGAGCCATCGAGGATTGTATAGTAGATGTTACACCAATATCCATTTCCCTCATCACATTCGGAGGAGTATCGTCTCGCAACAACTGAAAATAAAACAATAAAATATTCAACGTAATCAACGATGTGCATATAAACTACTCAAATCTATTAAGTACTTGATTCATTAGTTAAGCTCTTTATTCTATTACCTGCATGAAGGTTTGAGTAAATCCACTGCCACTAGGAAGTGTTCCACCAAAACCTCCAATATTAGTCTGTTCAACATCCAAAATCGCATATTAAATTACCATTCGTAAAACAATGATATTAACATGCAATAAATTTATAATTGTTTACTAGTTACATACCCTAGCAATAGGTGTACTGCAGAAATAGGTTGGTGGGGGGCCGATGTATCCAGTCTCAACACTATGACCCTGCAATTTATTAAAATCATAAAACATTTTTAGTTAATCTTGCATTTCAAAATTGAAATTTAATAAATTAAATTCAATGAACACATGCACTAAATTTTACCTACTATCAATGTCATATGCCTCATGCAAAATGTCAACTGCCCTCTCCATCTCCATAGCTGCAGACGGATCCTGCGTACCAATCTCTTGAGTGTTGGTGGGGTCATATGAACAAGTAGCCCCGCAAGATTGACACACATGTGTTCGAAGGCCACCACTCAAAGACTCCCCTGGATGGCACTATATAATAGGGCTAGTATGATGGATGACACTCTAGGTCAAAGTGTTGATTGCCTACAATGTCTCTACGTCAGCACTTTCTTTCACGACGAAAGGCATAACAACGTGCTCATGAGGTGGCCTAGCGAGAGCTCATCTACCTTGCCGCATAGGATCTGGTTGTGCACCAGGTCTATCCTGAGCTGACCCCCCCACCTCTCCCCTGGAAATCCTCATATCAAAATAATGTGGGATTTTGTTCAATATGAACTCACTATATAGTTTCCTAAGGAAATATTGCGAGACCTCGCAATTGTTGCACGGTGGGTAATCGAAGACCATGTACCACCTATCATAAAATTGGTCCCTAATCTATTGGTGGTGGCACCAATGGATAGGAAACCTCTTCGCATTGAGGGTAATATTTTGATTTATGCGTGGGTCGGTGAATAATGAGTGCAAATCACCTTTTTTAATTTTTAAATCCTTTACATGCTTGTATGATAGTTTATTTGCATAATAATCCATAGCTGCCTGCCTCCTATCTTGCCATCCAGTTATTTTTTTGCTAATTGAATCTACATTTTTTAACATATCTTTTAATGAATTTGCTAGGGTCATTTTTTCTACGGTTGAACCATTTGGATCACTCAACCTACTGATCAAATCCTCAATTCTCTTTTTGTTGTTCTCAATTTCACTCATTAAATTTTGTTGAGTGCTAGGAGGGGGTTGAGTCATTGGTGGAGGAGGTTGATGTTGTGGTTGATTTTGATCTTGAGGATTTGGTTGGTATTCTTGTTGAGGATTTTGAGGGTTGTCAAGTTGATTTGCATCTCCTAAAAATTCAAACAAATAGATATCAAATTCAACCTAAAACTAACAAATTCAAGCTAAAACTAACTAATTCAAAACAAAAACCATAGAATCCTTACCTCTCACAGCTCCTCCTCATCATCGCGCCATTATTGCGAAGAAATAGGGATTGTTGGTGAAGAATTTTTTTGAAATTCTCCTCCTAGAACACGAGCGTGAAATTGTGGTGGTTTTGGCCGTGGCTGCAAAAAAAACCAGTCGAAATCCGAATGAGAGATTTGCATTTCTTTTTTTGCTTTTAATAGTCAATAACGCGAGCACGTTATAACATGCTCGCGTTATTGGTTTTTATTTTTCGAGCCTTAGGCTCGGCATAACGAGCCATAACGTGAGTGCGTTATAACGTGCTCGCGTTATGGTTTTTCAAAGATTTTTTTAGGGGGTGTCCACGGAATTGCTACCCATTTCCATGCACCTGCCCACCTATTAGAGTTTATCTCTTCCAACCAAACTACCAATCTCCCAAGTAGGATATCACATAGACATCAAACATACCCTTATGATATCAGTCACAACAATATGCTAACAATCTCCCCCTTTGTCATTGATGGAAAAACCAAATGCTTTGTACTACTTGAAAAATGTAAATTCATTGCTTTGCTACCAAATAAACATGCATGCACCATGAAAACACAGACATAGCATCTCCCCTTGAGACATATCATTCTTTTTCTTTCTCAACAACATGAGTATTTATTTTGCTTGCTCAACAAAATGAGCATTTCTTTTGCTTGCTCAACAACATGAGTATTTATTTTTCTTGCTCAACAACATGAGAATTTATTTTTCTTGCTCAACAACATGAGTATTTCTTTTTCTTGCTCAATAGCATGAGAATTCACCCCATTTTCCTCCACTTTTAATATAGTTGGAAAAGGGTTTTTTCTTGTTGTCTCCCCCTATGGAGACTTTCCCCCTAAGTGGATTCCCCCCTTCTTTTAGAGGAAATTCTTTGAATAAAAAATCATCAAGTTGTTAGAAATTTTTAAAACAAGCTTACATGACTTGACCATTTTCCTAACTGGACAGGGATGAATAAGATACCAATGAAGGTCCCCTTGAACCCTTTCCCTATCACTAATTTTTAGTGATATGGTGTGGGGGAAATTACTCCCAAATTTTTCCTCAGATATTCAATTTTTTCTTTGGGAAGAGGCTTGGTGAATATGTCAGCAACTTTCTCTTTAGTGGGTACATATACCATGTTAGCTTCCCTTTCTGCAACCTTTTCTCTTATGAAGTGACTCTTGATTGAGATGTACTTGGTCCTAGAATGCATCACCGGATTTTTTGAGATATTTATTACACTTGAATTATCACAAATAATAGAAATAGGTTATTGGTATTCCACCTTGATGTCCTTAAGTGTTTGCTTCATCCATAGGACTTGAGTAAAACATGATGTTGCTACATAATTTTCTTCCACTATGGATAGAGTGATTGATTCTTGGTTTTTAATCATCCAGAAAACCAATTTGTTTCCCAAGAAGAATTCTCCTCCACTTGTCCTTTTTTAACATCTACACATCCATCCCCATCAACATCTATGTATGTTATCAAAGTAAAATATTTTCTCTTGGGATACCACAAACCATAGTCAACAATGCTTTTCATATATCTGAAAATTCCTTTTACTACATTAACAAGTGACTCTTTTGGTGCAGCCCGAAACCTTGCTACCATACATATTGCTTGCATTATGTTTGGCCTTGATGCAGTTAAGTATAGTAAGCTTCCAATCATTGACATGTACATTTTATGATTTACATTTGGTGATTCATCTTATTTACTTAACTTACAACCAATTATCATGGGGGTATTTACTAGTATTGTCTTCCATCCCAAATCTCTTAAGCATTTCTTTAGCATACTTAGTTTGAGACATAAATATCCCATTATCAGTTTGTGTAATTTGTAAACCTAGGAAAAATGATAATTCTCCCAACATTGACATCTCAAATTCATCTTGCATATGTGTAGCAAATATTTTACACATTTTATCATTGCTACCACCAAATATAATATCATCCACATATGAAACAACAATAATCATGTGCTCACCTTCATATTTGAAGTGTAAATTAATGTTTGCACATCCCTTTTTGAACCCTTCTTGTTGAAGGTATTGGTCCAGCCTTGAATACCATACTCTAGGTGCTTGTTTTAGACCATATAGTGCTTTCCTCAATTTGCAGACATAATCATGATCTTCTGATAGCTGAAAACCTTCTAGTTGTTCTATGTAGACTTCCTCTTCTAGGTTTCCATTCAAGAATGCAGATTAAAAATCCATTTGATACATTTTAAATCCTTTGTACACTAAAAATACAAGAAATATCCTTATTGCTTCTAATCTGGCTATTGGTGCAAAATTTTCTTCAAAATAAATGCCTTCAACTTGTGCATGCCCCTTCCACACCAGTCTTTCCTTATTCCTTACAAAAACTCCATCTTCATTGAGCTTGTTTCTAAACACCCATTTAGTGCCAATTACATTTTTTCTTGGGGGTCTAGAAACCAATTCCCATGTTTTATTATTTCCAATCTGACTGATCTCTTCCTCCATGGATTTTATCCAACTTTCATCTTTGTTTGCCTCAACATAACTCTCTGGTTCAATTTACAAGAAGACAAAAAAAATTACCTATTATTTGTTTCTAGCAAGCCTTCTCCTTGTCTAAACACCTTCATTTTTATCACTGATAATTTGATCTACAGGGTGATCTTTTTGCACATATTTTATAGGTGCTTTTTCATTCTCATCCTCCTCCTCCTCCTCTTCTTCTTCATTTGCTACATCTTCCTCAAAATATGATTCTTCTTCAAATTCATTCTCATTATATTTGACATGCTTTATTTTCTCATCACTATTGACATTAATGCTCTCAATAATTTTGTTTAGTCTCGTGTTTAAGAATTTGTAAGCTTTTCTTTGAGTGGAATATCCAAGAAATATTCTTTCATCACTTCTAGAGTCAAAGCTTCCCAAATTTTCATCTTCTTTCTTGATATAAAATTTACTACCAAATACTTTTAAATACTTAAGAGAAGTAGGCCTACCATACCACAATTCATAGGGAGTGTTATCACTATGTGGTCTAATTTGAACTATGTTCAAAATGTAAACTATTGTATGAACTGCCTCTCTCCAAAACATATCTACAAGCTTGGCCTCATTCAACATTGTTATGGCCATATCCTTAACCACTCTATTATTTTTCTACAACTCCATTCTATTTTGGTGTTTTTGGTGCAGATTATTGTCTCTTAATTCCATGTGCCTCACAATACTCAACAAATTCACTTGATGTGAATTCTCCTCCTCTGTCAGATCTCAAGCATTTAATTCTTCTTCCCATCTCCTTCTCGACCATTTTCCTAAATATCTTGAATCTTTCAAATGCTTGGTTCTTTTCCCTCATAAAGGTTACCCATGTCATTCTCGTATAGTCATCATTTAGAAGAATGAAGTATCTTTTTCCTTTCAATACTCTTGTCCTTGTAGGGCCACATAAATCAGTATGGACCAATTGCAAAGGCTTGGAGGTTGAATATTATTTTGCTGGAAATTTTTCCTTTGTTTTCTCTATTGACATTCTTCGCATACTATATTTGCAGGCTTGGTTATCTTAGGCATGTGTCTTACTAGACCTTTTGAACTTACTTACACTAGATTGTCTAAATTTGCATGCCCTAATCTTCGATTCCATAGCCAAATGTCATCTACCTAACCCATCAAACAAATCTAACCTTTAACTTCATAGAGATTGTAAAGATTGGAATCATTTTTCATTCCTTGTGCAATTTTTTTTCCATCCTTCCTAATCTTACAACCATTTGAGTCAAATGTGACCTTACAACCATTGTCTCACATGTGACTTACACTTAACAGGTTGTGCTTTAGACCTTCTACATACAAGACACCTTTAGTGGGATTTTTACCATCTAAGCTCAATATGCCTTTTCCACATATTTTTACTATTGTATTATCACCCAAACTCACAGATCCTCCTTTACATTTGTTGAGTTTGATGAACTTTCTTTTGTCTCTAGTCATGTTCTTGGAGCAACCACTATATATCACCCATATTTTTTTCTTTTTGGCATGTAGTGTCGTTTGAGCAATCATTGATTATGTGGATTTATGCCCTTTTTCTTTCCACGCCTTTCTAGGTTTCTTTTTTTTCTTTTTCTTCCTTCTTCTTAAAAGAAGTTTACTCCTATATTACTTTAGATCAGTTTGTTTTCTTTTTATCATATTGTACTTTTGGTCTTATGAACTTTTTTTCTATAATATTTGGCAATATGACCAAATTTGTTGCAATTGTAACACACAACATTCATATCCACTAAAGGAGTAAGAATATTTTTTCTTACAAAGTTTTAGCTCCTTTTAGGAACTAATATACATTCTCTAGCCCTATTACAAAACTTATTACATATGTAACAATATCCATAAATATGTGATGAATACCTGGTCATATTGTTTCCTTGTCCAGGGCGAGGTGATCTTTGTATTGTTTTCCTTGTATTTCTCTCCCTACTAAATCCATCACCATCTATTCTCCTTATGTTTTGTCTCCCCTTCTAGTGATTAGGAACTAATCAATTATCCTTCTTTTTTGAAGTAGGCTTCTTTTCTTCACTAGTTTCCATTACCTCAGCAGATTTCTTCTCAACTTCAGATGCATTTTATTTGCTGATTTCTTTTCCACTAGACCCGAACTTTTCTCCTTCCCTAAATCTTTCATATAATTTTTCAAAAGTGTCTATAAAGCTACTCTTACCCTTTTCTAGCCCTGTTATATATTTCTCTTTGTTACAGGGATTTTGAGTGCTCAAAATTTTATCAAGGATTATTGACCCTTCTTCCAGCTTTAGCCCTTTCTCTATTGGCTCCCTGGCCTTCTCAAGATATTTTATTAGAGAAGCAATCTCTTCCTCAAGCTTCATGCATATTTCAACCTCAGATTGAATCTTGGATTTGATCACATCCTCCACTCTCTTGGCTTCTTCTACTTGTAGCTTCAAGCTTACCACATTTTGGTTAGATTCTTCAAGGTTCTTGGTTAGCTTGTCTAACTCCTTTTGAAAAAGTTTCTTCTTATGCTTATTTTCCTTCTTCAATTTATTGATCTCATCTCTGAGATCATCTATTTTTTCTAGAGAACAAATTAGCTCTCCTTCTAGATCAACTTCTCCTTCCTCTCTAATTTCTTCTACCTTTCCATCCTTTTGTTCTTTAGATTCTCTTGACATGAAAATATATTCATTTTCTCTCATCATGAAGGAACAATCTTGTTCATCATCCAAATCACTAAATTCATCTGATACATCATTGTCTTCTTGGATGTATAAACTCTTATTATTTTTTAAAAAATTGCTTCTCTTAGGGATGTAGGGTTTCTTCATTTTACCATCTACTTCTTGTTTAGAGTTATCCTTCTTATTACATGGGCATTTAGTAGAAAAGTGGCCTACTTTACCACACTCAAAGAATTTGAAGGGTAACTTACCTCTATATTTTTCAGATCATCTCCTTAGCCTTTTGATTAATTTTTCCTCTTCCTCATCAGTCTCTTCATACCCAGATGAAGTTTCTTCATCCTTTCCTTTTTTTGGTGCTTCATCCTTCTCCTTGTTCACAACTTTAAATGTATGGCTCTGTATCTCCCATTCTCATTTCATATGCAGTGAATATGTCATGTAACTCATTAAGAGTGAGTTTGTATACTTCTCTTACTTCTTCTATTATAGAAATCTTGGGTTCATACTTGTTTTCCATTGAACTTAGAAATTTTTGCACAATGACCATTTCTTTTACTTCTTCTCCAAATCCTCTAATAGAGTTTACAACCTCTTCAAGTTTTAAAATATAATCTGTAATATTTTCTTCCTCACTCATCTTCAAACCTTCAAACTTGGCTTTGAGAATTCGTATCTTTTCCACCTTTACCCTATCATCCCCTTCATATATTTTTTCAACTTATCCCAGACATCGTGTGTAGTCTGATAGTGTATCACTTTGAAAAATACTAAACTTGACAAACTACAAAGAATATCATACTTGGCTTTGGAATTGTTCTCATAATCCTTCTTCCTAGTAGCATCAATGGGAGGAGTAGAAAGAGGAATATAATTGTTCTTAAAAAACATCCAAACATCAAATCCTAGAGATCCTAGGTATGATTCAAGCAAAATGCTCCAGAAGGCGTAATATTATCCATCAAACTCAAGTGCCTTGTGTATAAAGGAACCTTCCTGACTAGCCATTGTGTTCACTTATCCAAGACCCACCTGAGCTGATTAAGCTTCTCTTAGGGTACCTAAGCTTTGATACCAATTGTTAGAACACAATGATCTACTAAGGGGGGTGAATTAGTAGACAAATTTAAAATCTAGCCTTAAGAGAACTTAATGAATTGATGTCTTTTAACTTTGATTTAGAAAATTAACATAATCACAAGTAGAGACACAAACATGCACATAACACAAGATGTAGGTGGAAAACCCAAGATGGGAATAACCACAGTGAGAAATATTGCTAGGATTTGCTATCCTAATCCAACCTCACAATCAAAATTTTTGTTACAATGTTTAAGGGAACCAACCCTAAGGAGACAACAATGCCTTGCTTTAGGACCACCTACTCCAAGGAAGCACTCACTTCCTACTCTAAGCACCTACCTAGATATCTGATGGCACCCACCAATCATATTTAAAATAACAGTTACTACAATTGATTTGATAGGATAATTCAATATTGCAACTCAACTTGTAACTTCTCAATACTTGGTTACAGTTACTACAACCTAGTTGTTATCAATAGGATTGCACCCAACATGCAAAACCTTCAAAAGTTCTACAATCCTATGAAACATTGGAATGTCCTAGGTTGTGGGTACCCTACGATATGGACAGACCTCCAGGTTATGGGTTGGCTCCCTTCAAATCTCCTAGAATCTAATAACTAAGTGAGGAAAGGGAGAAAGATTTAAACAATGAAATTGAATGAAATTTTGATTATATGCTACTTTTAGGAGGTGATGCACCGAAAAAAATCTAATATGAAGACCTTTCTCAAAACTAATGTTCTCAAAAAATTTGTTAACACAACCCAAATTGAGCACTTTGAACACATAATTAATTCACTAAAAGGCTATGTTTGTTCTTTTCCTACTAAGGAAAACTATGTTTTCATGAAATAGAAGGAATAAAATTATAAGCATAATTAATGACCAATGACAAACTGTAATTGTGTATATGCATGAATAAACAAGACAAAAATTTGAAGGTTTCTATAAATAAAACACATCAAACTTGCATCGGATTATTTAAACAATGCAAAACACAAGAAATTGTGAAGGTGAACTTTGTTTTTGTCGGATACTATGAAGGAGAGACTCTGCAAAATGACAAACTCAATAACCTGTAAAGTTGTAAATTGTATTAATGTAAAATGTTGAGTTACAAGATAGTCTTCTTTGCATCAAGAAAAGGTAGAAAACAAGAACTAAGGAAAAAATAAGTCTTTTCCTTAATATATACAAAAATGGCATGCATTATGCATCCAAAAGGTGAAACTCCATGTGAACTAGAAGTAAGAAAAAGCAGCAATGCCTCTCACGATAAAAATTCAAAATGCCTTAAAAAGAGGCCCATCAATGTTGTGAACTAAGATCAAACAATAAAAAACTATGCCTCATACTATGTCTAACTGCAGTGTAATGCAAAAAGGCTGCAAAAATCAACCAAACTACATGGAGGTGGCACTGAAAGTGAATGGAAAGCGGAAACCTCTATCCACGAGCAAAGACAAAAAGCTTATAAAAAAGGCTCGTAACTGAAGTAAACTGATCATTGGATGTTGCAAACCCCTCCTGATGTGATGCATGATCAAAAACACTTAGTCCATTTTGCATGTTTGGATCTTCAGTTCTCATTACTTACATTTAAAAAAAATTATGAAGAAAATAAATAAATCCTTCTTATCTCCTAACTTCACCATGAAAGACACGGCTCCTTCAGAAATCATTAGGTCTAATTGACTTAAGAAATTCAAGACCATATCATTAATAATATGTAATGATAAAAAAAAGTGATGATTTTGTCTTAAAAAACAAGACAAAATAACACCATCAGATTAGGGCATTGAGAATAAACATTTGAAACCCTAATCATTTTGCCTCATTCTTCACTTTGCAATTTTGGAGAAAACTAAGCGTCGCCATGCTACTAGGTTTTGAAGCTTAAAGCTTAAAGATCTTATTCTATTTCTATATTTAATGAAAGAAATCTTTAAGGGAAGACATGGTAAGTTATTCTCAGTCAATAAATAAGACTTTTCTCCATTTTAAAGCCACTTGTGGGCTTTTAGGCCACGGTTGTTATCAATTTTTTGATGTATTTTATTTGTTCTTCTTTGTGGTGAAACCTACTGTGTAAGTTTTAACCTTTTTTGCTAATATCCTACATTCTAAGGTCATCATCCGTAGGGATTTTGGAGCTTTTATGGAGTCCACTTCACAATCATGGTCTAGAACAACGTGGTGAGTTACTTTCTTTTTATTTCTTATGTTCGACCCTTCTTCACTTGAACTTTCTTTCACAGAAAGAGAAAGGAAATATATTTAATCCTTATTCTGCCCTGTTGGTAAAAGCATGATTTAAGCTGCAAGGATGAAAATATACTTCTGCATCTCCATGTATTTGTGCATACTTTTTTTTGGTCGTGACATCTCCATACTTGTATTTTTTGGGTTCACATTATCTTTATGGTATTGAACTTTAGGGGTTTTAAAATTTTAGTGGATATATTAAAAATTTAAAGCTTTCTAATGAATAAAACCATTCAAAATAATGTACACAGGTTTTCTTTGAATGTGCAGTCATGGCTTGTGATTGTGGGTCATCTCCTTTGTTTTATTTTTATTTGAAATAAAGCTTTATTATGCTGTTTGCGGGCCTCCTTATGATTTCTAAGTAAAAAAAATACATAACCTTTTGATATTTAACCCCAAAACTAATTTTCCTTTAACTTGAAGGCTGCCATAGTCAAAAATCCATTTCTTCATAGAAAATGGGTTAAAGAAAGCAAAACTTTTTCTTTACATTTCTTTGAGGGTTAAAAGAAACCCTAGCCCGAGCCCTCTTTTGTACATGAATTTTCCAATTTCTCTTATGCTTCTTTCCTTATTTACTTTCTCATAGTTGTAAAAGAAGAAACATAGGGTTTCTTTATATCTCATATATGACAAAATAAAACAATGATGTGTATGTTTCGTATATGAGATAATATAATTTTGAGATCATTGTACAATTTGGGTGCTCCTCCATTTTGATGTTTTGGTTTTAATATGTTGTTCCATACACTGGCTTTATCTTTGAAACCCTAGCCTCATTAATGTATTAATGTTATGGATTAATGTCATTGTTAATTCCATCTTTATATTCTAGATCTTATGATACTGTAACCTTTTCATTTATGACTTTTCATAAGAAGCAAACAGTAGAAAACATGACACAGGGTACATTGTTGCCCAGGGTTATCCCATCTCTTCATAATTGTTCCATACTTAAGATGAATATCAGTGTTTGATTCTTTTATTGTATTCATTTCATATTATGAAACAACAAAAATTATGCTTTAGTAAGGATATACCTTGTATCACATTCATTTATGACTAGATGGAATGAGGAGAATGAGTGACATGCACACAAATTTATTTTTTTCCTCATTATGCTCTTGTCTAATATGCTATTGTATCCTATATTATCTCAAAAAAGAATACCTTAATGGCTTGTATCGGCTCACCATTTAAGTGGTTTGCATGCTCTGTTATTTAGGATTTGTATTCTATAGTTTCTTGTTGTGATAGCCCCCCTTATTCACATGGTTGTGAGTTTTCTTATTTATGCTTATCAAAGCTCCAAGCTCACTGCCCCTATGGTAGTGTCAATACATTTTCCTCCTCACAAAGTGAAAAATAAATACACCTTGTAACTTAGGGATATGACAGGTGTAATTATTTAGTTGTCATCATTTGTATGCACAAACTTTCTATCACTTTTGAGTAGTTACAGATATAATCACCTATGTTCTTTCATCCTTGCATTCTTTTGATTTTACTGCATGTGTTTCATATGTTTATGCATACTAAGAAAGTGCCTATGGTAACCTACATTTACTAGTGCATACATCTTTGATGCATTAACATGTAAAACCTGTAGTACTTTAGTATGTTGGGCTGGGCCCTTGTGGGAGCCCATTTTCCTCCACATACTAAAATGAAAGAGATGAGCTAATGAATAAGGAAAGAACCTATTCTTTCATAGTGAAAAAACATGTTAGATAAAAATAGTTCAATATTCCTTTTGATGATGATTTCACTATTACTTTGATGATGTGATCTTGATTTTCTCTTATACATATGTGTTGTGGCTGAAATGGATTTATAACTCAAAGGGTCAAGTTATTCAAATTTTGATATCCATATGATTAAATTTTATGTCTCGATCTCTAATAAATCATTCAACATCTTGCAAGTACACCTGAACCTAGAAAATGAGGGACTGAAGACAAGAGGAAAATTGAAGACAAAACATCAACCAACATTGAACAAGCAATGAAGGATATAATGTTTCATTATATGCTTTATTTTTATTATCTTCAATTGAATAGCTTAGTTCTTTTGTTTTATCAATTGGGTACATTCATTCCCACGGATTGTGTAGGATTTCTAAACACTATCACCATGTAATGAATGTACCTTTCACCTTCGGTTCAATAAACAATTCCAGCTTTGCCAAAATGAGCTGAAGGTGAAAATTTTGGTAACACTAGTTTTATGCTCTACACCACCTCTATTGTGCACTTGAAGATGAACCTTGATTAAGACTCCCAACCTTTTATTTGGGTTCCACTTAGTCACACTATTGTTGCACTCTTTCTTTTTCTTTTAGTGCATTCTTTGTTTGTCTCAAAAGACTTACATATGCACTATACAAATTTGTTGCACCTTTTTTATTAGTGCATTCTTTGTTCGCCTTCAAGGATCAGGTAAACCCTCTATTGTTCTCCCTACTGATTTTCTCCATTGTATTCTTTGCCAGTCTCAAAATACTCTAATTTCTTATCTACAACATCCACTCAATTCTCTTCTCTGTAACTTCCTCATTATTTTCAATTTCTAATTTTTCCTTTTTGTGTTCATCATCGACCTTCAACATGTGACTTATATTTTCACACTCTACAAATCTTCTACCTGGGTTTTATACATATCTTCTTCTACACGCCATCAGATTATCAAGCCACACATCCACTTAACAAAATCAAAGATTTTTTTTATTCTTGGCAATACTGAACATCTAGGATTTTAGTTTTATTTAATTCATATTCTTTGTATCGAATCTTGATCTGATTTTCTACTGCCTACATATCCTGTCAATAGTCTTATCATCTAATCATTAATAAAACTGGTAGTTGGAGCAGTTGGGCCAGTTGAATTCGCTCCTTGATTTGGTTTGTAGTCAAAACCATAGTTCAGACTATTGTAGCCATTAAGTATTCTCAATTTAAAGTTGAGTCATTGATCTATTTCTTTTTGTGTGATGATCCATCGATTTACATTCACCATTCAGCCTTTTAAAACATGACCATCTGATTAATGGTTTGCTTTAACCAACACCATCAATCTTCAACATATGTAGCTTGTCGAGAGCGAGGTCCATTAAGACACGCATCACATCTACTGGGTAGATAGGTGCAACTATGGCTGAAAGTGACACAATTGATAAAGGGTTTGGTGTATTTGCTTCTCAGAATGACATACTTTCCTAACAAGAAAATCATTGGGTTTCAAGGATTTGAACTTTGTCTTGGATCTTTTCAATACACTCATCTGTTGTTTTCTATTGATTTTTTACTCTATTTTTTTTTAAGCAAACATTCTTGAGTTGATAATTTAATCCTTAGGGTACTATTATAGCTCTATTATTTCTTTTTACTATTTTTGTGTAGAGTGGTGCATTTGTAGGATAGAGTGGCACATCAGTGGCTAGTTTTGGCACATTTATCAGAAAGGTAGACACAATTTCTTAAGGTAAAATCTATTGATTATCATTTTTCACCTACTTTGGAACAATTTTCTATGCAATTTTAGGGTTACGAATATTTTTCTAAGTAGCTTGTGGAACTCATTGGATAGAAGACCAAACACCTAAGCTTTTGGCATATCTATTGTAGGATCTTGTGTTTGATTTTAATAGATTCGATAACACTTTGTAGTGCAGGAAATTGTATACCTAAATATAGTTTCACACTATGTTTGGGTCCCTTAATTTATTGGACTTAATTAAGTTTCTAATTTTCCAAATTATGCATTCCAAAGCCTTATTTTTAATAGTTTTCCAAAATAAGAACCAATATTGAATAAATGCATTTAATATTTAGATTGTCATGGATTATGAGCTCCCTAGAAATATAGACCAGGACCCATTAGCTCTAGGGTGAATGGGTCCCCTTTATGTGCTACCTCACCTAATTTTAAATATTTTCTTGGCACCCTTTTAATGATCCAAATTCAAATTGTAAGTTGGCTTTTAGAATCTATTTTTTTGGAAATTAGATAAACAACTATAAATACAATCATTTGATCATTTGAAATCTAAGCAACATTCTAACATACTTTATGAGAGAAATTCAAGAGAAAAAATTATTGTCAAAAGCATTCAATAGTGGCATTATCAGTCATTTATAGCAACAATCAAGATCCTAACATCATGTCCAAGTTTATGTGTGTTCATGTTGTCTTGTTAAGACTAACAAGTGTTGAAGCTATTCATACATTTAAGCAAATCAAGCAATCAAGATCCAATTCCTTTGAAGATGTGTTTGACTTCAGTCCTTCAAGGAAGCCATTGAATGGTGGTGAGTTGCAACAAGTTTTCATTCGTCATTTCCTTCCCTTCCATTATCTTTTTATCAAGGTTTAATTATCAAACAGGGGTTTAGCCAAGGCAAACCCCCATACAAACAAAAATATATTTTTCCCTCTTTGTGTATGTGTATATTATAGGTTGAAGAAGGATTGAAGAGATCTTGAAGAGAAAATTTATATAGTTGCATTTGTTATCATTCTTGCCAAGACACAAAAATGTTGCAAAATTATTTTCGTCATTCTAACAAGTTTGTAGGTGGAAATCAACATCTCAGATTTGGCATCAAAGGATTGTAAAAAATATTTTTTGAAGCCCTATCAAGGACCCATTTTCCACTGAAACATAAACTAATGTAAGTGCAAAATTATTTGTTGAGATCTAATGAGAGATTGAGTAGATCAATGGATGAAAATATGTGAGAGGAATTAATGAATAGTTAACTGACTGCATGATTTTAATGAACTAAGTGCATGGAACAATTAAGAGGATTTGATCGAAGAGATAATTATAACTGATAATCAATTAAGAGAATTGATTGAAGAGTGAACTAAAAGTGAGTGGGAGTTTATTGGTAAGGTGGAAATGCATGAGTATAATTAATAAATAAATTATTAATTACATGTGCAAAGGGGAAATAAATAAATAGAATAATCAATTTTATTTATTTTAGAAGAGGATAATGTTGAGAGAAAAAACTGGATAAATTAAATAATTATTTAAATTAAGAAATGAGAAATGGGAAATAAATAAATTAAATAATACTAAACTATTTAATTAATCTAGGAAATAGGAATAAATATTAAATCAGATTAAATAATGTTTGTTATTTAATCAATATAGAGGAAAAGTGATGAAATAGATAATTTATTTAGGTGTCTACAAATACATGTTGGTTTGGCACTCCCTAATAGTATGGTTAAAATGACAATTTTCTAGTTGTTCTATTGGTTGAAAAATGATAGGATGGAAAAAGTGGGTCCCAATTTTGATAAAGGAAGATGTGAGTTGGAGTTACATGGAAGTAGAACCATTGATCTTTCTCATAATCAATAAAGTGTCCATCATTTTAAGAGAATTAGTCTGATACATATTCGCTATTACATCATTGGTAGAAATGAACACATAAACTAATAGTGGATGCTATGCTAGATGAAATTTTCTTCAAATACATGTCACCGTGAAAGGAACATGTGGCACACTAATGCTTCCCAAGAATGTTGACAAAATTGACTTATTTTTTGCACTATTGATAGAAGATAAAAATATTGCAAGGTAGGTGTACCTATCAAATTTGTTTGATATAATAAAGAAAGACATATCTAATAATGAAATAAAGGGAGCTTGAAGAAGGAGATACATGCTAGGTATTTTTTCTAAATTATTATCCTAAAATTTTATTTCACCTCTATTGCATGCAACGTCCTAATTTTGAAGATCTTTTATCATTTTTCTCGAAGACCAAATAGTATAAATATCTAGAGAGTATTAAAAATAAGGGCTTTGATAGAGGACACAATAATAATATTCCTAATATTCAATCCTTTAAGGAAATACATTGTTTTTCAAGAGCTAAGTACAACTATGCAAGTTGGCTTTTTGTACTGTGTAAAGAAAACTAATATATAGAAAGTGTCTCTCTTTGTTGTGCCTACCTATGGATTTTTCCTTGGATTTTATTATTTTTTAATTTTTATGTCATTGAAGCCTTAGCTCATTCATGCAAAATTTTGTAATTTATAAATAAAATCAAACTATGCATAATTATGCCCTTTTCTTTTCACTAAGGATTGCTACTTTTAAATGGTATGAGCTCTATGTAAATGTTTAATAGAGAAATAAAATATCTTGTTCAACAATTCACCATATAGTTTATAGTTTTACTTGAAGTAAACTCTTCCCTTTTTCTCTTAAAGACATATCAAGAATTCATCGAATATCATAAGAAGAGCTTACTTTTGAATATGAAAGTTATCTTGTAGATCATGCCACATTTGTAATATTTCCCATGTTGGTATAGAGGTATATAAAAAATACAAATTTTAATATCAACAAGTTACAATGGCACAAATGTTAGTATCCATTATTAGATGGTTTGTTAATCATTTATATTTTGAAATACAACCTAGACAAGGGTTAGTCTTGATTATTTCACTTGTTAATATTTAAATGTTAGCATTTAATTTAGTTTATAATCTTCATTTTGTGAGCATTCAATGTAAACAAGAAAAATAAATAAATAATCACACAACAAATTAGGTTCCTGCACATTTGAACTATGATCACCAAAACTTAGTCTCAATACCTACACACTAAACAAGTGCAAATAAATATCCAAATATCAATCAAACAACCAAAATGAACATATGAAATTCAACATATATTTGAATGTTAAGGCCATGAAACCATCCAACTAGAAATTCCAAAGATGTTTCATATATGTATATTATTTTTCATGGTCACGCTCAACATATTATGCTCATGTGTCTAGGAATTAAGAAGGATTGGGTTGAAACCATTGTTCAAGAACTAAGACAAAATATGTCCCTACCTAAACTTATTAGAGAAGTACAAGCAAGAGTCATATAAAAATCCCAAGAAGTAAAATATTGTCTACTAGCCATTAAATTATAACTTGAGGAATTATTTGAGGAAGAGACAAATTGCCTCAATAGCTTCCTAAAATATGGTCTACAAGAACTTAATGTCACACACATTGGCACAAACAGTTGTATCATGTTTTCACAACCACACCTCTATATAAAGATAAAGGATTATTGACACCCATAGGGGACTTATCCATTGTGAATAAGGCAGTCCTCTAGATGCTCCCTCACTTCACTTTATTTTCCCATGTGAGTGGGAGTGATATGTATATATGCAAGTCACATGTGTGTAATGTGTGTGCATCCCTTATTTGACTTGGATATTGAGTTATATCTAGAGAGTATAGGTCCCATGTAGGGGTTTTGTAAATATTTTTAGTAGGTGCTACTAATAAAATTTAGGAAATTTTAACAAGAAGGTAGTCTCATAAATTTTATGGGAGCAAGTAATGGTAAAATTTTAGTTGAGAATTTTTAGAGCGAGTGTTCTCACAAGTTTTTTTATAAAACTTCAATATTGCATCCCAACATTATAAATATAAATATAAAAAAATCCTTTAAAAATTTAACCAAAAATTATATGGTATCTTCAATGATGCCCCATGGATTAATATCCCCCTAAATTGATGAGGGATTATTGAAAATATAAGAGTGAAAAGTAGGGGCTTCTATTTTAAAAAAGATTCCAAATTATTCTATATTTGTTTTTCCTTTTATGGGAGAGGACCTAGTAGTTATACATATTAACTTCACACCCCTCAAGCTTCTAAATGGTAAGACAAAATTCCATTAAAATTTTGGCATGCCTTTATCTTAAGAGATCATATTTGTCAAGGGTTATGGGAATCAACAATGTAGCCACATCAGCTATGTCTTCTCTAATTTTTTTTAAAATACCCAATGAGCAATAGACCAAAATATGTTCACCAAGGCATGCATTATTGATCACCTTATTAGTTGTTTCTTTGATGTTACTAGTGATAATAGATATTTGTTGTCCATATTTTGTGTACAAAGGTAATGTGTACATGAATGCTCAACTTTACAATTAATGGTTGTTGAAGGGGTTTTGATCAAGTGGTAGGGCCACTTGGTTCTCATGCTAGAGACCAAGGTTCAAATTGTACAAAGTGACATCTTAGCATCAATGGTAATGTTGAAGTGGTACTTCCATTTTAATTGGAGCAGTATCCCTATTGGAGGTAGAGTGATATCCCTACAAGTGACACTAGTGTTGAAGGAGCATAGAAGGAGAAGTGAGATGGAGGAACATAAGAGAAGTTGGAGGATGGAAGTTGATTAATATCCTTATTGGTGACATAGCAGTAGGAGGTGAATAGGAGCAACAAAAGAGAAGTTGGAGGAAGGAAGAAGAGTGGTATCCCTATAGGAGATGGATGAGTTGAAGGAACACTAGAGGATCACAAAAGATAGGAGGGTTGCAGGAGAAGGTGGAGGAAAGAGGAGAAGAAAGAGTCATATCCCTATAGGAAATGTTAGAGAAGTCAAGAAGAAGATGAGAGCAACACCCTCCACAAAAACTATAAGTGTGTTGTATATTCAAAAGTTGAGTTGCAATAAATCAACATCCTTACAAACATAATTGTAAAAGATAGTAATGTCATTATTGATAGAGTGATAGATAAAAGAATAATCCTCTAAATTAATGTAACTTATGAGAATCCCATCACCAACTCACATTACATAATTTTCAAAACCTTTACATATAATAGATAAAAAAATTAAACAAAGTCATTCCTAAACACCACATCATCTATGGATGCCTAGCAACTGTTAGTTCCTCTCCCCACTTTTTACTCCATGACCATAAACCCTAGATGAGACAACTTCCTTAGCCCTAAGATCATATTAGCTTAGGCAAAGGTATTTTACCACTTACAACTTAGTACATGAGTTGTGAATCTACTTCTAAGAAATAGAAACTAAACATGTTCAATTGTCCTTAACCATACATTCTTTGGTGCATTCAATGTGCATGTTACATAGACCTATACCCAGTACAATGGATGTCTCACAACTATTAGGGTCATTCTTAAACACCATGCATCATCTATAGATGCCTTGCAGCTATTAGTTCCTCTCCCCACTTTTTACTCCATGATCATACACCCTAGATGAGACAACTTCCTTAGTCCTCATATCCTATTAGTTTAAGCAAAGGTAGTTTACCACTTACAATTAGTACATGAGTTGTAAAACCACTTCTAAGAAATAGAAACTAAACATTCAATATGCACATTACATTAGACCTATACACACTACAAAAAATTACATTAGACCTATACACAATACAAAATATACCTAACAACAACTAGGATCATTCCTAAACACCACATCATCTATGGATGCCTCACAACTAGTAGTTCCTCTCCCCACTTTTTACTCCGTGACCATAAACCCTAGATAAGACAACTTCCTTAGCCCTAAGATCATATCAGTTTAAGCAAAGGTAGTTTACCACTTAAACTAAGTACAGGAGTTGTGAAACTACTACTTCCAAGAAATAGAAACTAAACGTATAAATTTATCCTTAACCATGCATTCTTTGGTGCATTCAGTGTGCACGTTACCTTAGACCTATACCCAGTACAGAACCTGTCCCATTCTAAGTTGACTATGTGTTTTTCTACTTGCATGGCCTGTACGCACTTCATCCCTGACATGTTTGATAGACTCTGCTTTGGTCTCTGTTGAGGAAAGTCATTAATGGTCTGGAGACTACAAGTCCCATCTCTGACATTCCAGATAAAGAAAATTTAGTGATATCGTCACTGTGTAGGAGTACTCTATATTATTGCAGAGTTTTTACCTGTTGCCCTAAAACTCTATGTTCTAACTACCCATCTAAGTGTAGCCACGTACAAAGCCTTCCAATGGGCGGCTCTTCATCTCCCATCACTTTGTCACTTTCACCACTTCACATCGCGTGTCTTGATAAGAAAATCCAAACGGAGGTTAAATCACAGGTTGTACGTTACAATCGTTTTGCTTTTAGACTGTTATCCACCTGTCTGCAATTTCTCTTCACAAAACGATATGCCACTATAAACGCCAAAAAACTGAGTACTCAGAAAGCACTCTCAGTCCTCTGTAGGGAACTACTTTCAAATAGTAAAGGCCATCTGCAGCTTAAAACAATCTAGTGGTGAAGAAGATCTAAGGAATGAATGGAAGACATTGATTCAAATTTTAAAGCACTTTCTCTGTGAGATTAATACAATTATTTTTTCTGTAGTTTAGAAAGATGGTGGAACCGAAGAGCCGACACTATAAGGAATCTAAAGGATTCGGAACAAGTTTGATCTACCGTACCGACACAGAGATTGCTTTCTTCGCACGATATGCAAATGGCGTCGATGAGAGGACCTACAACGACCGTTTGTTTAGGGAATTTGTTTGTTCATTGAACAAGGTTTTGTACTAAATGTGAGCCAAAGTTTTCCCAATCATTTGTGAGTTCATTGTAGAACTATCCTTTTTTGGTCCTTTTTCTTCAATTTCGTGTAGGCAAAATAGTTAATATAACTCATCCTTGGGTTGGACTTTGAAACCCAACAATTACATTACTTTTTCTCTAGATTCCAAAGTCTTTCGAAATTCACATGAGATTCACTCAGAGTTATTTATTTATTTTAACTGAAAGAATGGGTTTATGTACTTTTTCTCTAGATTCTAAAGTCCTTTGAAATTCACGTGAGATTCACTCAGAATTATTTATTTATTTTAACTAGAAGAATGGGCTTATGTACTTTTTCTCTAGATTCCGAAGTCCTTTGAAATTCATGTGAGATTCCACCATACTTTTTAACTTGAAATTCATGTGAGATTCCACCATACTTTTTAACTTGAAATTCATGTGAGATTCCACCATACTTTTTAACTGGAAGAATGGGCTTATGTCCTTTTATAATTTGGCGTGCATCCACCATACTTTTTAATATGATTGGCGATGCTAGCACAACAAGCCCTATAGTATTGTGCATATGGGGGGATTTGACCTTGTCACTACTTTCCTGCAACATATTCACTTAGAATTGAATTTCATATTTCCTACATAAACCTCCAATAATCTAGATGTCATCCAAATTTCATAGTGTCTTCCAAAATTCTTTCAATTGAATTCGAGTATCTCTATTAAAGCTTGTGACTCATGTTTTCCTTACCACTTTTGAACTCTTAAAAGATTCCAAAAGATACCCTAAACATTATATAAGTGTGTGTGTATATATATGTATATGTATATATACATGTATAAACATTTATATATACATATACATTTATATATACTTATATATGTATATACATGTATATATACATATACACATATAAATGTATATACATGTGTATATATACATACATACATACATACATACATACATATATGCACTAAAAATTATTTGATATTATAAAATATGTTTTACTTTCATTTGATCTACTCAAACATTCCCTTAAGGCTCAAATCCATGATTACATGTTGTAAACCACTTTTGGATTAGTTAATAAAGACATACATCACATTCACTTTCAAATAGATGTAACATTATAAACATTCATATTAAAATAAAAGACATCAATACTAGAAGACATAATAGAAATTACTAGACTGGCTATAAAATTACATAATCTACATATATAAAAATAATGTTGGGCTTCATGCCCCATATTTACTAGTCATGCACAAGGATATCCTAGGTTTTGATATGAATCAAGCAAATAGCCAATAGGAAACACATATGTATGTTTGCTCATATGATAAGTAGATAAAAGTATAGGTAACCTATTAATATTTGTCTTCTCTAAATTGACTCCTAGTGACTTATCCCTATGCTTTGTACAATCATTTCTCTCATATAACACAAAAAGAATAATAGTCAAAGAAACATAAGCCATGTAATACACTCACACATGCAAAGATCATTAACTAAATAATGATGTAAAAATTATAATATAAATCATATTCTTATAAATGAATTCACAATTCTAAATAACGAACAATATATCTAATTAGGTCTATGTTTATCCATAATAATATGTCACATTAACTAAGTAATGTGACACATTATTATGGATAAATACACATCTAATTAGGTCTATATTTATCCATAATAATATGTCGCATTGCTAAGTTAATGAATTGTGACTAACATCATACACCATATTTTGTCTTCTCAACTCACCATATACAAAAAATGAACCTAATATGTTTATTGTCATATGTAGACACTTAAAAATGTCCTAAATGATGTCATGTACTCGAATCTGATATACTTGTGTGGGGGGGAGAATATTAGACTGAAAGCGGGATCAAACATGCTAATCCAAGAATCTAAACTAAGATCAAACTTATCAATCTAATATCTAAACCTAAACATACAAAATGAAACTAAGTTATTTTAACATACATAAATGAATCTACGATTACAAAATTGAATGTACAAATTAAAAAAGTGTTACCATCCTATAGTGGAGTGTATTCATTTGAAGCCTCCAAAGTTCATGTGCAAAAGCTAGATGAGTGACTCTTTGATTGGTTGATTGAATAAATGAGGTATGAAGCACTAACAATGGTGGTTGTGAATATCAGTAGTACTTTGTTGTGCAAATGATGTTAATTCTTCGATCCTTATTTATGAGGAAAGGGGTTTGTTATATAGAAAATGAGATTTGAAATAGACAATCAGGATCGTGTTGAAGAATATCCAAATCAACAACCGAAGTGTGTTGAGAGGATTTAGACATGAGAAGATTGTGTAAAGTTGATTGCACAATTTGTGTGATTGAAAAATAGATTGGCCAATCAGGGATTTAGATTGATCAGTCAGGATTTAGATGGCTTAGTTAGAAATTTGATGGCTTAGTTAGGAATTTGATGGCTTAGTTAACAACTTAGATTGCTTAGTTAACAATTTAGATTGATTAGTTTAACAAATTAGATTACTCAGTCAACAATCGTAATTTGCTCAATCATCAAGTCGGTGAGGAATATTAATTAATTGATTTAATTAATTTATTTATTTTTAGAGTTGAACGTGCAAATCAAGTTTGACTTTTGCAAACAAAGTTGCTTTAGTTTGATTTGATTTTTGATAATTGATTTGAATAGTTTGATTTAATTATTCAAATTTTGGAGGGAAAGTGTCATAATTAAATTATTATTAAATAATTTAATCAACTTAGGGGAATAAGGTGGTTTAGCGACGTAATTAAATAATTGGTGTTATTTAATCAATTAGGACGAAATAAAGTGAGATTAGGACTTCATTAAATAAAAGTGATTTATTTAATTGGTCGAAATGATGAAATGTGAATTAATCAAATAATGTTGTTTTATTTAATCAATAGCAGAATTAGGGTTTTTAAGACTTTATTAAATAAATTTATTTATTTAATTTGTCTGAAATGATGAAAAAGTGAATTAATTAAATAACGTTGTATTATTCAATTAATAGCAGAATTAAGGTTTTGGATGTCGTTTCAATGTGATGTGATGTGATGTCAGATGTTGTTGGATGATTTTGAGATGTTACAGGATGATTCTGAGATGTTTTGAATCATTTCAGGATGGTTTTGAGATGTTACAGTATGATTCTGAGATGTTCTAAGACATTACGGGATGATTATGAGATGTTTCAAAGTGATTTTTGAGATGTTACGAGATGATTTCGAGATGTTTTAAGACATTTTGAGATGGTTTTGAGATGTTATAGGATGTTCTAAGATGATTTTGATTCATTTTGAGATGCTACCGGATGTTTTGAGATGATTTTGAGTCATTCTAAGATGTTACAGGATGTTCTGAGATGAATCTGAGTCATTCTAAGATGTTACGAGATGTTTTGAGACTATTTTGAGTCATTCTGGGATGTTTTGAGATGATTATGATTCATTCCAAGATGTTACAAGATGTTTTGAGATGATTTCAAGTTATTTCAAGGTGTTACAGGATGTTCTGAGATAATTCTAAGATGTTACAGGATGTTTCGAGATGATTCTGAATCATTCTAAGATGTTAGGAGATGTTTCGAGATGATTTTGAGATCTTACAGGATGTTTTGAGATGATGCTTAATGTTGTTTGATGTTGTTTGATGTTGTTCAATGTTGTTCGATGTTTTTCAATGATGTTCGATGTTGTTCAATGTTGTTCGATGTTGTTTGAGGTGTGTGATAGGTGTTAAGTCAATTTTACATGTCTACATTTTGCTCCTCTTTGATACAAAGTATTGGTTGCTTTGTTTCAAAAATTCTATTTTTAAGATCAAGTTTTTGAAAAATAATTATGACCCAATGTGCCCTAGCATTCAATGGAATGATGATAGGACTTTGTGTTGCCCCCTTGAGAGATTGACCAAAAAATTGAAGCTTTGAGGTTAGGCTCTTGACACTATTGTATTTCAATTTCGATGCTTTCAGATGAAATATTATATCAATATGTGCTTTGTTTCTCATTGTGGTGCTTCCCAGAGCTTCTAATTTGAAAGTAGGAAGGTTCCCTACGTGAAATTAGGGTTTCCTAGATGATTTTAGGGTTTTCTTGAGGTGTTATATGGGAAAATAGTCTTCAAATTATCTCATTTGTGCTTTGATCCTTTTGTTAATTCTTGTCTCTAGATTTCACATTTTGTTAGTTGTTGAGGAACAATGTCAAGATTTGAGGTTGCCCCACATCATTTTGAGCTTGTTCGGGAGTTTGGACGTCCTTCAAGTGTTGGTGGCCTGGTATGTACCTTCTCTCTTTTTTCTTTCTTCATGTTTTCTTCTTCGTATGCGTGTATGAAGTTCTTATAATCAATAGCACAGTTTTTGTGATTCTTATGCAATTGCATCATTTTTCACACATTTTATTTGTCAAAACTTTCCACTTATCTTGAAACTGCATAGTTGACTAAAAATTGTGCCCCTATTTCATGCACTTGATTAAAAATTATGTGGTTGCCTGAAAACTGCACCCTTGACCTAAAACTCCACCCATGTTTATGTTCCCTTGACCTAAAACTATGCAGTTGACTTAAAATTGTGCCCCTATTTTATGCACTTGACCTAAACTTGTGCAATTTCCTAAAAACAGTGCCCTTGTCTGTTATTTTCGAAGCATTTTCTCAAGAACGTAGCTTTTGACTTCTCTTTTTATTTCTACTTTTAGCATTTTTTCTAGACCCTAGCATGTGTCTATTTGTCATCCTAAATGTCATTTGTCATCATACTCATGTTGTTTTGTGTTGCTTTACATGTTTAGAGTGAAACCTTAACATCCTGGTTTATAATAATTGCAGGTGAGTCTTAGAGCACTTAGGAAGAGAGAGATGTCCTCGGCTCTTGTTCAATCTGATTACCCACTTCGATGTGTTGGAGTGAGACTTCCTTGATGTCGTGGTATTACATTATATTTGTTACATGCCTCTGATTAGGACTCATAGGGTGATGATGACTACACTTGTAAAGAGGTGGCACTCTAAGACGTCCTCCTTTCATTTGCCTACAAGGGAGGCTACCATTACTCTTGAGGATGTTTGGAGGATATTTTGTCTTCCCATTCATGGTGAACTCATTACGTATCATGCTTGACGGGTTGCCCATGCTATGTAGATTTTTTTCGGTGTTGCACACTTGGATGTACGTGATTTGAAGGTTGATCTATCTGGGTTTTCTGACAACACAGATCCTATTGCTCTTGTCCTCTATGGTCTAATATCAGGATTAGTTGTTCCTGATAGGCGAGGTCGATAGTTTGTTGTGGGTTGGGGTACATGTATCAAGAGTATGATAGAGCATGAGACGAGATATGCTTGGGGTGCTTGTTTGTTTGCTCATCTTTATCGAGATATGCACGAGGTGGTGTATCGGGGTGGGAAGTCTATTAATGCAAGTGTTTCACTTTTGCATGTTTGGGCACGGGAGCATATTGCAGTGACTCATCCAGATGGGATACAAGATCATTCTCTGAATGATCCATACTCTTATTGTTATGGGGACTTTATGCATTACACCTTGTTTGGGGACCTTCCTTATTGGTGTCGTGTGTTTGACGAGATGTCTGGTTTCGTGTTGAGACCTTATATGAACTACAAGGTTTGTCTAGAGGACGTTGATCATCTTATTTACTACTGACAGACCCATTGGTTGATTGGTCATTCACCTTATGTCATAGATCGCTATCTACCAAACCGGGTCTGTTGCTAGTTCGAGGAGAGACATGGGCAGGTTCCTGGTGCGTATGAGGCTTGGTTTGATTGGACTACTTGGGAGGTCCGTGTATGGGGTCTCTAGGCAAATATAGATACTTTGGTTGCCAAGTTTAGAGCACTTACCCCAGTTGGTGTGGAAGATCCAAGTACTACTCACTATTATGATGAGTTGTGGGCACATCACAGGCATTTTAGGTTTACTAATCCTAGGGGTGATCCCATTATGGGCAAAGCAAGTATTACAAGTCATCGTGGGGAGCAATAGTGCATTGAGGTTCTTGTAGAGTAGTTGGATCAAGCTCGACGTGATGAGTCACATGGTATTCAGTATGAGCGTATACCTCCTGTAGAGGGTCGGGGATAGGTTCCCGATCCTCCTCCACCAACTAGGGATGTTGATATATTGCTAGTTCAGGTGACTTATGTCAGAGATGTAGAGATTGTGCGACGATAGGTTGTGGAGGCTCTAGTAGACACTTTGAGGGTTGAGTGAGAAAAAGAGATCGATTGACAACATGTTGTAGAGGCTCAAGTATTGTCACTTAGGGTGGAGAGAGATACTCTTTGAGCAGAGCATGATAGTGTGCGAGTTGAGCGAGATTGTTTTCTATAGATGTCCACCTATTATCAGACCTCATATGATGCTACTATTCCTAGGGCTTCTCAATGTCCACGGTTCGGGGAGCCGAGTCCTACGAGTGATGGCGGTGGTGGTGCAGGTGCTGGTGCTGGTGTAGGTGATTAGTCTGTGAGATAGCCAGATCATTTGGGTGGTCTATAGTATCATTCCCTTCTTGTCGAGGTCTTAGTTTTTGGCACTTGATCTTCATGTTGCTTAATGGCGTAGAGGCATTTTATTGACATGTGTTTTATATATATTCATCAGTCTAGTCGAGACCGAATATATATGTTATGATTTTGTTTTATCCTATCACACTTGTGTTACTGTGAATGATGTACTTATGACATGTTCCCTTTTTAACGATGATATATATGAGATATACCTTCTTTGATTCAACCTTGTTTTATGTTTATGTGTTGGCGATATATCATGATGTATGTTTATATATGTTTTTGTGATTTTTTGATGTATGAATTTGATGTGGATGGATGAATCATACTTTGTCTCATTATGATGTGGTTGATGTTGATATATGAATGCCCCATACATGATACATGATGTTTTTATTGGTTTATTATCATCATGATATGTATTGATGACTTTTGTGGATGCAGTATGGATATGGTACTAATTATGTTTTATGCAGGATGAATGTTAATTAGAAGAAACATTGATGATAGATAGAGATATGATGTTAATTAGAAGAAATATGATGATAGATTGATTTATGATGTTAATTAGAAGAGATGATATAATTGTGATGGTGTTAGTTGTTGATGCGTTGCTTTTGCTTTGCTTTAGAGACTTTGTAGTTTGAACAAGCTTCTTTGATGTAGAAAAAAAATACGATGCACTAGGGTATGAATAAACAAGGTGAATTTGTATCTATTGCATGTACTTTGACTCTACAAACAAAGAGTATTCTTGCTCATACTAGACATATGTAAACTTTGTTTAAAGTATAGGGGGGTTGCGTGAAAAAAAATTCAAACTAGTCATACATAGAGGTATAGAACACCTAACATGTAACTACTTCACAAATTGTTTTAATACAACTTCCATACTCAATAAAGCAAGTATTTGCCATGGTAGTATTACAAAAATATCTTATAGACAAAATATCGAAATGATGCTCAATTTCCCCCATTTCTTCTTCTCTAAATCCTCATGGACATCTTCGAGAGATCCTGGGGATGAGTCAATAAAATAAATCACAAAAAGGAAGACCACAAAAAGATAAAAACAAAGTTGCAGTATCACTTGCCATATCTATTTGGGGTGGGTCTATTATTCATTGTTGATCATGTCTATCGTAGGAACAAATTCATTAAGGCATATCTCAGAATGTTGTTGGGACTTTGTCAAAAAGATAGGTAGTTAATACTTTGGCATTGTTTCCGTTTGTTCATAGTTAGATCTTATGTGATTGTTTTTATTGAAAGTTCTAGCTTTTGATGTTTACTTTGTTTTTTTGTTTGTTTTTCCAGAGGATGATTGTGATGATTTGTTTATTATGGATGAAATGCTTATCGTAGATTTTGATGACGAGATGGGTATTTTTTTTTCTAAGTTTTAATGATGTTATTTTTGTTGTTTTCAGGGGACTAACCTAGGGCCTCAGGGGCTCATCAAAGATAAGCCTTGCCTATGTTGTACAAGCAGAGGCTTGTAGTTCTCTTGGTTTGACCTTTTCTATTTTGTGAATGTTTTTGGATTTTGTATGTTGTATATGCTTTTTGGATTTGATTTTGATTTTATTTTTTAAGTTTTTATGATGATGTTTTTGTTGTTTTCAGGGGACTAACCTAGGGCCTTAGGGGATCATCAAAGATAATCCTTTCCTATGTTGTACATGTAGAGGCTGGTAGTTCACTTGGTTTGGCCTTTTTTGCTTTGTGAATGTTTTTGGATTTTGTATATTGCATATTTTTTTGGATTTTGATTGTTCTTACTAAGTTGAAATAAAGCATGTTGGAAACCTAAGGGGACTGACCTAGGGTCTTAGGGGCTAAAAATCCTTTCCTATGTTGTACACGCAGAGACCACGTAGTTTGACCGTTTGACTCAAACCATGAATTGTTTTTGGGTAAACGACATTGATAGCTTGGATTGATATCCCATTTATGTGTCTAGAGGATATGTTGCAGGAAATCTACTTGAACTAGCTATGAGGTTCAATAAAATTTTGATATCTTAGACTATTTGTTGTGAAGGAATAACCCAACGATGTTTTTTTATTTTTGTTGTTTTCTAATGTTTTTGACTTTTGTTGTTTTATGACCATGATCGGATGTTGAAAGATCTAATTCATGACCAGCTTTAGGAAGTTGCCCCCAATAAAATGACTTTCCTTAATCAATGACAAGCCATGGCTGGATACATGATTTATAAAATGGATGGGTGGATGTTGTGAAGAAGTGTTGATAGATAATGATGCAAGATTTATTCACACATAGTGCTTGTTTCCCAATTTTTCACTATGGTACCTATTCTAGGAGTGCCATAAAGTGTTTTCACTCTGAAAATGTTTTATTTCTCTTTACTATTTTTTCTTGGTTTATGAATTTTTTTTGTATTTTTTTATCTCTTTTTTGTATTTTTTTGGATTTTTACCCTTTTGCCTGGGGCATTTTGGTGTGCTTCATGTATAGAAATTCTTGAGGTGGCTAATGTTCATCGGTTCGGCTAGAGATTCTCCTTTAGAAGTAGCCAACTCATATGCCCCAAAGTCGTAGCTCGCTATGATGATGAATGAACCTAACCATTTGAGTTCAAATTTGCCTTTGTCATCTTGATTCAATTGTACCTTTTGATTCTCCTTGAGGACTAAGTCACCAATTTTAAAGTTCCTATCTTTGATTCTCTTGTTATAGATTCATTTGAGCTGATTCTGATAAACCTTCAGATGGTTTAACACGCTCAAACACCTTTCATCTAGGAGCTCTAATTCATTCAATCTAAATACCCTATATTCTTCATTGTTGACCATGCCTTTTAATGAGACTTGCAATGAGGGGATTTTGACCTCGATAGGTAATACAAATTTTGATATGTAGACCAAGGAAAATGGTGTGGTGCTATTGGGTGTGTGAATGCTAGTTTGATAAGCCCATAAGGCTGGGTTTAGCTGCAAATGCCAATCATGACTGACATCATTGGCAGTCTTTTTTAATATTTTCAAGATTATTTTATTGAATTCCTCAACTTGACCATTTCCTTGAGGATAGTAGGGCATTGAAAAATCTATGTTGGATAGAGAACTCGGAACAGATTTCTTGGACATCCTGATTCTTGAATGGGGTGCCATTGTCTATTATAATTGTCTGTGGGATTCCATACCTACAAATGAGATAATTCAAAATGAATTTTGATATCTATTTACCGATGATATAGGTCAATGGAATTGCCTCTATCCATTTATTGAAGTACTTTTTTGTTGTGATAATGAATTTATGCCCGTTAGATGAAGTGGGTGATATCTTACCTACCAAGTCCAATCCCCATTGTGAAAAAGGCCATGGTGTTGTGATGGGTCTAAACTCTTGTGTTGGTGCATGAACTAGATCACTATGTTGTTGACATTATCGACACCTTTTATAATGTTGAATATAGTATTGCTCCATGGAGGGCCAATAGTATCTCACCCTGAGTAACTTCTAGACTAGGTTAGCTCCACTATAGTGGGATCCGCAAATACCTTCATGGACCTATTGTAAGGCCATTTGTACTTATTTTTTGTTAAGACACCAAAGTAACATACCATCTAGGCTACGATGGTATAGGGTTTCTCTTAGGATCATAAAGCGGGAGGTTCTACGGGTGAAGGTTTTCTTCTGAGTAATCATCAAGTCAAGTGGTATGATATCGTTTTGGGTATAGTCAAAAGTATCTTGGTACCATGGGGAGTTAGGACCAAGAACAACACATACCATTTCTAATTTTGGGATGTCGAATGCAGGAACAAGTAGTTGTTCCATGAGGAACTCATATTTAGGCACATTCTGAGGAATATCGAGCAACGAGCCTATCATTGCCATTGCATCAACAAATTTGTTATTGATCTGGGGAACTTGCTCAAAGGTTATTTTGATGAAGTACTCCTTGAAATTTTCCACCATTCTTTTGTATGGTAGCAATTTTTCATCTTTTGTTTGGTATTCATTGTTCACCTATCTGATTACTAGCTGAGAGTCTCCAAAGACATGTAGCTTTTTTATTCTCTATTCAATAAACATTTTGAGTCTTGTGATAAGAGCTTCATATTTTGAAATGTTATTTGTGTAGGGGAATGCAATCCTGTAGGCCTTGGGTATACTATCTCCCTATGGTGTGAGAAATAGAATGCTTGCTCCAAAGCCATGTTGAGTATGGGACCCGTCAAAGTATAGAGTCCATTAACTTGTATGTTTTGTCATTAAGATACTCTCATCTATAAAATCCATTGTGGGATGTTTATGATCATATATGGGTGCTTCGTCCAGTTGGTCTTCTATGAATTGCCCCTTGATAGCTCTCTTGTCCACATACTCTATATCAAATTCACTTAGGATCATCACCCATTTGGATATTCAACCTATTAGGGCTACCTTTGCTAGTATTTATATTTGAGTGGGTCCACCTTTGAAATCAACTTAACCTTTTTGTTTAAGATGTAATGTCTCAAATTTTGTGTTGAAAACATGATTGAGAGACATGTTCATTCAATGGGTGAGTAGTTCAGTTCATAGCCCACCAGTGTTTTGTTGATACAGTAGACTGCCCTTTCTTTATTGTTATCATCAAGCTGGGCCAAGAGAGCACCCAATGCTGCTTGTGTGGTAGACACATAAAGTATCATCTCCTTTTTTGTAATAGATGGCATGAGTACATGAGGAGTAAGTAGGTACTCCTTGACTTGTTGGAATGCTTGGTCGCATCTCCCATCCCACTTGAAGGTGATGTCCTTGTGTAGGATATGAGTGAAAGGGTGGCACTTGTTCTCCAATTGTGTGATAGATCACCTAATGGATTGTAGCTTCCCTTGTAGGCTCCTTAATTGTTTTAGTGTCTTTGGAGGAGGCATCTCTAATATAGCTTTTACCTTTGTAGGATCCACTTCTATCCCTCTGATTGACATGATGTACCCCAATATCTTACTAGATGTTACTCAGAATACACACTTCTTAGGGTTGAGTCTCAGATTGTACTATTCTAGTCAATCAAACACCCTTGCTATATTTTTCAAGTGATCTGCCCTTTTGACTGACTTTGCTAGAATTTCATCCACATAGTCCTCCATGATTGTGTGTAGCATATCATGGAATATGGTCATCATCGCTCTTTGATAGGTTGCTCTTGCATTCTTTAGACCAAAAAGCATCACACTCGAGCATAAAGCACCCCAAGCACAAGCAAATGTTGTTTTGTGTTAGTCATCTAGAGAGATCTTTATCAAGTTATATCCAGAGAAACCATCCATTAAGGATAGCATCTCATGCCCTATTGTTAGATCTACAATCATGTCAATGCTTGGCAATGGATAGTCCATCTTTTTGATAGGCCTTGTTCAAGTCTCTAAAGTCTGTACATATCCTTATGCCCCCAGTAGGTTTGGACAGTGGTATTAGATTTGACATCCATTGTGGATAGTCAATGGGTCTGATGAAACCCACATCTAGAAGTTTCTTTAATTCTAGCTTTACTAGTAATGCTATTTAAGAATGCATTTTTTTTATTTTATGCTTGATAGGCTTTGCTCTAGGGATGACAACTAGATGATGTACCACTAACGTTGGATCTAGTCCAGGCATGTCAACAAAGGTCCAGGAAAAGTTTACCTTTCGCTCGTTGATGAATGCTATGAAATTCACTTTCTCCTTAGGATTAAGTGATGCTACATGGTATGTTATCTTTGGGTCCTCTTCTGTGCCAACATTTATGGACTCTATTTTTCTACAAGGAGTGTTGATATTTCTTCATATTTTGATATAGGGAGATTGAATCCTCCATACTCGAGTGCCTTTGGAAGGTTTTCACCTTTGGATGCATCCTTTATTTCTCTCTTTTCCAGATCCAATAGAGCCAAAGTGTGGTTTTCCCTAGTGGATCATATTTTAATGTTTTTTCCCTTCATTTTTGTGATTGAAAGATTCAATCTCTCTTTTAGAACCCAGGTTTTCATTAAAATCCTAAGGTCTTTTACCCACTTGAACCCATGATTTCATTATCTTTTCATAATTTTTTTTTCATTTTACCGCCTTTCATAATGCTAAAATGCCCCATATTGTTGCCATATTAATCATTTTTTACAGCCTATACCGTTTACCTCTATACCGCGACCCCTTAATAGGGTGGCTCATGGTATGGCGATTAAAGAGCAGTCACAATAACAACTCACCATGCAACCGTTGATAGTCAAAAAAGTGATCGCGATGGCACAGTAAGCAGTGAGAAAATTGGTGAGGCAATGGCAAAGAACAGTTACCGCTACACCGCACGTGGTCAAACCACAAACCATGGTAGCGTGGTGGGTGGTGTGCAAGGAGCGAAGTGGCAGACAAAAGACCCACCGTGGTACTATTGGCAGTCAAGTCAGTGATTGCGGTGACATGGTAGAAAGTTAGCATCATAGTAAATGCCAGTACCGTCATACCGCCAGGAGTTAAAATGAATCCTGCGGTGACGCAGTGGAAGGGAAGATAACAACGAAGTAGCGGTTATGACCAAACACTGCGGTACCATTGGCGGTTAAAACACAGACCGTGGTGGCGTGATGGATGGCCGAGGGTAGTCAAAGTCAAAGCACCACGACACTGTGGAAAGACAAAACGTTGACCATGGTAGAGTGGTAAGAATAAAGGAAGTTTCGGGAGATGAAATATAAAGAGCGGTCAAGGTATAAAGTGAAATAAAAGGTAGGACTATAGTTTTAGAAATATTTAATTTTTTGATAAGGCAATTTAATTAAATATTTTAATTTTTGTCGACGAATGTTAAACAGTTGTAATAGGAAAATGAAGGGTCACAACCCTTGGGATTTATTGTATAAATGTATTGAAAAATAAGTTAAACAGGGGGTAAGAGTTAGAGTAGTAGCTAGATTTTTTAGAAAATGAGAACCAGGAAAAGGGAAATAATGTACAGACTTTCTTGAAGCAGATCAATGGAGAAAATATTTTAACTAGTGAATTCTTTTTTGTGTTCAGTTGTTGTTTGTATTAATTCATATTCTTTATTTGGTTATCTCCAACTTGAGGTCTTTTTTTCATTTAAATTAGTGTATCAAGTATATTTTTGATTTGTCAAAATGTATTCCCATTTTGTGTGGTTTAATTGATTGATGCCTGCAAGTCAGAATTAGATTCTTTTAAATAAGTCATAGTGATTTAAGACTTTCTTTTGGATAGTTAAAGAAGAGCTTGGTAAAGAAATATTCTAGCACAGTTTATGCAAGTCATAAATTTAGTGAAGTTTTATGCCATTCATAGAATCTCATTTTTCAAAGTGCCTAACAACTAGAGTTAATCCAAAGAGGGAAACACATATCATTCTTAATTTTGACTCCATTGCCCATGTGGATAGGAGACACTGATCTATCACAACCTACAAAACAAATTTCATATAAAACAACATTTTCAAAATCTTTCTTTTGTGTAGTAGGAGCAGTTGTAGTGATATTATTTATCCACTTCCATTTTCCATTGTGGGTAAATTATTCAAGCATGATATATATTTCAAATTTGCAACATGCACTTAGGTGCACCCACCTAGGTTTAGTAGAGCGTAAAGAGCAGAAGGTACAACTGCAACAATTGACCTTGTACGTTGGCCAAAATATTTGTGAGAGCTTGGCAACCTCTCGTGGTTCAAACCTTTGTTTTTGAGACCCAACAATTTGGTGACTCTACTGGGGAATGTTAAACAAAACTTGAGCCTTCATCATAGAGTTAGTATTTTGCAAAGGACTTCGTTGGGAACAATAAATTACAGAATTTTCTCACTTTTGGAAAGTGAGTGGCGACTCTAAATGAGAAAATGTATTGAAACTGATAAAGTGAAATATACATCAGAAAGGAATCATCCTAGAGTTCAGACTATCACAATTTCTCACAACATGTAGGGAAGAAGGTCTTTATACAAAGATGGTGATGGTCCTAATGACAAAAGTAAATGGATGCAAAAGAATGAGAAGGGTAAGAAAGTGTTTGATGATATAGGCCCAACAAATAAAAACAAAACATCAAAAGCACCATTAGAGACACATAATTCATATGGTACACTGGCAAATGAAAACAACCCTTCTAGAGAACCTCATACTCCTGAGGAATAGAGGAATCCATTCTATCGACCAGACCCTGAGAATTTTAAGGAGTTCATGGCTGAATGTGATCCTGAAATGGAAAAGAGACAACATGAATATGATCAGAAAATGGCATTTCTTGAAGAGAAACAGGACGGACTTGGCTATGAAGCAGCCTCTGAGGAGAACTATGAACATATGGCTCGAGATGAAATAAATGCAAGACTGGAACTTGAGAGACAAGAAGTGGAGAGAGCAAGAATAGAATATGAGCAGAGGCTCCTGTTGTGCATATTTTGCACACACGCCTCGCCGTAGGCAGGGACCCTCTTTTTTTGCTCTCGACGGGCTTTTTTGCTCCCGTCTCATTTTGCATGCCCCTCATTTTGGTGTCCTAATTGGTCAACACATTCTCAAAAGTCACATTTTAGGTTGACCAAATTTCACCCCTTGGAAAAATGCTAAATCTTAGCCATTTCGGGTTCCCCTTGTCTGTCAGCCTTTCTGATGTTTGTGGTGCCTTTTAGGCCCAACCCTCCGGAATTCCCCTCTCGGGTTTCCATTCCAATTTCATTATTTCAAATGGCCAAGCTTGACCATCTTCCCGGACTCCGAAACCCGACTCCCAGAGTGTTGTCCTCCCTGCACAATTTCGAACAACATTTTGGGCTCATGTTTCTAGAACGTACAAGCGCACCTCCAAATCAAAAACAAACTTTGACCCAGATGCTAAAATGGGGTCTTATCCTCCCTGAAACTTTCAAATTCCAAAATTGCAGCCGGGAAATACCATCTAGAGTTTCGTGCTCCGTCGACCGTTTCAAACAGCATTTCGGGCTCATGTTTTTGGAATGTACAAGCACACCTCCAAATCAAAAACGGACTTCGACCCAGATGTTAAAATGGGGTCTTATCCTCCCTAAAACTTTCAAATTCCAAAATTGCAATTTGGAAATACCATCCAGAGTTCCGTGCTCTGTCGGTCGTTTCAGACAACATTTCCAAAATAACATTTCGGGCTCATGTTTCCGGAATGTACAAGCACACCTCCAAATCAAAAACGAACTTTGAACCAGATGCTAAAATGGGGTCTTATCATCCTTGGAACTTTCAAATTCCAAAATTGCAGATGAGAAATACCATCTGGAGTTCCATGCTTCGTCGGTCGTTTCAAACAACATTTCCAGAACAACATTCCGGGCTCATGTTTCTGGAACGTACAAGCGCACCTCCAAATAAAAAATGGACTTCGAACTAGATGCTAAAATGGGGTCTTATCCTCCCTGGAACTTTCAAATTCCAAAATTGCAGCCAGAAAATACCATCCGGAGTTTCGTGCTCCGTCGGCCGTTTCAAACAGCATTCCAGACTCATGTCTCCGGAATGTACAAGCGCACGTCCAAATCAAAAACGGACTTCGAACCAAATGCTAAAATGGGGTCTTATCCTACCTTGAACTTTCAAATTCCAAAATTGTAGTTGGGAAATACTATCCGGAGTTCTGTGCTCCGTCGGCCGTTTCAAACAGTATTTCCAGAACATCATTCCGGGCTCATGTCTCCAGAACATATAAGCGTACCTCCAAATCAAAAACAGACTTCAACCCAGATGCTAAAATGGGGTCTTATCCTCCTTGGAACTTTCAAATTCCAAATTTGTAGCTGGGTGGTACCATCCGGGTCACCCTGCCCTGTTCGTCGTTTTCAAAACAACATTTCAACCTCTCATTTCTGATTTGAAGAAGCCTACCATGGGTCCATCGACAGAACCATTTGATCCAATGAGGAATGTTGAAATTACATTGGGAAGAAGGCAACTTTCAAGCAGTTTCAGCTATAGTAAAAGGGAAATTAGCTAGGAGACAAAATTGCTATAGTGACTGGCCACTACAAGACAGAATAGGGAAAAGACAAAGATGTATTTTAAATTACTAAATATTGTGGGGTAGGTGAAGCCCTAATGTAATTGAATTTGAGCCACACAATGTAACTCAATCATAGCCATTCATTTAGGCTTTGGTAAACTATAAATAGGGGTCTTCCCCTCATTTGTAGTTGTTGGAGAGCTATTGTAAAAACATCCTGCAGCAATAGAAAGCAACATTGCATGATCTATGGGTGTTACTTTTGAGTTAGCTCATTATGTGTGCATGGTTCTACCTTCCAAGTTAGTTTTAGTTGTAATTTCTTGAATGGAAGTGGTAATGGTGATTGATGTTGCAGTATTTGATGAATTTCCAGCCCATACTTTTGGCACTTGTTGATGACAAGCTACTGTGCAAAGTTAGCCTGGGCTTCTTTATTTGATTTCTGCAACTTAGTTCATTTGCATGTTCATGATGTGTGTATGCAAACTAAAAATATGCAGTCCTTAGAAGATTGCACTGGTTTTGTGTAACTATAGGATCCTCTTAGCCAAGAAAAACCTAGTTTGGGGAGTTTGTCTACTGTATCAGCCTCCATGATCACTGTTCATTCATAGTTTGAGATCCAGGAACCTTCTCTCTTCCCTGCCTTTTTTCCTTTTTTTTAATAAGTAACCTTAGGCAAGGTTCATTGCACATTGTAAAGCTAAATCTGATGTTGAAATGGAGTTCAAGACTGCTGTTTGAACCTGCAACAAATGTACAACAACTCTCCCATCTTAAAAACTCCATTTTCTGATCCAACTTTCCCACTTTGTAACCCATTTGTAAGTCCACCTTGTGATTCTAGCAAATCACATAAATCAACTAAGATATTCCAAGTACTGTCAAGACCTAACATCCGAGAGACCTTGGGATAGTGTTCTGCAATTTGATTGTGGAAGATTATCTTTCAAGAGAGGTGATGCACCTATGCATTACCTGTGTTGAGAAGTGCATGAAAACACCATCAACAGCTCCAAGCAATCAAAGAACTTGAAGAATTAAAATTGAGGAAAGCTCAGATCAATACTCAAATGGCTAATTCACATAGATGTGTGCCACCTCATAGGTATGGGAACAATAATGCAGGCCCATCAAATTCCCCACAAGCCCAACAAAATCAGCCAAGGAATCAATATAAACCCACAAACGCTCCACCACAACATCAAGGTGCTTAGCCACCTCACCAGTGTGTGCCCCCACGAGGACATAAATATTTGTCATTGTCTCATAATAATCCATTGTACCAATATCAACATTACCAAAATCCACCTCCTCCACAATACACAACCATGATTAGACAGTTTGATTTGGCTGGATTACAAATATGTCCTTATCATGTGGACAACAGTTGGAGAAGCCTTGTCCCAAATTTTATAGGAAGTAGTGCAATTATAGCTGAAAAACATTTAAGGGGCTTTAATGCTTTTATGCAAGATTTGGATATGCAATATGAAGATGTGCAGATGAGGTTGTTTACGATGTCACTGATTGAAGATGCTAGAGATTGGTTTAATGGTTTTCCAACAACCTCTATTGATTCTATTCATGTGTTTAATGAACATTTTCTTGAGCAGTATGGGAATCAATATGCACCAGAATTTTCTTTGCATGAATTGGTGACTATTCAGAAACATTAAATGAGTTAGTTTATGACTTCAATGAGAGGTTTTCTAAGTTGCATAATAAGATACCTCCTGGATCCAAATTAGTTGATCCTGCTACATTGAGTATTTATTTAAAAAAATTTGATCCTAAGACTGGATATGAGCTTAGGAACAAATATCCTAGGAATTTGGCTGAAGCTCAAAGGATAACACTCACTATTGAAAATAATAGGAAGGTTGCAGGGATGATTGCCAAGAGGGATAACCCTAGGGTTCCCCAATATGCTCCTTCAAATAAATAGGAAAATACACATAGAAATGAAAGGCCAAGACTACATGACATGCCATATAATACAAATTGGAGAGATGGAAAGCCAATGATGGATAGGCTGAGAAATAAAGAGACACTTGATCCTTTAAAAAAGAGAGCGACATACATGGTT
Organism: Sequoiadendron giganteum; assembly: GCA_007115665.2. Taxonomy (NCBI): domain Eukaryota; kingdom Viridiplantae; phylum Streptophyta; class Pinopsida; order Cupressales; family Cupressaceae; genus Sequoiadendron; species Sequoiadendron giganteum. Next base: position 507,967,631 of record CM021104.1, on the reverse strand, counting down.
GATAATAGTCCTTGGTGTTCATTTTTTGACTTGCCACATTCTTCAGAACATTGTGTTGTAGCTCAGTCAGTGTCAGGGAAAGACATATCAGAAAATAATAATGAAGAAGACCATAATATCTATTTAACTTCCCATAATCTTCACTCTACAGAGCAAGGGTATTCATCTTCAGAAGAAGGAGGATATGAATATAATGTTGATCATCAGAAATATAATGTTCACATGGTAGAACAACAAAAACATTTCTCACTATGAAAAAAGTGATGATGAAAAAGGTCCTTCTACCACATCATATCAAACTAATAAGGGAAATGTGAGGAGACCAACTGAGGAAGAAATTAAAAGATTGACTATTGCAGTAGTTGAACAAGCAAAAATCAAGTATTGGTTGAGAAATAGAACAGTGAATGAGAATGAAGGTGTTCCAAGAGGAATATTCTTAAAAAATAAGAAGATGTCCCATGAAATATCAAAAAAGACCAATGATGAGAACTTTGATAAAAACAAATAGAAGTATGTCCCCAAAGAAGAAAATAAAGAATTTCCCATGGACAAACAAAAAATAGATCAGACATTCAAAAGGGAGAGGGAGGAGAACAAAGAAGAATCAGTAGAACAAAAGAAGGTGATCAGAGCTGAAAGTGCATATTTTGATTTCATGCAAGCTTTATCCCAAGTAAAAATCTCCATCCCATTACTTGAAATGATGAAAATTAAAGAGTATAGGAAAATTGTTATTCAATTAATAGTAGTGGGAGGAATCAAAATATAAACTTTGAACAAAAGGAGAATCTTGGAATTGTTGATAAGAAAGGAAAGATAAAAGTTTTAGAATTTTTCCTAAATGTTGCATTGATGAATACACCACAAGTTGATCCATTTTTTACTACCTTATTCATAAATGGTAAATTGGTAAGAAATTGCATGATAGATTCAAGTGCTTCTATGAATATTATGCCAGTAGGGGTAATGAAACAACTTGGTATGTGGATAGATATTGAGGGTGGTAAATGTTATGCCATGGATAGTAGGCTTGTCCTAGTCGTGGGGGTTATGAAAGATGTAGAAGTGAAATTAGAAACCTACCCATAGGAAAACTATAGTATTGATATAACTATGATTGATACACCTACTCAGTTTGGAATTCTTTTTTCAAGACAATGGACTACAACAATTGGAGGTAATGTGCAGTTTGATTTATCATATGCCACGATACCAGTTAATAGTGAGGAAGTCAAGTTGTATAGAGAACCAAGGATGAATCAGATTGTTGAATACGTTCCTTAAGAACAATTCAATTGCTTTTGTGATGTAGATTTAGGGAATTTCATAATAGAGTTGTCTCAACCTGAATTAGTGAATATTGACCCAATTGATAAACATGTCTCTAAAAATCAGCAGGGTGTATGGAAAATGTATTTTGATGGGGCATGCAGCCAAGAAGGAAATGGAGCTGGAATAGTTTTCATATCACCTAAAGGTACAACATTTAAATATTCATTTTTTTTGGCTTTTGAATGTACAAATGTGGTAGAGTATGAAGCCTTGTTGATTGGTTTGAACATGGTTGTCAAGCACAAGATTAAATTGTTGACTATATTGGGGGATTTTGAGTTGGTTGTGTCACAAGTCATATCAAAATATGCTACAAAGAACAAGAGGCTGAAACAATATAGAAATGTTGTGTGGGATACAGTGGAACTATTTGATGCATTTTCAATTGATTAGATAGATAGATCTGAAAATTTGATGGCTAAATTTTTGGCTAGTGTAGCCTTAAAGAGAGATGATATCACTTTGGTAGGGATGTCTCAAGTTGAATTCAAAACAAGGCCTACTGTCCCTAACAACATTTATAGCTGGTAGGTTTTTAATGATGATACTAACCTTTTGAAGTTTCTTCATTGTATAGACTAGTATGAAGCACAGGAGATTGATTTCAATGCTTTTGTGGAATAAGTGGATGGGAAATAGACTGTATTTGGGAAGGAAGTTTTGCAGCTAAAAACCAACAAGCTTCCCAAAGGGATTGTAGCATTGGAAATATTGTATGATGGGAGTGATCATTCTCTCATGAAGCAAACACCTGTTAAGAAAGAAGATATTGAAGAAATAAATATGGGAACTGAATTAGCACCAAAAAGGGTTTATATTGGAAATAAAATAAGACCAACCATCAGGAGAATGTTGATTGCATTGCTGAGAAAGTACAAGCATGTGTTTGCTTGGTCTTATGAGGATCTGAAGGCATATAGAGAAGATATTTTTCAGCATGAAATTCCACTTAAGCCAAACACAAAACCATTTAGACAAAGGCAGAGGCCTATTTACCCAATTCTGGAACCTAAGATGCAAGAGGAGCTAGTGAAACTCAGGGATGGAGGTATTATTAAACCCATTAGACATTAAACATGGGTCTCAAATTTGGTTCCAGTCAAGAAGAAAAATGGGGATATAAGATTGTGTGTAGATTTCAGAAATATGAATGTGGATTCCCTAAAAGATAATTATCCTCTCCCAAACATGGAGGCAATATTGAACAAAGTAACAAGATGTGAGCTATTGTCAATGATGGATGGATTTTATGGATATAATCAGGTCAAAGTCAAAGAATATGAGCAATACAAGACAACATTCACTACACCATGGGGAACATATGTTTATGTAAGAATTCCATTTGGTCTCACAAATGCAGGAGCAACCTTTCAGAGGGCTATGGATGCGACATTTGTAGATTTAATTAATGCTATAATGGTGGTGTATCAGGACGATCTCACTACTTATTCCAAAAGGGTAGAAGACCATTTGGGACACTTGGAGAAGATATTCATCAAAGCTCTGGAATATGGTATTAGTCTTAATCCTAAAAAATGTAATTTTGTTGTTACAGAGGGTAAAATTTTGGGACATTTTGTATCAAAGGATGGGATTAGGATAGAACCTGAGAGAGTAGATTCCATAGATAAAATCCCAATTCCTAAAATTGTCAAAGCAATCCAATCATTTTTTGGTCAGATTAACTTTGTTAGGATATTTGTGTCCAATTTTGCTGAGATTGTTAAACCTATATATAAGATGTTGAAAAAAGGAGAAAGATTAGATTGGATTGTTGAAGCTATGGATGCCTTCATGTCTATAAAAAGAGCTATCAAAGAAGCCCCCATCCTAAAATCCCCTGATTTTACTAAGCCATTTTAGATATTTTCTTTTGCTTCATTTCACACCATAGCAGCTATTATGTTACAGAAGAATGATGAAGGTCATGAGCAGCCTACGTCTTTTTTCAAAAAAGCTTTGCAGCCCAATCAGAACTTAAGTAAGACATTATGGAGAAACAGGCGTATGCATTGGTCAAGGCAGCAAAAGCTTTCATATCTTATCTTGTTGGAGCTAAGATAATTGCTTATGTCCCACATGCAGTTGTGAAAGATATTCTGGTACAAACAAAGGTGATAGGGAAAAGATGCAGATGGATTAATAAAATCCAAGAATTCAATATGGAGGTTCAGATTACGAAGTTGGTAAGAGGACAAGGTTTGGCCAGGCTGATGGCAGAAACAAATATTGAAGCAAACCAAATTTGCAATGTGGAAGATAAGGAAGAGGTTGTTGTAAGTATTGAGCATACTCCATGGTATACAAATGTGATGTATTATATCAAATACATGAAGTACCCTAAAGGGTTGAATGATAATCAAAAGAGAAATTTGAAGTTACAAGCTTCTAAGTATGTTTTTATAGAATGGGACTTATTTTGGAAGAATAGGGATGGTATATTATTGTTATGTCTGGATGAATCTCAAACAAAATATGTCTTGAGAGAAATCCATGAAGGGGTGTGTGGAGGCCATTATTCTGCTAAGACCACTGCACATAAGATTCTCAGGGCTGGCTATTATTGGCCTAAGGTGTTCAATGACTCTTTTTCCCATGTGAGGAAATGTGAGGCTTGTCAGAAGTTTTCAAGGAAGTTGAAGTATCAAGGAGCCTTGCCACTTAGACCTTTGCAGGTAGAAGCTCCATTTCACCAATGGGGAATTGACTTCATTGGAGAAATATAGGAAAGATCAAGTGGAGGACACAAATGGATATTAGTGGCCACAAATTATTTTACAAAATGCGTGGAGGCTATCCCAACTAAGAAAGCAACTAGCAAGGTGGTGGTGAGCTTTCTGATGGAGAATGTTATAACCAGATTTGACACCCCAGTTAGATTGATCATAAATAATGGGATGTGTTTTAGATCTAATGAGTTTAGAGATTTTTGCAAAACATATGGTGTTAATATTTCTTATTCTGCCCCATATCATCCACAAGTCAATGGTCAGGCAGAGTCAAGTAAAAAAATTCTTTTGAAGATAGTAAGGAGGATGCTTGATACAAATAAAAGGGCATGGGATTCAAAGTTAAGATTGGTTGTATGGGCAGATACGATTACAGTGAAGAAGGCAATTGGAAAATCTCCATTTGAATTGGTGTATGGGACACAAGCTAGGATACCATTATAGAACCTTTTGCCAATTTATAATTTTATTCTACAAGAAGACTTGGATATTTCTGAATCAATGGAGGAAAGAATGGAGTAGCTTGCATAACTTGATGAAATAAGAAGAATGGCTCAAAAGCAGAATGTGAAATTGCAATCACAAATGAAATATCTTTTTGATAAAAAGGCCAAGGAGAGAAATTTTGAAGGAAATGACCTAGTGTTGATGTGGAATGCTCAGTGTCAGGAGAAGGGGAAGCATGGAAAGTTTGAAACTTTATGGTTGGGCCCTTTTGTGATGACTGATAAAGGAGGTGAAGATTCTTATTTCCTACAGAACATGTCTGGAGAGGAGCAGGAGTTGCCTGTACATGGGAAGTTCCTGAAGAATTTCTTCTCCTAAGGATGAGCAGAGGGTTAAGGATTTCTAGTGCATGGACAATTCTTAGTAAACCTTTTTAAACATTCTTTTCCATGGACAGTAGCTTAGGAATTTTGAAGGGTATGGGTTTTCCAATACATGGACATTCTCAAAAGTTCCCTTATTGAAAACATTGTTTTCTTTCCATGTACAGTAGTGTAAGGTCACTTCCATTCTCTATTTTCCATCTTCCATTGCTCTCATTTTCTTGTCCATTCGTGTCTTGGTCTACTCTCCTAGTTGCATTTTGGATTCTTGCATTGAATAGAAAATCACTCACCCCCAACAAGAGCCACTGTTAGAACCCAAATTTTCATTAAAATCCTAAGGTCTTTTACCCACTTGAACCCATGATTTTATTATCTTTTCATAATTATTTTTTCATTTTACCACCTTTCATAATGCTAAAATTCCCCATACCATTTCCATATTAATCATTTTTTACAGCCTATACCGTTTACCTCTATACTATGGCCCCTTACAGGGTGGCTCGCGATATGGCGATTAAAGAGAAGTCACAATAACAACTCACCGTTCAACCATTGATAGTCAGAACAGTGACCGTGATGGCACAGTAAGCAGTGAGAAAACTGGTGAGGCAGCGGTCAGAGAACAATTACCGTTACACCACGTGCGGTCACACCACAGACCATGGTAGTGTGGTGGGCGATGAGCAAGGAGCGAAGCGACATATAGAAGACCCATCGCGGTACTGCTGGCAGTCAAGTCAATGACCACGGTGATGTGGTAGACAGTTAGCGTGATAGTAAATGCCAATACCACCATACCGCTAGGAGTTAAAATGAAGCCTGCGATGATGCGGTGGAAGGGAAGATAATGACGAAGTAGTGGTTAGGACCAAACACTGCGGTACCGATGGCGGTTAAAACACAGACCGCGATGGTGCAATGGATGGCGAGGGGCAGTCAAAGTCAAAGCACTACGACACCATGGGAAGACAAAACGTTGACCGTGGTAGAGCGGTAAGAATAAAGGAAGTTTCAGGAGATGAAATATAAAGAGCAATCAAGGTATAAAGTGAAATAAAAGGCAAGACTATAGTTTTAGAAATATTTAATTTTTCGATAAGGCAATTCAATTAAATATTTTAATTTATGTCGAAGAATGTTAAATGGTTGTAACAGGAAAATGAAGGGTCACGACCCTTGGGATTTACTATATAAACGTATTGAAAAATCAATTAAATGGGGGGTAACAGTTAGAGTAGTAGTTAGGATTTCCAGAAAATGAGAATTGGGAAAAGGGAAATAATGTACAGACTTTCTTGAAGCAAATCAATGGAGAAAATATTTTAACTGGTGAATTCTTTTTGGTGTTCAGTTTTTGTTTGTATTAATTCATATTATTTATTTGGTTGTCTCCAACTTGAGGTCTTTTTGTCATTTAAATCAATGTATCAAGTATATTTCTGATTTGTCAAAATGTATTCCCATTTTGTGTGGTTTAATTGATTGATGTCTGCAAGTCAGAATTAAATTATTTTAAATAAGTCGTAGTGATTTAAGAATTTCTTTTGGATAGTTAAAGAAGAACCTGGTAAAGAAATATTCCAGCACAATTTATGCAAGTCATAAATTTAGTGAAGTTTTATGTCAATCATAGAATCTCATTTTTCAAAGTGCCTAAAAACTAGAGTTAAGCCAAAGAGGGAAACACATATCATTCTTAATTTTGAATTTACTGCCCATGTGGATAGAAGGCACTGATCTATCAGAAACCTAGAGAACAAATTTCATATAACAACACATTTTCAAAATCTTTATTTTATGTAGTAGGAGTAGTTGTAGTGATCTTATTTATCCACTTCCATTTGCCATTGTGGGTAAATTATTCAAGCAGGAAATATATTTCAAATTTGCAACATGCACTTAGGTGCACCCGCCTAGGTTTAGCAGAGCCTAAAGAGTAGAAGGTACAATTGCATCAATTGGCCTTGTACATTGGCCAAAAGAGTTGTGAGAGCTTGGAAACCTCTCGTGGTTCAAAACTTGTGTTTTTGAGACCCAACACTCTCCACCAAAGTATGCCTCCTATTCTAGCTCCATGATGAACCATGCTTTTTTATCTCCTACTGGTATGTCTGTTTGAAGTCCCATGAACTATGTGATTGCCTTGTTGTTCTGGAATTAATCTAGAACAGGTGTATTTTTTTTTTTATCCCATTCTATGAGTTGTGGGTAACAGAGTGGGAGACTATCATCTTGATCTACAAAGCTTATAGAAATAGGTGAAAGGGTCAATATGGCTCTAGTATCTTTTTCCCACTATGTATCTAGGTCATCATTACTAGAAGCAGGGGAGTCATATCCGGTGATGAAGGAAGTAGAATCCCATTCGTATTCATTAGAATTTGTTTCAGAATGATAATAGATGTTGGGAATTGTTTCCATGTATTGGATAGGGAGCCTATCAATTCTAAATTTTTCAAATAAGTCTTTGACGGGTAACACATTTTCCATGACATGATAGATATACTGTGCCTTAACGCTAGCAAAAGTTTCTTGTTTCTTCCAAGAGGTTTGTCCGGTTTTTGGAATGACCACGTCTTTTGGTTTATAACCTAGCCCCATATTTTTCTTCCTTTGTTCCACTATGATTGGCTTTGATCGTCCTTGTTTATGTATCCCAAGGCCACCTATTCCATTTTATCCCACTTTTTTGACTAATTGATAACCTCTAGTGTTAGGATCAATTAAAATGGGTTGTAGCTTTTCTAGTTCTTCTTGGTCCTCCTTGCAGATCATGGATGAAAGGTCCTCAAAAATTTCTTCATCTTTCATGTCTCCCCATATAGTAAAGATAGTGGGTTTGGCTGTCATTTGTACTATCTTGATCTCTTTTGGACCTTCATATACTCTAGGTGTTGGTGGAAGCATGCTGATGAAAAATTCTTGGTTAAAATGGTAGTTCCCATTACCCTTGTCAACTACTTGAATCTTGGCTTCCATTTTTGGTTGCTCACTTGATGTGTTCTTGGTAAATTTTGATGAAAGCATGGAAGGGTCAACATAAGAAAAGGAATGGAAGGCTATATTATTGCTAGGCACATGTTGGATTTTATTGTACTTCTCCTCCAATTTTGCACAAAAATGGAAAGGCTCAAGATCAACATACAGTGTTACTTTTTTTCCTTCATGGGGAAACTTTAGCCATTGATCAAAAGTGGAAGGGTCTGCTTGTAATGTGTGGATCCAACGTCATCCCAGGAGTAGGTTGTATGGCAACTCAGGATACAATACTTGACAAGTAGTTTATGTGATGGATGGTCCTATCTACAAGGCAACCTAACTGTTCCTTCAAAATTTTGTTCTAAGTCATCATAGGCCCTTATGGTGACAATATTTCCTTTTTAAATTGCATTGCTAGAATACCCTAGCTGTTTGATGAATTTCAAGGTACAAAAGTTTAAACCTACACCATTATCTATCAATACTCATTTGACCATGGTCTTGTGAACACTAACCTTTGTGTATAGAGTTTAATTGTGCAATGTTATTTGGGGTATATCTTTCTTTGAAAAGACTAAATGATTACTTGCAGTGATTTTTCCAACCATGGCTTGGAACTGACTAGAACAAAGGTCATTAGGGACAGATGTATCCAATGCTTTTTCCAATATCTCCCTATGTGCGGGTGATAGTCTTAACAATTCTATGTTTGAGATGAGGGCCCAAGTGTCTTATTTAGTTGTTCCATAATATTGTAGTCACTTGGTGACTTGATTGTGGGTTTGAGAGGTTCTTCTTCTATAATAGCTCTTCCTTAATAGGTAGTTATGTTGCATTTGTTGTCTCCTCCTCGCATTGTTACTATGTTTGGCCCTATTGTCATAAACTTGTGAGAGGGTTCCTAAAACTGTGTCACCATATGTGTAATTGGAATTGTGGTATGCTTGTTCCTTTCCTTTATCATTCCTCTTAGTGTGGTTTGGAATTGGGTTTGAGTAAATCTAAATATCTTTGTTTTCAGGATGATGATCAACATCTACTTTCCCTTTATCTATCAAGTCCAATATGATATGTTTGAGGTGCATACAATTGTTGATCGTATGTCCTTTGATCATATGGAAATCACATAAGTATTTCTCATTGTGCCATGGTGTCTTAAAGCTAGGTTCCTCATAATTTGGGTGATCATACATTTTGATGAGGTTCTATTGTACTAGTTTGCGCATGACTATTTCAAGTGACTCACCTAATACAATGAATTACCTCCTAGGTTAATCATATTGCCTCTATTATCCTCCCTGATTTGTTTGCTGGTTTACAACCTGATTGTTCTTGGGATAGGTAATTTTGTTGCTTTGTGTGTTGTTAGGATGATAGCTTGTTTGTGTCACCTATGGTTTGTTTTGAGGTTTGTTTTGTGTTTTCCATACTACTCTAGCATCTACCACTCCATCATTTGTGATGTTCTTGTTTTTCGCCCAGACTTTAGGTTTCTCATTTGAGCTAGAGGGACTATATTCGCAACTATTTTTTATTAAGGTTCCTCTTGCTATGATAGCTCTCTCAATATGTAACCCCTTTTCGATTGTTTCCTCATAGTATATAGGACATAACATTGTGAGTTGGTAATTTATTTCAAGTAGTACATTTGTGATGAAAATATCCACCAACTCTTTGTTTGGAATGGGCCATTTGCATCAACTCACTTTGTGTCTCCATCTTTGTAGGTAGGAGGTAAAGGACTCTCCTTGGTTCTATTTTATTATGGATAGACTAGTGATGGTGAAATATTGTTCTATGTTAAATGTGAAGTGGGTTATAAATTTTCTAGATAGCTCATCAAAAGTTTTGATTTTGGGTTGTAGACGAGTGAACCACTCCATAGTGTGACTTGTAAGGCTACATGGAAAGAGCCTCATGAGATAGGAATCATTGTTCTGTACCTCCATACATGATACTGAAAATTATTGTACATGTTCCATGAGATCTCCTACTCCTCTATACTTTTTATCAAACCTGGGTATCTCAAAGTTTTTTGGAAAGGGTATTGCGACGATGGAATGATTGAATAGGAATGAACAAATTTCCTAGAGAGTGTAGGTATTCTTTTGTTTTCCTACTTGCATATCTACTATTTATTGGGTGACATCATCTAGTTTTAGTTCCGTCTTCATTTTTAGTACATGTGTTTGTAAGCTCTACATGTAATAACCTTGTTACCCTACCAAGTTTTGGTCATATATCGAGTATTGTGAAGGTACAAGACCTTGATAGCCATATGGGATGTAAAGAGGGTTAATTCCTTGTTGTATATAAGGAGAGTTAACTCCTTATTTTTAGGGTGGAAGATACTGAAGGCTTCCCTAATGATGTGTTTGTGGGTGACCTTGTTGATGAGATGACTGAATAAGGCTAATATGTGGCACACCTTGTTGGGCATGACTAAACTAAAGGTTACCTTAGTGATGTGTTGGCAGGATACATTGTTGATGGGATGACTGGATAGAGGTGATTTGTGGCACACCTTGTTGGGTAGGACCAAACTGAAGGTTACCTTGGTGATGCATTTGCAGGATACCTTTTTGATGGGATGACTGAGGAAGGGCACTTTGTGGCACACCTTGTTGGATAGGACTAAATTGAAGGTTGCCCTGGTGATGCATTGGTAGGATACCTTGTTGATGGGATGATAAAGGAAGGGTACTTTTTTGCACACCCTGTTAGGTAGGACTAAATTGAAGGTTAGCCTGGTGATGCGTTGGTGGGATACCTTGTTGATGGGATGATTGAGGAAGGGTGATATGTGGCACACCTTGCTGGGTAGGAATAAACTAAAGGTTACACTAGTGATGTGGTTGTAGAATACCTTGTTGATAGTATTGTTGATTTTGAAGGGAACCTTGTGGTCAACCTTGTTGGTGATACCAAGTGTTTGGATAAGGATCAAAACTTGAAGTGTTCTGAGGGATACATTTCCCAAGAGGTGGATTGTTGTTTTGAGGCTCATACTGAGATGGCCCTCCTTGATACATGTGTGCCACTATTGGTTGTTCAATTTGAGTTGGCTTCCTGAATAAGGGGTTGTCTTTGGGTTGATCACTATTTTGTGAGAACATGGGTGACATATTCAACATCTCTAAGGGTTGTTTTATTTGTCTCACAACCAAGTTACCCCCTAAGGGAATAAGATTGAGGTCTTTGAGAGCCTCTACGTTGAAATCCATGGGTAATTTAGCACCGCTTTGTGCTAACTTGATGAAATAGGAGTTTGGGTCTTTGTTAACAACCTATCCATTAGTTTGAGGACCTTGGGGTTGCTAGAATGTTCAAACAATTCCTCCTCATTTATCTCTTCCTCACTATCTACCTCCTCTATAACCACTTTGTTTGGATCCTAATTTTTTTGTTCCATTACCTCCTTTTGTTTGTGGTTCATTTCTTCTTCAGTGAAGGTGTCTCTATACATTGGTCTCTTATGGGGAGTTTCAAGGTCACTTGACCTATACCCCCATGGGCTACTCTCATCGTTTGTGGAATTTTTTGGTGGGATATTGGTGGTGTTCTTAATTGCTTCCATTTTCTTCCTATGTTGTGATCTCGTGGTTGTCATAAACAACTTGGGTCCTTTGTGGGAGAGTGGTGTACTCTCTAGTATGACTCAAATTCTAAAGACCTGATGTTGTCCTACAGATTATGTGAGATATTTGAACTGTTGGAATAGACCAGGATTATGATAGTAGTAGAAGGAATATATGTTCAGATTGTTCCTTGAAGAACATTTGTAAAAGTTGTATACCAACCTATTTATGGTTTCATGAAGTTCCCAAAGGTGTTTCTTGAGGGATTTTGGACTAAGATGTCTAAGTCTGAAATGATGACCTATGGACTTTACCTTAGGGATGTTGACCTTGCATGAGATCATGAAGAGGATATTTATTTCCACATGGGTGGTGGTAATACGGGTCTTCCTACTGCTATGTCAACTTTCTCTTCCTCTTTGTCTAGGACAATTGATGCGGTGAGAAGCTGGCGAGGTGTTTCGTTCTTCTGAAAAATGAAGGTTCTCAAGCTTCTTATGATGTTAGTTTGTTCACCTTTGATATATGTGAGACTAGGTTGAAGGATTGGTGCTACAAGATCTGGTTGTTGAACTAGGGTAGTTGGTCGCCAGATGGTCATAAAGTTTGATGGTGTTATGGGATGGTTGATGTGAAGCTCAAGACCCTAAGGTTTGAGTGTTTTTTTGGAATGATACTACTTCTTGGAAATAAAAATGTTGAAGAACTAGGGTCCATATCCCACTTCCTTTTCCATAGGATATGTTGCGGGAAAGATTACTTGAACTATCTACTAGTCCCAAGTAACTATTGATATTATAGACGTCTGAGTGGAGGAATGACTCCAATGTTTTGTTTGATTTTGATTTCAAATAGGTAGGATGGAAATAATGGATGTGGGACTATGTGACCTTCTGGCTTTCCAATTGTTTTGGTTCTAACAATGATCCTATAAACAAATTTCTCTCCACTTTTTTCCTTGTTTTGAAGTATGGCAAGTGATAAAACAACACTTGGACTAACTCAACAAGCATGGACTTATGTGACATCGATGTCTATAACTTAGGTTGTGAAATCACAACACCCAAGCCATAGTTCCCAAATGTTTACCTTGATTAATGTAATATAAAATCAAAGCCTAAATGTTCAGAAACCTTTAAGGAAAGATCCTTTCAAGGGGTGCAAATATAAGTCTTTTTTCACAAGGGTTTGTAGTTCAACCATATTGTTCAATGTTTGTTTTGAATGTGTTCTTTTTCTTTAAATCAATCACATAATTTGATGTCAAATTGTTTTGAATGTAATGGGCAAGTTTAGCATAAACCAACAATTACAACCCTAGGGGATAGAAACCATTCTCCTAGGTAAGCTTGCCTCATGCTCCGAAGAGACGATTTTACATGCAACTTATGGCACGAGCATATAGTCAGACATGGCAAGTAACTTCTCAGAAGTAAATTTTGATGCACCACTTTCAAATAATGTTTTTGGATAATAGGGTGGGTTCTAAATAATTTGGTTCTTAGTCATGTTCTAGGGATATTATTTTTAGGCCCCTATACATGCGGTGTTTTGTTCAATTAAGAACCTTCCAACCCTTGTAGGTTTTTACGCATCATGAGGATACTGAGGAAGAATATGTCGGCGTAGGCCAACAACACCCAGTGAGTGATGAAATTTCCTCACACTCACAAAAGATTTATATAGCACTCTAGAACGAAAGTACCACTTGGGTTGCCTATGAGTTCTCCGACGTGGGATGTATCTCAATAGGCATGTCCTCTAAAAAGGTATACTTGAAAATAAATTGTGAAGCTCAAAAAAATTGCTTTCGCTCACCCAAGATCGCCAAAAGGTGCAAGGGGAGAAGATAAAACACTTCATCTTACCAATCAATGAATGCATAATGAAAAATTTATAACAAATTGATTCTTTTTAAACACCTTGAGTGGTGTTATCCCAAAAAATTTGTGAATAACATAGACAAATTGTTCTTTTTATTTGCACCAATATGAATGTTTTCAAGATATCAGTAAAAATAGCAATGGTGCAATACAAAAGAAATAACTTATTCATTTTAAGCTCCAAACTTGAGTGTTTCTAAGAAAACAATCCCGGTCTTTAATTGGCCAACAAATGTAAATTGTGCATGCATCAAAAAAATGGAAATCATTTGTGCTCTTTTTATGCCCCAAAATTAAAGTTCCTAACTATGAAAACATGAAACATGTGTTCATTTTTAGATCCCAAAATTGAAGTGTTTTTTTGTTCCTTTTATGAGCACCAAAATGAGAGTTCCTAAGTTAAGAAAACATGAAATTGGTTCAATTTTAAAACACTAAATCAAATGTTATTTTGTGTTTTTTCGTTTTAAAGCACCAAAATAAAGTTCCTAAATTAAGATTCAAGCATGAATTGGTTCAATTTTAAAACACTAAAATCAAATTTGAGTTTGTGTTTGTTCATTTTAAAGCACCAAAATCAAGTTCCTAAGTTAATAAAAAATTATTATAGATCTAAAAAACTTGGACCGATCATCTTCCCTACAACAAACGTGTTAATGTCACTTGAATCCTGCATCAAATGTGTTAATACTTGTTTACACACTCAAAAACAAGAAAAAATTAGTGGAGAATTTCATTACAATAGTGCAGGATTTGTGCACTTGTCTGTCAAAGCAATTGCTCAGTTCTTAGAGAAAATTTTTAGAGAAAAAATGCAAAAAGTGTTGGTCTTGAAGAAGATGCTCAAATCTGTGAGCAACTGCTAACACTGTCAAAAGAAGATACACAGGTCCTGAAGAAAAAGTGTCAATTTTGATGCAACTGTGTAATTCCCCTGTCAACTGCACATTTCTTGTTGCAATTGCATGATTTTCTTGATAGTCAGGTGCATAGGTTTTCTAGGCAATGCATGAAAACTCTATCAAGTGTGTTTTCAGGACTTGCAACTTCAAAAAATTCTTAAACAAATGTTAGACGAGGGGACAAGGGTCCCATCAGGCGTGCTAGAATGTGTGAGGGGGAGAATGTTAGATTGAGAAGGAGATCAAACATGCTAATCTAAGAGTCTAAACTAAGATCAAACATATCAATCTAAGATCTAAACCTACACATACGAAATGAACCTAAGCTATTTTAACATACATAAATGAATCTACGATTACAGAATTGAATGTACAAAATAACAAAGTGTTACAATCCCATAGTGGAGTGCATTTGCCTAATATTGGGTTGTTCTTATCACCGTGAAACATCCAAAATTCGCGTGCAAAATTTGGATGAGTGACTGCTTTGGTTGGTTGATCAAACAAATGAGGTATGAAGCACTAACAATGGTGGTTGTGAATGTTAGCAGTACTTCATTGTGCAAATGATGTTGATTCTTCAATCCTTATATGTGAGGAAAGGGGTTTGTTAAATAGAAAATGGGATTTAAAATGGACAATTAGGATTGTGTTGAAGAATATTCAAATCAACAGTCAGAGTGTGTTGAGAGGGTTTAGACATGAGAAGAGTGTACAAAGTTGATTGCACAATTTGTGTGATTGAGAAATAGATTGGCCAATCAGGGATTTAGATTGACCAGTCAGGATTTAGATTGATCAGCAAGGATTTAGATGGCTTAGATAGGAATTTGATGGCTTAGTTAGGAATTTGATGGCTTAGTTAAAAAATTAGATTGCTTAGTTAGCAATTTAGATTGATCGATTTAACAAATCAGATTGCTTAGTCATCAATCGTAATTTGCTCAATCAGAAAGTGGGTGAGGAATATGAATTAATTAATTCCTTTATGGAGTTGAATGTGCAAATCAAGTTTGACTTTCACAAACAAAGTTGCATTAGTTTGTTTTGATTTTTGATAATTGATTTGAATTTTTTTATTTAATTATTCAAATTTTGGAGGGAAAGTGTCATAATTAAATTATTATTTAATAATTAATCAACTTAGGGGAATAAGGTGGTTTAGCGATGTAATTAAATAATTGGCATTATTTAATCAATCAGGACGAAATAAAAAGGGATTAGGATTTCATTAAATAAATGTGATTTATTCAATTGGTCAAAATGATGAAACATGAATTAATCAAATAGTGTTGTTTTTTTAATCAATAGCAAAAATAGGGTTTTTAGGACATTATTAAATAAATGAAATTTATTTAACTTGTCTAAATTGATGAAAAAGTGAATTAATTAAATACTGTTGTATTATTCAATTAATAGAAAAATTAGGGTTTTGGATGTCGTTTCGATGTCATGTGATGTGGGACGTTGTGGGATAATTTTGAGATGTTATGGGATTATTCTAAGATGTTTTGAGTCATTCCGGGATGGTTTTGAGATGTTACAAGATGATTTTGAGATGTTTTGAGACATTATGGGATGATTCTTAGATGTTTCGGGGTGATTCTAAGATGTTACATGATGATTTTGAGATGTTCTGAGATATTCTAGGATGGTTTTGAGATGTTACGATATGTTTTGAGATGATTCTAATTTATTCTGAAATATTACGAGATTTTCTAAGATGATTCTAAGTCATTTCGAGATGTTACAGGATGTTATGAGATGATTCTGAGTCATTCTGAGATGTTACAAGATGTTTCGAGATGATTCTGAGTCTTTCTGAGATGTTACGAGATGTTCCAAGATGATTTTGATTCATTTTGACATGTTATGGGATGTTACAAGATGTTACAAGATGTTTCAAGATGATTTTGAGTCATTTTGGGATGTTACAGGATGTTCTAAGAAGATTTTGAGTCATTTTGAGATGTTACAAGATGTTTTGAGATGATTCCAAGATGTTATGGGATGTTTCAAGATGATGCTTAATGTTGTTTGATGTTGTTTGATGTTGATCGATGTTGTTCGATGCTATTCAATGTTGTTTGATGTTGTTCGATGTTGTTTGAGGTGTGTGAGAGGTGTTAAGTAAATTTTACATGTCTACAATACTAATACCATTTTATCCTAAAACCCATCCTCTTTTCACTTAATTGATTGAATTAGACTAGATATCTAGTTAATTGCATCATTTTCATCTATTAAACTGATTAATCTAATTGGGTTAATTCCCACTTTCATGCTAACATTTCATCCTATTGAATTGAATAAATCAAATTATTTAATTTAATCCCTAAAGTCCTCTTATTTATTAAATAACCCTATGTTATTTAATTAAATATTGTATCACTTTCCTCTTTTTCATTAAATCATTTATTTATTGAATATCATATAATTCCCCTAATTTGCATAATTAAAACATTATTTTAATTATCAAATTACTAATTAAATCCAATCCCCCACTTGCAAGGGAATATTCCAAGAGAATATTCCTCCTTTGCACATTCCTCCAAAAAGGGAATATTCCTTTGTGCAATTAAATTTGGTTTTAAATAACTAAATATCTAATTTTCCTCACCCATGAGAATATTCTCTTTCTTCACTCATTTGAAATAGATAATGTTCCTTTTTTGTAACAAACTTTCAATAAGACTTCTTTTGCAAGTTTTGGAGGTGTGTTTGGTTGGATGAATGTAAGCCCTTGATTAAATACCATTTTGCATCTTCAAGCCTTGATGATAATCCATGATCCATGCCTCCATCTTCCTTCCTTTTTGACCATTGATTAGCTTTCTCAATCTTAACTCTTCATTTCTCATTTGTCCTACTATAAATAGAACATCATTTAGAGACAAATAGATCCATATTTTAATAGTAAAGTTATGTTGTTAAAATCACTCTCATTTGCATCCATATTTATCTTTTTCTTAGTATAAATCTTGATTATAATAGCTTAAAGCATCCATTAATGGCTTCCATGGTAACTTACTTGCATCCATTTAGCATATTTTAGAATTAGGACTTGCATCCTTAATTCTTGCATACATTTAGAATAGCTTTGCATACATTTACATCGATCATCTTAGATTTTATGATATTAAATTAGCTGTAATCATATTTCACATACATCTCTCATCGGTTTCATCAATTTTCTTCAATAAATCTGATTGAAACAAGCTCATTATCCAAGGGATTGGGAAAGGGTCGCCATTCCATATCAATGCGACATCACTCCCCCAATAGGATAAGTTTCAATGTCTTAGAATAGATGTTTTTCAAGCTTTCATGTTTTAGAATGTTAGTTTTAATGGCTTCTTTATTTTTAATGATATTAAATATCTTATTAGGACTAATGCATAGTGGATTAAATATGCTTGAATTTGTATAGATTGGGTGTAGTTATCATATGCTATGTCATTGGTCACATTTTGGTGCTAAAAGGAGGGCTTGAACTAATCAATCTAAAAAATTATCTTTAGATTTTTGTTTTCCTTGTGTTTGCAGGTTCATCGATGCTATTAAAGATTCATCGACACATTAGGGACGTGTCACTCTATGACAACACACTTCAGTTCAAATTCAGTGATGCATAATTAACTGGTTTTGTAGGTTCGAGCAGTAAAATTTAAAGTGAAGGAGTATATTGTCATTTGACTATAATTGTAACAAGTGTTTTGAAACTTATGGGGTAATTATAACTAATTTTATGATGTTTTCTTTCATATTTTAGAACCAAACTAGATTTCTTTTGGGTTTAAAATGAACATTCAAATTGGTTAAAACTGAACCCTCACATCATTATGATTGTTGATTTGAAATTGAACAAAATAACCTACATACTTCATTTGGTGCTTAAAATGAATTCTATGCTTGTCAAGGTTAAAGTGAACATGTGTTTGATTTTCTTGTGTATGCTTGTTGTGTGTATCCTCTCCCCTTGTGCTCCATTCGATCTTGGGTGAAGAAAAACACACAAATATACCTTTTCTTCTTGGAAGCGCCTATCCTCTCCCCTTGTGCCTTTTGGAAAATCTTGGGTGAAGAAAAGAATTTTACGCTTCAATCATGTTTTACCTTAGCGAGCCTGCTTCCCAACTTGTGAGAGGGAATGACCCAAGCAATATTTTCATTTCGTTCTGTTATAAAAACAATTGGTGTGACAAAAGTCATTAACTAGCTGGTGTAGTTAAACTGTACTAATGGAAGTCTCCTCTAGTATCTGTGTGATACGTTAAAACCCTCAAATGTTTCTAAAGGTTGGGAGGCATCTTAATTGCGTGAATTTTCCACATGTATAGCACTAGTTTATCCTGAAAGTTTGAATTAAAAACCTTATTTTTAGTGGTTCACCATTTCCTCCAAAGTGTATTTTGAATTGGTGCATTGGAATAACACTGTTCTAAGAAGTTACTTACCATGTTTTATTTTTGGTTGAGGCAAGAAAGAAAATAGGAAAGGGACTCTTTTTCTTGACATGTCAAGACATTACATTTCTTTGACATAGCTTATTTGTCCATTCCATCTTCTTTGATTAATCATCTCTTAGGGGATGATGGTAAACCTACTAAGAAATACACACCTACTTAGGGTTGTAATTGCTTGAGAGTTAGTTTAATACTTGCTTGGTTCTAAAACATTTTTCAAATAGACATCAACAAGTTCCACAAAATTCAAACGCTTTGGTTTAAGCATGGATACCCTTTGAAAAAAGCCTTAATATTGATGTTTGTTCTAAGGATTTCTATCCTTAGAGACTTCTAAATATTTTGGTTTACATCTCAATCCATACTCCCAAAATTAATGTAACTATGCCCCTAACTTCATCCTTTTCACAAAATGGACCTCGTGAGATGAATTAATAGAAGGAGAACACACATATAATTATTAGTTTGAGGAGCTTCAATTTTGAAATAAAGGAAACACCAATCTAGTGGAGAAACCTGACATACATCTTAGTCAAACAAGAGGAACAAGATGATATTGTGGCTGGAAGGCTCGTATTACCACCTCCTGTGTGGCAATAAATATCCTCTTTTTCATAATCTTGTGCTTCTCTAAATGATCTATCACAAAATAAAAATCCCCAAGAGAAGGTCTACATGTTGCTATTTCAAACTAGACATCATATTGCAAAGTATATTTGGAGACTTATCTTAAAGAATCACGACAGTCAATATAGATTAGTAAGGAGACATTTTCTATGCTATTTCATAGACGAACGAGATCTACACATTTTACAAGAACTCATCCTTAATCATTGAGTCCTTAGGGTTTGAACACTCTAGAGGTCTAGCATGTTTCTCACCACCTTGGTCTTATTAAACAAAGGATCACTCTAGGTCAACATTTAATCCATCCTTCATCAAATTTCATCCTTCACTTTACCAAAATTTTGAACACACCAACACTTTGGACTTATACATCTATCAATCCAAACCCTACCTTAGCTACTTTGTGTGTGAAATTAATTATTTTCCATGCATTTAGTTGGTTTAGTTGTCATCATTTGTGGACTATTTTATCTTGAAGGTCACAAGTATACTTTACAGATTTACAAGTTCATTATCATCTTTATCAAACAAATCAAATCTATTGGTCTCAAAGTGTTGTTCCAAAAGTTTTCAAAAGCTCATGTCCAATATTATTCACCCATTTCATCATCCACTTCACATAATTTCTCCAAAATTACTTAGAACATCCCTTTTACCTAAATTTGAGTCAAACTAGGGAGTTTAAACATTACAAATCTCAACATAACTCTCCCATAGGTGACCCAAAATTTATGGTAACACCAAGATCACAAAAAAAGAGAATCATGGAGAAAACCAAAGTTACATCCACCACAAGTGATATCCATCCTCAATAATTTGATCCACAGAGTCATTCTACCCCCTCACAACAACCCCAAGATCTAGTGGGACCATATGAGGTAGAAGATGTCACCAACAATCTACTTGAGCTTACTAAGGAAGAACTCCTTGAGTACAAACAAACTCATCAACCCTTAGAAATTATGGCTCCAAATTTTCTCGAACAAAACTTGACACAAGGATTAACCCAATCTACAAATCAATTAACTCCATCCCTTGTACCAATTCAATCCTTAACATCTAATCTTGAAACTAGGCTAGGAACCAACCTTGGTCTCACTTCATGTCTAGGAACAAACACAACTTTGGGTATTCACAACACGAACATTCCATTAAACACCAACCTTCCCCAAAACACAAGTTGGACACCAACATTTGGCACAATACTTACATGCCATGATGCCACAATGACCTCGACATTTTGAGCGCAACCATATTCATCCATCACTAAAAATACCCCAAGTGTGCCTAACATTACACAAGGTAATGTGAACCAAGTGCCTCAAATAGGACAACAAGGGAAAGTTAACACCCTCACACAAATTGAACCCTTGAAAAGTGGTTCCAACAAACACATTGACACATCGAAATGAGTGGTTACCCAAACTACTCAAGTCAATCCACCATCCATCATCAACCCAAATCAAAAACAACCCCTTGGTCACAAACCCCATCAACCAAGGTAATACCTTGGCCACATCTCAAACACAAGGAAATCCCCAAAACACCAATCAAGGGAACCCTTTCAATCAATGGACTCAAGGTCCTAATGTGCCATTACCATCACAATATCTAATGGCACCATCATCATCTTTCCCCTTGGTACCTCTCATCAAGAAAAATAAAATGGGACCTCAAATGGGAACATATCAAGGGCTTATCTCATCATCCATGTTGAACTTTCAAAGTTGGGAATTCAAGCATGACCATCAAAGAATCTCGAGAACTATGATTCTTGGGATAGTATGTCACCTCGACTGACCTCTCTAACTTTGTATAAATGGATTTTTTCTCATGCATTATTTTCCTTTTATTTGTTTTCACATTTTTTTTTTTCAATTTGTATTATTTTCCTTTACATTTGAGTATGCAACTAATTTCTGTGCTTCCTTGTGTCGTTGAGTTCTGGGGAGGAGATCATTGTTGTAGTGTGCTTTCCTACTCATGTGTCTGTCATGCATTGGTCAACATTCATCTTTTTCTTCACCTTTTGAGTTTCCATCATTTTAGCAATTAGGGTTTCTCCCAATTCATTAATGGCAGTGGTGGTTTTGTGTGTTAATTTTTATTTATGCATCCTTTCTCATTTTTCTTTATTTTCTCTTTTCCTATGATTAGGGAATTTTTGGATCATTTTCATTTTATCATGTTTTTTGAATTTTCTTCATTATGTTTGTTGTTCTTGTGTGATATAGTTGTATGGTCCTATTTTCCCTTCAAAAAAATCATATGTCAAAGTTGCGGGTTATTTTTTTCCTAATGACATCATGATGGTGACATTCCTTAATTAGCCTTGATTTCTAGCATTAAACTTATGGGATTGATCTAGATATCCTCTTTTGGGATGAGTTTTTTTATAAATCCAAAGCTTGAATTCCTTAGAAAATTCTCTTTTTTAGATTCAATGTTTAATCATACTCTTATTTTGGTACTCAATTTCTAGTCCCTTGAAATTCCAATCCCTAATGTTTTACACTAAGTTACTTTTTGGGATCATATATTAAGGTTTCCCTTATTTGAGTATAGGTTAGAATTTTCCCCAAAGTTTGATCCCCAAAACTTTATGATATTTTTTCTTTCTAGATTGTGGTTTTGGGCCACTTTTATTTGGGTGAGCTATTTTAGTGCATCCTCTAAAGTCCAATCCGTAAAAAATTATAATGGCTTGCCCTTATTGGCATACTTGTTAAGGAGTATCTCTAATCCTTGAACCTTGATACTTTTCAAAGGCCTCTTCCTTTGGGTTCAAGGATTGGTGTTATTTTTGTATAGCAACTTATATGGGAAATTAAGTACCTTGAGATTACTTGGTGATATTCTTATTTTATGCCTTTAAACATTAGAATTCCTAGATCCCCAATACCTAAATTATGAACCATGATCCAAACCCAAACTCCAATTCTCCAATAGGTTTGTTGTACTAGATATTATCATGCAACTCCAATGATACTTTTTGTGCTATTATATTCATTGTATATGAATATAATCTAGTGAGGTTATATTGGTTTGATTTGGATCACTAACCTATTTATGGATGTTGTATGGTTTAAATATATAATTCCTTGTGTGTTCTTGGAAAAATATATTCAAGGACAACAACAAAAATAAAGTAAATAAAGTATGAATACAAATAATATCTTCTTGAACCAAACATTTTTCAACCTATAAATATATTGGAGATACAAATCTTGGACATGTTGAAGTTCAAGAATTCTTATAGAGAGTCAATGTTGAAGGAGATAAAACACTCATGGCCTAAATCATGTAAAATTAGGGCTTGATGTATGTTTCTCTTTTTCCTGGTTCCTTTCAATCTCTAGAGTTAATCTTGGCTTGTTTTAAGGAACATGATTAGAAGTAAAGAAATATTGGACCCAATAGGCCAAAATATATTAGACCTTAATTTTGATGTCATGTAGAGAGTATTTCGGCTTCCAAATAATTCCCAAATAATTTGGAATAAAATTAATTGACTCAAAAATTAATGGGCACATTACAACTTTCAATAAGATAACTACACTAAAATTTCCTCATTTGTCCTTAACTCCTTCCAAATATTCTACCACCACCATTTACAATGTGTGGTACTCCTCCTTTTATAGAGGCAAATTGACATATTTAAATTTTACAAGTCCACCTACATCCTAAGGATCCAAGAGCCCGTAATTCACACTTTTATGCATTACACTTATAGTAGAATTTTTTGGGCTTTAAATCACTTTTATAGAATAAGTCTAGACCCAATTATAATTTCTAGTTTACAAGTTACCTATTCACACCAATTGGGCCCATTAGATGACATAAATTAAATCTCGAAATTGTAATATTTATATATAAAAACAAAATCTCAGGTGAACCTTTTGAGGAAAATGGAAGAAATACAAGTCCAAATATTTAATTATAATATATTCATTTTGCTATTTATCCCTTTGTCTTTGTTTATAACCATATGAGATATAGATTCATTTTTCTTAGGCTTGGTCAACCCTTGAAATTCATACTTCATGGTTGGTCACACTTTTGTAGTTATCGATACCTTACATGAAAATAAAAATTCATAATAAGCACCCATAATTCATAAAAAAAACTCCTCAAATTTATAAATTTTTGAGAAATTAGTTTTATTGTAGGTTTGTCTAGGATAAAGTATTGGAGTTTCCTCAAGGTTTATTGGCACACAAGGATATATTTTTTTAATGTAGTTTAGGTGGAACATGGAGTGGAAAAGGAACTAGGGACATTAGGTTATGGTGCTAAAGTGCAAGGGTTCTTCTAAATTGTACATTCCCACAAGCCTTGATTTGTGGGTATGTGGGTATTTGAGGGACATGGGAACCATAGACCATTTTTTAGGTCTGAGATGGCAACATGATCTCACAAACATGAAAAAAAAAACATAAATTTAATGAAATCAATCCATTTCTTAGCTAATTCTAACACCTTTGTACTAATTAATCATTGATGAGCTCATATTAAAATAACTTAATAGTCATCTAAGGTCAAAACCAAAATGGACAGCTAGACCCTAACAACTAACTCTAGGTTTGAATCCTCAAAAAAATAGAAAAAAATAGATGCAATCCAAATATGACTTTCCCATATATATAAAATAACCCTAGATTATAATTCACACATAAAAATTAATCAAAGGAAATGGGAAGATGAACTTGAAAATGGTCAAACCATAAAGAATACATGTAAGGATTTAAATTCTTCATGAACCAACAAGTCTTGCATGTAAAATCTTATTAATAAGTGACCATTTTATGGTAAAATGAAACACAAAATATCTCAAGAGCACAAATTATGTTCTTCTTAGGCTCTAAGAGTAAAAGAATAAATATAAATTGACCAAATGAAGTAAAAAAATAATGTAAGACCCCCCAACCAATCCATATGAGTGAATTGATTAGAAAATCAAGGTTTTGCAAGGACATAGGGACTTTGGGTCACGTCTAAAATACCATGAGAACCTCAAGGTTTCACAATACATTTAATGAAAATTTCAAAGACAATAAGAATTGTGAAAAGTGAGAAGCAAATGGACATAAGGACTTGGGACATGTCCCCAAGTCCCCAAGAATCTCAAAAACATGCAAATGACAAAAAAATATAAAATGTATCACACCTAACCTATTCAAATACATTTTTTATGGATTTTTAAGGATTTATAACATAAAACACCAAAAATTCATAAAATATAACAAGACAAAATGACCCAAAGTTAAAAACTAAATAGAAATTAAAATCTAACCCAAGAAATGTAGAAAAATAGGATCCTCATCATGCTCAAAAAAGATGAGGCATGTGTCTAGGGCACAACAATTCCTCCCCTTAGGAAGAAATAAAACCAAGAATTTACACCTGTTAGCATCAACTCTACTCAAGTGCCACCATGTTGATGCTAACAGGTGTCATAATCAAGTCAAGTGTTCCAAGGAACACTAATGAAGGTGAAAATTCATAACATAAGGGAAATAGATGTAAAACATATTTCAAAAATGTTTTGTCCTCATGAAAATTGTACTCAAGGATCTCTAGGCCAATGCTAAACTATAACCAATAAATAAGTGGAGAAAGAACAATATGAACTAAAGGTTTCTTCATGACATCTAGATAAGATGATACAACCCCATAGGATCTAACATCAAATACAAATTGAATATCCTCAATAATATCCTCCAATTCTATAAGATAAGATTCAAAAAACAAGCTTATGATGTCTATCAAGTACTCATCCATGTAGTTGTATCTAGAAGATGATGAATGTTTTGTTACATTAAATCACTGAAAAACCATGGATGTAGAAACACATGTCTCGTTGAGAGAAATAAAAAATGGGGATGATATCTTATGCACATCATTTGACTAAATTGATCATCCTTAGATGATGTGTTCATATAAGGTTCCTAAGTGTGAACACTAGATATGTTTATTGATACTAGACTACTAGATCCAAAGTCCCAATGTAAGTATTTGTAGGAGGAGAAGAGGTATTTGTAGAATTATTTATTTCATGACTATATTCAAGCTCTTCCAATTTATCAAGAACTACAGTTGTTTTATGATCATATTGATTAAAACATCAAGTATGAAAAGATAATTTATAATAGAATTCTTTAGGAATGAATATTTATTTAGGTCTCCATACATCTTCCAAAGTGTAGTGTAAAGGTCATGAGGGCACTTAATATGAGTGGTGGTGATCTAGGTTTCAATATTAACACTCCAACCAATTACTCCTATGATTTTATTAATCTTAAAATCCCATGCAAGTTTCCTTCAATATGATATAGGTTCAGGAAGTAGTCCATAAAAATGAAAAATATGAAGCCAACTAAAATGTATCAAAATTCCACCTTACTAGGACTTATAGTTCCATCTCTCCAATCTGATTACAATAGGATGTCTTTTGATGCCCATTATAAACTCCTCAAATTTAGTCGTGCAATTAACTAATCAAGAGGTCCTCAATATTAAAAATGCACAATATTACCTCCAAATTCAAACAATCATGAGACCCCCAATAATATTTAATCTTGAAACTCTATAATTAATGTGATTATAACTACCACTTGTCAAATTAGTGAGATAGTTTTAATCTTAGTATATTATAAATATTAAGTTTGGTCAAAAATATGAAACTATATTTTGAAACTATCTCATTATATTTCAGTAAAACTTAAGAGAAACCAATTAGATAATATACCCCATTCACACCAACACCCTCTTAAATGCAATTAAAAAGAACAAAAAAAACATAAAAATATATATCGATAGGTCCCAACTACAAGACCGTGTTAGATAACCATGTAACAATTACCTTGTTCGACATAAAATTGCCATTATTACACCTGTTCTACATTAGCAACAATAGAGCAAGCGAAATCTTCAACTGGAGGAGGTGTATTCCAACATACTCCTCAAATCATCAACCCAAGTGAAACCAGATCATAAGAAGAAAATCTGGCTGAAGAACCTTCCCTTACACAAGAAGGATAATGTGATTCAATTTGCCTACCGTTTTATCCAAGAAAGAGTATATGAAATGGCAACACCCAAGATATACATTTGCATGGAAAGAGTATCACGTCAGAGAGATTGACATGCAAGACATGCAAAAGGAGGAGCAAAGGCCATGAACCAGTCAATTAAGTCACCGGTTGAATAGGTGACCTGGTCAAGGATCATATTGAGGAACTTACAAGTTTTTATCCCATCCAACTCTTCAGAGATAGAATCCATGCCCCCACTTTTCTCTTTGACCTCCTCCACTTGTAAGACTGTTCGATTAGACTGTAACTATCTGCAGGTCCATCACAAATAGGAAGAAACAAATTGGTGGAATAAGAGAGTTTGACTTCATTTTTCAACCCCACAGTCAAACAATGTCACTTTCCATATGAGCCGTGAAAGAATAGATATACATTTATTCAAAGTCATTCTGAGAATCATCTTCTTTCTCTTTCGATGACCCAGATGATCTCCACACTCATTTTTCACCTTGTCCACATGGAGAAAATTATGTTGTTCAACGACCAGAAACATTGGAGAAGTTTTCACATAAAGTTTCTAAGTATATAATGGAAGAACAAGGACCAAGTCATGTATTGAAAATGTGAGATAAGGCCCAAGTTGACTGAACAAAAGTCATGTGGGAGTATCCACAAGATTACATTAAATCTCTCTAGATACATATCCTTAAAGGTTTGATAGTGAGTGGCAAGCCTATTGGTCATCAATGTCCATAACATTAAAGTTGATACATTTTGTTCTTATACAGATTACAGATCAATTTAAATACTTGGGTAGCGATGTTTGTGTCTTTTAATGAAATATTCTAGAATTTTCACTAGAATATATTAGCGAAAATGTTCTTGTTTTGATATATTAAACGATGTAGATTTTTAAATACTTGAATAGTGATGTCTGTATCTTTTAATGAAGTTGTCTAGAATTTTCACTAAAATATTGAAGAAGCTTTCATAGAAGGTTTCTAAGTATTTAATGCAAGAACAAAGACCAAGTCATGTTTTGAACTTGTGAGATAAGGCCCAAGTTGACTAGACAAAAGCCATGTGGGAGTATGCACAAGATTACATTCAACCTCTCTAGATAGATATCCTTAAAGGATTGATGGTGAGTGGCAAGCCTATAACATCAAAGTTGGATACATTTTTGTTCTTATAAGGACTCTAGATCAATTTAAATGCTTGGTAATGATGTTTGTGTCTTTTAATGAAGTAGTCTATATTTTTTACTAGAATATATTAGGGAAAGCATTCTTATTTTGATATATTAAGTGACATATTTTTAAATACTTGGGTAGTGATATTTGTGTCTTTTAATGAAGTCTTGGATACATTTTGTTCTTATAAGGACTCCAGATCAATTTAAATACTTGGTAGTGATGTTTATATCTTTTAATGAAGTAGTCTAGATTTTTCACTAGAATATATTAGAGAAAATGTTCTTATTTTAGTATATTAAGCAACAAATTTTTAAATACTTGGGTAGTGATGTTTGTACCTTTTAATGAAGTAGTCTAGAATTTTCACTAGAATATATTAGGGAAAATGTTCTTATTTTAGTATATTAAGCGATAGATTTTTAAATACTTGGGTAGTGATGTTTGTACCTTTTAATGAAGTTGTCTAGAATTTTCACTAGAATATATTAGGGAAGGCGTTCTTATTTTGGTATATTAAGCGACAAATTTTTAAATACTTGGTTAGTGATGTCCGTGTCTTTTAATGAAGTTCTCTAGAATTTTCACTATAATATATTAGGGAAAATGTTCTTATTTTGGTATATTAAGCAACATATTTTAAAATACTTGGGTTTTGATGTTTGTCTTTTAAAGAAATTGTATAGAATTTTCACTAGAATATATTAGCGAGAATGTTCTTATTTTGGTATATTAAGTGGCATATTTTTAAATGCTTGGGTAGTGATGTATGTCCTTTAATGAAGTTGTCTAGAATTTTCACTAGACTATATTAGGAAAAATATTCTTATTTTGGTATTATTAAGCGATAGATTTTTAAATACTTGGGTAGTGATGTATGTGTCTTATAATGAAGTTGTCTAGAATTTTCACTAGAATATATTAAGGAACATGTTCTCATTTTGGTATTATTAAGCGACAGATTTTATTGTTAAATAATTGTATAAGTTTTGCAATATTATTGTTATTTTATTGAAGATTATTATTATACTGTTACATTTATTAATGTTACAAAAAAATTGTGAGTTAATTTTTTAATTATTTATTTGATAAATTGTAACACCCCTCTGTTTTCTCTTATGTTAGGTTAAGATGCTTTATTATTTCATCATTTCTTATAGAGCGATACAAACTATGTGTGTTATGAGATGTACTTTCCTTGATGTTATACTTGACATGCTTTGATTAAGAATAATCTTGGTTTATTATGACATGATTATTGCTTATTAGTTTTATTAATGATGGAAGTGTCAGTTTGGTGATATTGTATTAGTGAAGGGGACATGATTACATCACTCCCTTGTGAGCGCCCTGCGATTCTATGATTTTCTCTTCATGGTGTATTTTATAATGATTGTATATACATGTGTTATTGATGCCTTGGATACAGGTTTGCAGGTACATGACATCGACTCCACCTGGCTTCACAGGTTTGAGTGTGTCGACCCAACGGTATGATGATTGGGAGATAGTAGCTAGGTTACCTGTGTCAAGTTTACACCCTAGCCATAGTGGGTCGTCAGTCGAGTTTGTTTTGTCTTTAGGTGCTTGTTTTAATATTATTTAATTCTGAAGGGCTCTTAAGTATGGAAATTAATACTTAGAATTATTACTTTAAATAGTGTTGATATTTATTTAAATTTAAATTATACATTGTGGATAGAAGTTTTTATTTAAGTTGATTAATTAAATTTAATCCAACGGGTTGAATTTATTTATTAAATAATTAAAATTAATTAATTAATTAAGTATGATGTTGAGAAAATTAAAAGAAAAGGGGAATTTAATTTAATTTTAATTTTAAATTTCAATTAGTGTTAATTAATTTCAATTTGGAATTAAATTGTGATTAGAAAATTATTTAAAAATGCAAAAAGACTTTGAGAAAATATCTGTGGTTGTTGAAAAGATATTTTAATTTGACATGTGTGTGAGAAGAATTTATTAATTACTCTTTGTTGAGAAATTATTCAGGTAGAGAATTTTTGCCATAATTGAGAGAGGAAAGAAGTTCACGGGAGTTTTTTGAGAAGAAGATATTTTTTTTTTGTGGAGAGGTTTTGGTTGAAAATTGAAAAAAAAGAAGGGGTTCTCAGGAATTTTGGTGGCTTCTGTATATATTTACATCTTCCTGGAAGTGGTGATTTTGGGAAAAGCTTTGGAAATTAATCTCTGAAGGGGAGGCTTTGCTCCAACCTTCAATTTTCTTCAAGCTTCAAGAAAACAGGTTCTTTTAAGTTTTATTTTATTTATCTATTTAGTTGTTTGAGAAATATTGTTTGTACAAAATTCAATTTTGTAGAAGTTTTGCTTAACTTGGTTTAAATGAGATTGAAAGATTGTCTGTGCAAGAAGTTTTTGTGTTTTGTTTTGTAGAAGCTTTAAACTGTTTTCAAAAAATTGTAAGGCTTCTTTATTGTTGAATTGTTGTGGAAAAACTCAAATGAAAAAAATCTGTGAATTAGGAATTTATTTTAGTTTTGAAAGCCTCTGTGTAAATTTACAGGCAATTGATTTTAGTAATCTTTTGAGAATTTGTTTAAATTTGTCTGTAGAGGTTTTGTTAAATTTTATTATTATGAAGTCTGTGTAAATTTTCTTTTAGAAATAGAAACCCTTTCATAAATTTGGGAAAACGGTTATTGTTATTGTGAAAATTTCCCTGAAAAAAATTGGTTGCCCAGTTAAACATTTGCCTGTAGATGGCTTTCTTTAGAAGCTTTTCCCCAATTTAATTTATTAACGAAAATCAATAAATATATATACAATATATATATGTATTATTCATATATATATCCCCACATATATATAATATATTTATTTATTTATTGATGAATTCTTTTTTTGAAAAATACAATTAAATCATTGTACGATGAGCGGATGAAACAACCGCACGTATAGTACTATGGGGAGGTTTGGCTGTGTAGTACACATCTGCCCCTCTCCATAGTATATGGGCTTACCTTATAAAAAGCCAGTGAACTTTGTACCTTTATGCTCACCCGCCCTTTATTTTTTAAATGGGTTTGGTTTTAAAAATAAATAAAATTAGTAATAAATAATATTATATATATAATATTGTTTATTTATTAGATTTATTAAAGGTTTTTAAATATATTTATAATGTTTAAATTATTATATGTTGTTTAATATTTTTGTAATATTTTGATTGGTAATTAAAATATTTAAAAATAAATAAATAATATATTTAGTTTGTATAATATTTTTAATATAAGTAAAATGGATTATATATTTATATATATATTGGATTATATAAATACATATGTAATGTGTATATTGTATGTGGGTATATATTTTAATGTATATTTAATGTTTTATTATATGTATTTTGTGCATGCAATTCAGTACAATTGAAGAAATAGAAGGAAATGATTTTTATGCATCATCTAATTTATTAGAGAATGAGTATTTTTGGTTAATAGGGGAAAAGTATTATTTTATTAAATAATCATGAAAATGAAGTTAGATAGTTGAGTTTTCTCCTTCGTCTTTATAAGGGTTCTTATTAAATTAGAAGAAGATTGAGTAACTTGTCTTATTACTCCTTTTATCACTTAATGTGAATGGATTTAGTAAATCCAAATCTTAGATTTAATTATGATGTTGATTATTTATGTGGTTCTTCTAGTTATGTTTAGAGGAAATAGATATTTAATTCAGAGTGTTTGTGGGAATAGGTCTTTATAAAATATATATATATAATATGTTAGTAGGAACAAATATTTTATTATTTTAAATTGATTAAATTAGAGAAATAGGTAGTATGATGTTTATCTTTAATTGAAATAGTTCTTTAGTTAATTTGGTAATTAGGGATTATTGGGATGTGCAATTGTATTCAATTGTTTTAATTTTCCTATAAGCAAATTGGTGTTAAATTAGTATACTTTGAATATTATACTATTGTTCCTTTATGAT
Source organism: Sequoiadendron giganteum (assembly GCA_007115665.2). Classification (NCBI taxonomy): domain Eukaryota; kingdom Viridiplantae; phylum Streptophyta; class Pinopsida; order Cupressales; family Cupressaceae; genus Sequoiadendron; species Sequoiadendron giganteum. Next base: position 507,936,094 of record CM021104.1, on the reverse strand, counting down.
ATGTTTGAGTTATCTTTGTGGCTTTTTGGAGTAAATTGAATAGAGGTATTAGACGAGGTTAAAAGTCTTTCTATTGGGGTATGTTAACATTGAGAGTTGTTGTTTCATAGTCTTGTCTTTTGTAGTTTCTTTGGTAGTAAGGATTGTTGTTTTCAGTGAGTCACCCAGTTTCCATGAATGGGGAAATGGTTTGTTTCTTCTTTGAATGGATTTGTTGGATTATTTGTACCTCCTTAGTTTGGAGTGGTGATGAATCACATAATAACCATAGGAGGGTGAAGCTCAATGGGGGTCGAGATCTTGAAAGATCTGACGAGTAACTCATCTACCTTGAGTGGCACCTCTCCTAGGTTAGTAGTATGTTTAAGTTACTAGTGAGTCAAACTGTTAAACTCGGATAGCAATGTATTCTTTGAGTTAGTGTTATTCTTATGGTGGTTATGTTTAGTGGTGTGTCATCCTATGTCTAGAGGTAGTAGGTTGACCTTGTATTTGTGTTACTATCTCCTAGCATGGGGGGTGGGCCTTCAGGTACCACTTGGTTGGGAGGAATGTGTGCCCTACGTCATTGGGTCCCCCTTTGATTTGTAAATTTTGTTGCAAGGTTTTCCAGTGGAGAGCTCATAGTGGTTTTAGTATTTATTTTAAGCTTTCTATTTACTTCAGTTTAGCTCATGTAATTATTATTCCCCTCATTTGTTTTCGAGGAGGAATCATGTAATTGTAATAGTTAGGTTGTTCTACCTCATTCCAAGAATGAGTATTGTAATCTACTTTTAAGTTAATGTAATCTGAAACTTATTATATGTTATTCTTTTGTTAGAATCTTTAATCCTTTGTGAGTATGTGCATTAAATGTATGGTTAATATTTTAATAAATTCTTTATGTGCAAGTAGTGTGTATGTTTTGGTTATAGATGTACTCTTGTCACATTACCTCAGAGGTTGTTGCGAAGTATTGTGCATCTTCTTTGATAATAATTCACTTTTAAGAAAAAAAATTGTATGCTTCCGCGTTCTATTGCAACTTCCTTTAGGGTCTCGTGGCGGGGCATTACATAAATATTTGTAATTCTTTCATTGATAATCACAATATTTGTAATTTTTTTCTTGATAATCATACTTTTTGTGTCAGTATGTATATATTTCAACAGGTTTATACATTTTATTTAATAAATATCATACTATTATGTGTTGCATGTTAAATTTGAATACACTTGTAGTAATTTGATATTTGGTTGTGTCAAAGTATTCCACTTAAAGACACTTGAAATTTGTATTCTAGAGATTTAGTAATTGATATAAATCATAGTATAGCATATTGATGAATGAGTGCATATGTGATGTAGACAACGGAGGTCTTCAAAATATTTCCAAAAACACAAAACAAATTTCTTGACTGATCAACCAAGCATTCACAAACTCTCCTTCATATATCAACTTGATTACAAGGCTTGCAATGCACCAAAAGTGGTTTTAAGACCCCAACCTAGTATTGGACCCCAACACACCTTGAAAATTCCAAATATGATAGGATTAAACCAAAAAAATAGTTTTCCAAACTTAATGTCTTCAAACAATGGTGGTTCTACACAAGAGGCAAACCTTCCTACTAACTTTCAAGAAATAAACAATCCTTTATAAATTTTGAATAAAACCTGATATCCCAATCATAAAAAAATTATTTGAGTACCCATTTTTCCATTTTGAAACATATCCAAAATTTAGGTATGGTTGTTTTGTAAAGTGTGGCCCAAATATTGACTGTCTTGTGTTGGGAAGGGGTTAACTAGACTTGTAACAATAGGGGTTTATTGGTTCTATGACTCCCAAGCCTCAACTCACCTTACCAACTCCTTGACTAGGTCTAATAAGGTTTTAAAAAAATCTCCAAACTAATCCTCATGCTTTTCCAATGGTTCTTTATCACAACCTAACCTCTAGTCACCTTTTCATGCCAAAAAACAATGGATTTCAGCCTAGGGCATTATCATATTTGCACAAATCCTTCTTTCTTGCTCCTGAAAACTTCATCAACACAAAATATAGCCTATCTAACCCCATCCCACCAATTACCAAATATTTTCATCAGTGGAATGAGTCACAAATCAATTTTCTTGCACTCAAACCCTCGAAATTAGGGTTTTCTAGTTGGTTTTAGTAAAAATGCTCTAAAACTCTCAAAACGTGATGAAATTGGGTGAGACAAAAATAAAATGAAATTTTATTCACTCCTTTAACAATTAAAATTCACAAATGTGCATTACCATTCCACACCAGGCCATACCAAACTCTGTAACAAAAAAATAATTTTAAATTTGCAAAAAACATAGGTCTTTTATAGAAATTCTCACACATACGTCCTCTCCATCATTCTCTCCTCCTTGTTCAACCAAACAAAGGTATTTTATTAAATTTAAACCTTTTTCCAACCATTTCTAACCAACTAATCAAATTCTACATGCCCTTGACCCTTCACATTCTATTTCTTGCTTTTTTGAAATTTGACAATATGACAACTTTTGCACTTTTTAGACAACTTTTATAAAATTTGCAAAATGGACTCAAACTCACCTCGTAGGACTTAAAAAAAACTTATACAAGTTTAAAATGGTCTAGATGAACTTATTTCATGATAAAATCACTAAGCTTAAACTAGGAAACCAAACTTGCCTCGTGGAGGCTTAAACCTGACAAGGTGCTCCTGTACCATACTCCTGCCCAAAAAGAAACTCAAGTCCCTTGAGTGAGGACCTGAAAATGCATGAGAACCTACATCAACAATCTACTTCATCTTGAATATAGGTTTACCCTTTCTTAAGGCTAAAATTACAACAAGAAGATGGTATATTCCATCCTTATTCTTGTTCCCTTGTAATGTGACTATGATCTCTTCACTTTCGTTGTTCACCTCTCCCATTTGATATTCTTTCCCTCTGTATGCTACTTGATCAAGTTTATTAACCTTTGATGTGACAAAAATTGAAAGACAATTATCCTCTTTGAAAAACAATGAAGAAAACACCATATCAACATACCTTTGAAGCCAACCTTGATCCTCCAAAATCAATTCATCCTTGACCTTTCCTATATTAGATTTTGTCACCAACTCAATGTCATTTCTTTCCAAAATCAAATCATTCTTCAAGTTTTCTATCTTGCTACCTTCAAATTCTAGAATGGATGCAACCTCCATGCATTCTTCTTCTTCTACCATCATCACCTCAGCTTGCTTGGTTTAATCACTGTCTTCCTTCATCAACAAAGATTATATTGTCTTCACATCTAGTTTTAATGCTTCCACTTGTCTTCTTCTCTGAATAATATTTTGAATGGGTCATGAGATCTTCTTCTTAACTGGTATATTCCAACTTTATTTTTGGTTTTCTAATTGTTGCAGCTTAACCTTCCATCTCTCTTCCATCCTTTCTCTCATTTATTTTAGTTGTTCCATAGCTTGCCTCACCTCTTTTATCTCTTAGTCAATCTCCATTTGTTTTTCCTTTTCTTTTTCCTTCTTCATCTCTTTTTCCTCTTTTTTCCTTTTTATGTTTCCTCTTTTTTGAACCCTCATCCTACAAGTATCTCCTCAACAAATCCATTCTTCTTTCTTTTCCAAGAAAGTCTCTTTCACCTTTCTTCTCTTGTGTTTGTGGCACCTCACTTAGGTCTCCTCTCTTCTTCACTACCTAGTCTCTTGGCATATAGGTTCTCTCTTCAACCTGCAAGAAGACAACACACACAAATTCCTTTCCTAGAGTCTTCTATCTCTGATACCAAACTGATGTAGAGCATGGAGGGCTTCAAAATATTTCCAAAATCACAAAACAAAGTTCTTGACTGATCAACCAAATGTTCACAAACTTTCCTTCATATTTCAACTTGATTACAAGGCCTACAATGCACCAAAAGTGGTTCTAAGACCCCAACACACATTGAACATCCCAAATATGGTAGGATTAAACCAAAAAAATGGTTTCCCAAAACTAATGTCTTCAAACAATGGTGGTTCCACACAAGAGGCAAACCTTCCTACTAACTTTCAAGAATTAAACAGTCCTTTGTAACTTTTTAATAAGATCTGATATCCCAAATATAAAAACATATTTGAGTACCCATTTATCTATTCTAAAACATATCTAAAATTTAGGTATCATTGTTTTGGAAAGTGTGGCCCAAATATTGACTGTCTCATTTTGGGAAGGGGTTAACTAGACTTGTAACAATAGGGGTTTATTGATTCTATGACTCCTAAGCCTAAACTCACCATAATAATGCCTTGAACAGGTACAATAAGGCTTTAAAAAAATTCCAAACCAATTTCCATGCTTTTCCAATGGTTCTATATCACAACCTAACCTCTAGACACCTTTTCATGCCAAAAAATAATAGATTTCAGCCTAGGGCATCATCATATTTGCACAAATCCTTCTTTATTGCTTCTAAAAAATTAATCAACACAAAATATAACCTATATAACCCCATCCAACCAATTACCAAACATTTTCATTGGTGAAATGAGTCACAAATCAATTTTCTTGCACTCAAACCCTCAAAATCAGGGTTTTCTAGCTGATTTTAGTAAAAATGTTCTAAAATTCTCAAAACGTGATGAAATCAGATGAGACAAAAATAAAATGAAATTTAATTCACTCCTATAACAAGTAAAATTTATAAATGTTCATTATTAGGCCATACCATTCCGTACCAAACTTGGTAACAACAGAAAACATTTTAAATTTGCAAAAAATAAAGGTCTTTTATTGAAATTCTCACACATACATCCTCTCCATCATTTTCTCCACCTTGTTCGACCATACAAAGGTCTTTTATTCCATTTAAAACTTTTTCCAACCATTTCTAACCAAGTAATAAAATTCTACATTCCCTTGACCCTTCATATTCCATTTCTTACATTTTTACAATTTGACAATATGACAACTTTTGTACTTTTTAGACAACTTTTACAAAATTTGCAAAATGGACTCAAACTGACCACCTAGGACTTAAAACCAACTTATACAAGTTTAAAATGGTCTATTTGACCTTATATCATGATAAAATCACTAATCTTAAACTAGGAAACCAAAATTGCCTCATGAAGGCTTAAACTTGACAAGGTGCTCCTACACCAATATGGAAAAGGAAAATCTCATTGAATTTGTGCATATGGGAAAGGAAAATCTTGTTCAATTTAGTAGAATAATTTTATTTCTCTCTTTCTTAATCCTACTCTCTTCTTATTTTTATGTAAAACTAAACTTGGATTACTAATAGGTATATTTGGATAACATTATTAAAAATAAGTTTTGTTTTGTTTTGATGTTTTGAATTACAATGATAAATACACATTGGGATTAAATACATAATTATTCTATGAGGAAAGAAAAATATGAATAGATATTATGAAATATCTATTACTCAATTGCTCCTTGAATTATAAATTAAGACCAATAGATATAGGAAATTTATTTTCAAGCATAAAACTTGACCTAGCCACTATGGGAACTCTACTACTAGTATAAAGAACTATGGGATCCTTGGTGAAATATGCCATGGGAATTAAACCAAACATTTTATAATTTTTTTAATATTTTACCATATAGCAATGTGTCATTTGTGTGGAATGTTGACACAAAGACACACAAGTTGTAGATAGTGCAATGTTCTAATGAACATATTGTTAGGAAACTCCATAATATAAAAATGATGGTGATCACAATAGTGTGGTGTATGGAGAACTAGAAATATAGGAAAAAATAGATGTGTATACACCTAAAAATGGTCTGGAGCATCTCTTTAATTAAATACAAATTATTTGATTAATTATCCTAATTTCCTCTACTATCGAATAAATAGAAATATCTATTTATATAGTTCACATTTAAATTCATCTTAATTAAATAAACAAAATTAAATACTTTGTTCGATTTAATTATCAAATCCCTATTTCAATCTATCACATCGATCTTAAATTAATTAAATAAAGACAAAACACTTTATTTATTAATTGCCATATTCTTCTATTTAATTTAATAAACAACTATCCTATAGTTCGTTTTATTAAATTATTTTATCCCTTTTTTTGCTAATTTAAATAAATCAAAAATATTTGAATTAAAGCACAAAGAATATTCCATCTATATTCTCTCAAAGTTGAATTAGATATCCTATGTCTAAACCATGTCTAAAATATGTCAAAATTAATTGATTGAAACTTCATGGGAAGTTTTGGAGACAAATTGGAGACAAATTTGGAATTTAATCTCTCAATCCTCCTCCATCAATCCTTCCTCTTCTCTTGCCTGGTGTTTTCATGGGTAGAGACAATCATCGAAATTCTCTCAATCTCCTCCATATCTCACCATTCAATCCTCCAGATTGAATCCAAGCCTCTCAATGCCTTCCCTATGCATTTCTACAGCCAGGAAATCTATAAATACAACCTCATTGAACCAAGAAAAGGATCCATATAATCAAGTTTATGCACTCTTACTCTGTAGGAATTCAAGCACTCAAGCATCAAGCATTCAAGCGTCCAATATCCAGTAATCAAGCTTTCATATCATGACTGCCTCCTGTAGCTGCAGTTATCTGTTTCATGTCAATTCATGCTAGTTTAATTCATTTATCATCCAGTATTTGTCATATTCAATTCCATATCATTGTCTTAGTATCCATCTCATTCTTTCAGTTGTCATTTTAACAATCATAGTGCACTCACGATCTGAGAGCCATTTTGATTTAATAAATCTTGAGGATAGAGAACAATATGATGCTTTCAATTGATTATTGTTGTGAATTAGTTCAATTTGTTTAATCTTTGATATAATGTCTTATTAAGAAGTTTTTTGTGATTTACACCTAATCACATGCTTACAATTTGGTGCCCAACGTGGTGCATTAACCCCAATTTTGCAAATTTTCTGGAAAGTGTTACGCAGGTTCACGATGTGTTTTCTTTTAGCGCTTTCGTCAAAAAATATAGCACTTTTGTGGAAAACTATAGCTCTTTCGTGCTCTGTTTTGGCGGTTCCGTGTTACTATAGCGCTTTCGTCAAAAAAATTAGCACTTTCGTCGACTTTTTCAACACATTCGTGATTTAGCGCTTCCATGACAAACTTCAGCGCTTCAGTGTCCTGTTTCGACGCTTCCGTGTTTCAACGCTTTAGGTAAAATTTTCAGCGCTTCTATGGACTGTTCCAACACTTTTTGTAAAATCAGTCTAGATCCCACGCATCCACATCCAGATTTTATTTTTATTCACAGTTGGACTAAAACTTATCAATCTAGTATAGTCACTTCAAAGTTCCTAAAATATATCAATCCTAGGATAGTCACTTTCTTATTTTTCTTAAATAAAATCTATCAATCCTAGGATAGTCATCACATTCTTACAGTAGAAGTTAAAAAGAACATCATGATTTCTGTGAAGCAACACCTTCACATAGATTAGAAAATCTCTTTTTGGACTTTTAAAACAGAACAAACTTATATGTTGTGTTTGTGGTGATTAGGCTTATGCTCTCCCCTTAACTGGGTGACCAAAGTGCCAGAGTCATTTTTACTTCATGCTATTTACACTTTATTAAATCCTTTAGCAGGCCTGCCGTAGTGGGAAAAAGTACTCACCCTATGGGAACGACCTAAGTGGGAACAACCAAAGCCAGGTTTTCCAACCCACTATAATAAAAATGCAAGTTGTTGATGAAAGTCCAACTTGATGGTAGTGAGCAAGATAACCATCCCCAAAATCTTTGTTCTAAAGATTGGGGGGTCTCCTGAGGGAGTTTATCAATTGCCGCACCGAACGGAAGCCCTTTCTAAAAACCATAGAGTAGTATCTCGTCGAGTCAGTATCCATACATTGTCATAATCGCAGTGCAAGGGGAGGGAAGAATTTGCCCCCAAGACACTCACCATATAATTACCAAGGACCGCTTGCTCAAGGGATTCAGTATCCACTTTCGTCACTTTGAGTACGCGCCTAGAAACGACAAAAACATGGGCACCCTCTAGGAGGTGACACGGTTGTGTGAGTCAACGTAATTCAAGCTATGGGCTGTGAGAATAATGATGACCTACTTGTTCTTAAGTGTGAGTCTGTTTGATTTGTGTACAATTGTCAAAACAACCTGTCAAAATCAATAAGAATCATTTGTGATTCTTGAACATACATGATCTATTCAGTTAAAACAACTATTCATAATTGCTTGCTGTGTTTTCACAAATTCATTAAAATCAGATTAAAGATCATCCTGAAAACAACAAAAATCAAGTTAGATCACAAAATTCCATGCTGCAAAAGTGGAAGTCCACCACGTTTGTCAAGAGAAAAATCAAAGTCACAAAACCCAAGAAACCTCTCGGTTATAGAAATAAATTGAGACAACATTTTCTATATCAAAATCAGAAACTCTTTTTACAACATAGGATATTTATCCATAGATATCATGATTTTGCAAGGGATCACACCTTAGATTACGTAGTAGAACCACTCTATTCACGAGCCTTCTTTCAAAGAAGAGCTCTCACTCAGTATCACAACTGTAGTTAGCGCATACATCCTTCTTATCTTCCATAATCCATGATACAGTATGCCACAAGGCCAGATCAGATTTTACAGTAGAGAGTCTTAAAATCCTATTTTTAGTGTTTTGGAAATCCTGTTTCAGCGCTTCTGGTCACTGTTTTAGCACTTCTGAAATAGCGCTTTTGGGCACTATTTTAGCGCTTACAGTCTATGTTTTAGTGCTTTCATTAAAACAATGCTTCCATAAAATTCCACAGCGCTTTCATGCACTATTTCAGCGCTTCTATCAAAATAGCGCTTCCATCAAAATTTAAAGCGCTTCCATACATTGTTTCAATGCGTATGTAAAGTAGCGCTTCTATCAATTTCCGTAGCGCTTTCCTACACTGTTTTAGCGCTTCTGTCAAGATAGCGCCTCTGTCACCTATTTCAGTGCTTCTGTGAAATAGCACTTTTGTCATCTGTTTTAGCGCTTCCAAAATAGAGAGTTCAAAATTTTTACCAGTCAACCAGTCTGTCATTTCATCAATATTTTTCATCAGAACCAAGTTTCTTTTTTATAAGAATCACTGTCTAAAGATCGAAATAAAAAAGTTTATACAAATTTCCAATCTTATCAACTGAAACAAGATCTTGCAAATTAGAAGTGTCAAAATCAAATATACAATCGATTACTACACTGATGTTTCATCATCAGGATACTATCATCCTTCATCACGAAACTAAGTATAGTAATCAAATTTTTAACATAGCCAAATCAATAAGATCAGTCATCTTATTTGAACTTTTTTAAAAGTTCAATTGACAATTTCCAACAAATAAGATCAACATTTCAGAAGAAGGGGTAAAATTTTGTATGCCAATCTTCACTAGGTCCCAAAAACAGAGACTCTTAGAGCAATAAATTTTAAAATACCAAGCAATGGCAGAGGAAAATCCTTGGAACAATCTGAACCGAAACGATAAGAACAAAATAACTCTAGAGGATATCCAAGCAGCTCAACAAGATCCCAAGTTCCATATATTTATGGAAAAGATTCTAGAACAAGATATGGAGAAGTATCTTTTGATGTTGGTTGAATCAGGTGCCAAACTTCCCAAGGGCTTCGACGGAAACCATCTAAAGGAAGCACCTGGAACAAGTGAGATTGAAATTTTTCAACCTACACAAACAATAGATCCAGTTGCCACTTTAACATCTCAAATGCAACTATTACAACAACAAATACAGGATATGATGAAAGGGAGTACCAAAAGATATGCGATACAAGACATTTGTCCTTATCCTTTTGACGCAACGGTTGGTCTTATACTTTTCCCTAGACATTGTGAAATCCAAAAGTATGATAAGTACAATGGAAGAACTAATCTGATAGATCATATCAAGGAATTCAAAACAATGAGTCTCGAGTTTCCCCAAGAGGAAACTTACTTATTGAGATTATTCCCAAGGAGCTTGGGAGGATCATGTATGGAGTGGTTTTCAAAACTACAACCTGGTATCAGAACTTTTGAAGAATTAGTCAACAGGTTCATTTCCCAATACTCCTTTAACATCCAACACGATGCTACAATAAAGGATCTTTATAATGTAAAGAAAAATAAAGGGGAAACATTCTTGTCTTTTCTCCAATGATGGCAACGCCTATTCGCTAGATATCCTAGATCAATTCCTGAGGAAGAAAAGATGGAGTTGTTTATTGATAACTTAACGGAGGAAATGAGTTATAGACTAGAGTTACAATGTCCTCCCACGTTCGACGTAAACATATTAGAAACCATCAAATCGGCGAAGGTTCACACCTTTAGGCCAAATGATAGAATCAACAAAAAAAAAAGAACTAGTCACTAGTGGCCTTATCACTGCACAGGAAGCTCGATTCTGGGATCCTAAGGTCAAACCACCATGGTGGAATGACGCTGATTATTGCAACTTCTATAATAACAAGGGTCACAAAACCAACGATTGTATGGAGTTGAACATGCGATACAATATTTGATTGACAACAACAAAGCATATGTGGAAACAACCCAAAACAATAACGATCACTCGGCCTTCAAAGACCCTTTGCCAACCTATGACAAAGGAGCATCTTCATCTTCAAATAACAAAGGGGAGAATATCAACAATGTCTTTGACACAACAATCTTTTGTCTATCTGGAATAGAAAGTGATCACATAGTTAGTCACAACATTGATGGACCCAAAAGCAACAACACTACTCCATTGGAATTGCTCCCGAACATATCAAACTCTGATAATCAAATCAATGTCTTAAAAATTAGAGACCATCAAGAGCATCAACCAGTAAATGTAATGACTAGGGGCCAAGCCAAGGTAATGTTAAAAGGAGTTGGGTCTACACACACAGTTCCACCTCCATCTCACTATAACATCGTCGATCAATTACAAAACATTCCTCCTCAGATATCGATACTAGAGTTCCTTAAAATAGAACCATCACATAAGGAGGTTCTCGAACAAGCTTTAGTTGCCACTACAGTACCAAAGAATCTAGATGTGTGTCAATTTCAGGCTATGGTGGGACATCTGACTACCCCACATTGTCTATCATTCTCCGAATAGGATGATATCTCGCTAAACCATCCCCATAATACTGCACTCCATATTGAGGTCTTAATCCACAATCACCGCATCAAGAGAGTCTTAATAGATGGGGGAGCTAGTCTGAATATTTGCACTCTCAGGTTAATCCGTGCACTAGGATATTCAGATGATGCTATTAATTCTCGTAGAAAAATGACTATCAAAGCATATGATGAAGAAGAAAGATCGTCTAAAGGCTTGATTGTGATACCCATTCAAGTGGGGCCCATGATGAAACATATAGCATGTCAAGTGTTGGAGAAAGAATTAACATACAACATTATCTTAGGATGACCATGGATCCATGAAATGCAAGTTGTACCTTCGACATATCATCAATGTTTGAAGTTCCCAATAAATGGACGAGAGGTAACTATATCTGTTGATTACAATCATCCTCAACATTGTGACACCCTTAGGATCTCTCAAGATACCTTCATACCACACAACAGGGAAGAATCATCATCCAAAGAAGAACAATGTCTGAGTATCACTACTAAGTGGGTAGAAAAGAAAGGTAAAGAAAAAGAGACAAGTCCTGTTGAAACTCAATCAACGGATAATCCGGATCAACAAACTTCTTTATCACATAAATTCCAAGAGAAATTCCAATCGACTAACAAAGGAATAGGAACATATTCTATGGAGCAATCGCTTAACCTATCACAGTTAATGCCATCTCCTAGGACATATGGTAAACCATCTATGATCGAATCTCAAACATCATTACCAGTCACGACTCTTGATGAAAGGTTTGTCAAAAAAGGTACAATAGAGGATGAAGCAAACAACAAAGAAATTTTGGATTGGCTATACAAAGATGAGGAACCCTCTACATCAGATATCGGTATCAAAAATGTCAACATCAACACCGATAAATATAGAAAAGGAAAAGCTATTTTAGAAAAAATGGGGTATGAAGGACAAGGACCCATTGGATTAAGAAAGGCTGGAATCACAGAGCCTATTCAACCCCTCACTCTCCACACAAAAGAGAAGCTAGAACTGGGATACTCTGAGGAAGAGAAGTAGGAATTAACAAGGATAGCTATAGAAAATATCCTATAGTTTAGAGATAGCTCTGAAATAGACTCAAATGAATATGAGTGGGCATTGTATTCCGATCTATCTTTCATTGATATTCCATTCGATGTAATCCAAAAATATGCACCAACACATGAGGAGGTCCAAGGTTCTGGGTCTAGACCACTCATGGAAGAGTCACTAAATATCGATGATTTGAGTGGGGACGAGCAGACTTCAAGTGGAATAGATGATCTTGAAGAAAGTACCATCACAAATCTCGATATTCCAATAGATGACTATGACCAAATGGATGTCCAAACCCTCACATCCATCGCCCTGAATGAATCCGATAAACTCATGCCATTAATCCATCCTGAACTCATTGACTGGGAACCTGTCGAACCTTTGAATATACCAATATTTACAAACGATGATGCCATCATAAACTTCCTATGTCATGTTGAACCTGAAACAAATTATGTCTATAAAACTCATAACAACATGACTCGGCAGGAGGGTGTCAAATCTTCCAGTTGCAAAAATAACAACAGGGAAAATAGATCTAATGGTGAAAACCATTCTATGGTAGCATTAGATCCGGAAAAAGTAAAAATAAAGAATGCATCTAACGGTGAAAACCTTTCTGAGGCACTGAAGGATGGAAGATTTGACACTCTTCTAGAACACTATCACGAGCGATCATCAGTCCTAGTGGAACCAACATAGTCTGTGAATATTGGAACTGAAGATAAGGCAAAAATCCTACATCTGGCGGAATCCATGACAGAACAAGAAAGACCAGAATTCATCAAATTCTTTAAAGAAAAAAGCATCAACTTCGCTTGGTCATATTCCGATATAGCAGGCTTAGACTCAAATCTACTTGTGCATCACTTGTCTTTGCCCACAGGCATCAAGCTTGTCAAGCAAAAATTGAGAAAAATGCATCCCCACATCACATTAATGCTCAAGACAGAGCTAAAGAAATTATTGGATGCTGGATTCATACGGTCTATAGACTATGTCGAATGGATATCAAACCTTGTACCTATTTCCAAGCCGGACAAGAGTATCAGAATATGTACAAATTTTAGGGACCTAAATAAAGCATGCCCGAAGGATGATTTTCCACTACCAAACATAGACATCATCGTGGAATTGACGGCAGGGCATGCCATGTTGTCAATCATGGACGGTTTCTCTGGGTAAAATCAAATAAAAATAGCCCCAGAAGATCAGGAAAAGATAGCTTTCACATGCCCGTGGGGTACCTTCTACTGGAACGTCATGCCATTTGGTCTAAAGAACATAGGAGCTACTTATCAAAGAGCAATGATGACAATCTTCCATGATATGATGCGCACCTTCATGGAAGATTATGTGGATGAAATTTTGGAAAAATCTAGTACAAAGGAAGGACATCTACATATCCTCGACAAAATATTCACACGCATGGAGAAATTCAATGTCAGGTTAAACCCCAAGAAGTGTGTCTTCAGGGTCACATCAGCAAAAGTGTTAGGATACATTGTCTCAGGAAAAGGCATTGAGGTGGATCCAAAAAAAGTCAAAGAAATTATGAAGATGCCACCTCCTAAGAATATAAGTCAACTCATATCACTATAGGGAAGGCTCCAATCGATCAGAAGATTCATCTCCCAGCTGGCAGACATAAGTCATCCTTTTAATCATCTCTTGCATAAGAATATAGTTTTTAAGTGGGATGAGGGGTGTCAAACAACATTCAATCAAATCAAGCAGTATCTAATATCACCACCCATTCTCATGCCACCAACAAAAAGAAGGCCTCTCATATTGTGCATTGCCACAATAGATATCTCTTTGGGGGCACTATTAGCACAAGAGGATTATGAGGGAAAAGAACATGCTATCTACTACATCAGCCAAACTTTAAATGTATATGAAATCAATTACACTTTCATAGAGAAATCTTGCTTAATAGTAGTATTCACTACTCAACAGCTAAGACACTACATGCTAACTCATACAATCAAACTAATAGCAAAGATCGATCCTTTAAAATATCTACTCAGTAAAGCTGCCTTAATAGGTAGAATTACAAAATGGGTCATGCTATTAAGTGAATTTGACATTCAGTATGTAGAGAGAAAGGAAATCAAGGGATAGGCAATCGTTGAACAATTAGCAGAGGCTCCTTTACCAGATGATCGACCAATGACCATGGAGTTTCCAGATGCAGACATTCTGACAGTAATGCCCCAACAATGGGTATTATATTTTGATGGATCATATGCATAGCGTGGATCAGGAGCAGGAATTTTGTTCATCTCTCCAAAAGGACACACCATTCCAAAATCATATAGATTAATGTTACAGTCTACAAATAATGTGGCAGAATATGAAGCATTAATCATTGGGGTCAAAATAGCAATTCAGTGGAAGATCACGAACTTACAGGTATATGGGGATTCTCAACTAGTTATTTATCAAGTAAATGACGAATATCAAACAAAAGATGAAAATTTGATGCCCCACAAGCAACAAATAGATAATCTAAAACAATCCTTTGTCAGTATCAAGTATGATCAAATTCTAAGAGCTGAGAACAAAGTTGTGGACGCTATGGCTACAATTGCTTCATTACTACAATTGCCTGAGAAGCATGTTTTTTATGAGTTTATGGTAGAACAAGTATCATGTCCTTCCCATAATAACCCAGAATCCACTACCATCTACCATATCAAAACCACATAAACCTGCATCTACGAAATGACCTATGCTTACCTGAAAAACGATGTCCTTCCTCTTGATCTATCCAGGAACCAAAAATGAAACTTCATCCGCCAATCCACACGACATACTTTAATCACCGACATACTTTATCATCGAGGTCTTGATGGTACTTTACTCCGATGTCTCGAACACAACAAATTTGAAATGGCTCTACGAGAGGTTCATGAGGGTATTTGTGGCAGTCACTCGAGTGGGATAACTCTAGCTAAAAAACTCCTCCGTTTGGGGTATTATTGGCCATGTATGGAGAAAGAATCCTATCAGTTTGTTAAGAAATGCCAAAAGTGTCAGGTTCACAGCAATCTGATTCATGCACCAGCACAAGAACTGCATCCCTTCACATCAACATGGCCTTTTTGTCAATGGGGTCTCGACCTAGTAGGAAAAATACATCCATCTTCATCTAATGGACACAAGTTCATTATCACAACTACGGAATATTTCACAAAATGGATTGAAGCAGTACCTCTTACTACCATCACTGGGAAGTAGATCTCCTCTTTCATTTTGAACTACATAATATGTCAGTATGGAATTCCTCAATCCATTATCACTGATAATGGATGACCTTTCAAGAATCAAGATGTACAAAAGCTATGTGATAAATTTCTTATCCAACATTGGTTTTCAACACCGTACTATCCTCAAGGGAATGGCCAAACATAGGCCTCAAACAAAAAAATACTCAAAATTCTCAAAAAGACGGTTAATGATGTTGGATGTGATTGGCATGTTCAACTCAATCCAAAACTATGGGCCTACAGAACAAGTATCAGAACACCAACGGGAGCTACACCATATGCCTTGGTATATGGGTTGGAAGCCATATTTCCCATTGAAGTAGAGATTCCATCCCTACGTGTATCACTCAGAGGTATCATTTCAAATGAAGACTATAGGGTCTCTAGACTATAGGAACTGGAGTTGTCAGATGAGCGTTGTCAACAAGCTATTAACCATCTAACGACTTATCAACAGAGGATGTCAAGAAGTTACAACCATAGGGTAAAACCAAGGGTCTTTCAGGTTGGTGATTTGGTACTAAAAGAAAACCCTAGGAATCAACAAGACAGAGAGAAGAAAGAAAAAATTGAGCCTAACTAGCTTGGTCCCTTTCTCGTCATATCAGTGTATGGATCAAGAGCATATCAGCTATCAATGTCATAAGGGGATTTTTTTTATGAACCTATCAACAGTATTCATCTCCGAAAATTCTATGCTTAAATCTCCTAGTGCATGGGTCAAACTTCTGAAAATTGTTTCCTTGATGACAACCTGGCAAACAAGCATCTTGGCAACACAAAAATACAACAAAAAATAGAAATTACAAAAAGAAACAAATAAAGAAAAATGAGAAAAATACAAAAATACAAAGAGTGTAATCAAAGAATATGGTGAAAACCTGGAAACATGTGTCATATGTGATTCTAAGATCAACTTTCCCATCTATTTTAATATATATTAGGATCATTAGTCTGAAAATTAGTACCATTTCATATCATGTTAGTCATCTTGCCATCTTTTCATCCATATCAAAATTATTTTCAAATATTCAGGTATCACTCCAAAGCTTGGGGGCAATATCTGGATATCACTAGGGGTAACAAAAACATCGATGTCACCAAAGGGCCAAACAATAGTATAGCGAATAAAACTGAAAATAAATATCAACGCGCAATATCAATCACCATCAGAAAGCATCAACCATCCATGTCATTATCAAAAATCCAAAAACATGTCACAAAGTTAAGTCTAAAAATGCAAAATCCAAAAAGATGTCACAAAGTTAAGTTTGAAAAAGCAAAATCCAAAAACATGTCACAAAGTTAAGTCTAAAAAAGCAAAATCCAAAAACATAGGTATGTGTCAGTCGAACTATGTGGTCTCTGTGTGTGTAACGTAGGCAAGGCTAATCTTTGATCAACCCGCGAGACCCCTAGGATAGGTTAGTAGGTTAGGTCTTTGGTCAAAATCTCGAAAATCCAAAAACATCACAAAATCAGGATGGATGATCTAAAAATTTGAATAAAGAATGAAACACTCTAAGTAAACAATGGATAAATTGTACTTTTGATTATCATTTCTTTGGAGTAGATCAATGATGTATTGAACTAGAGAAACACGAAAGAAGAATGATGTTTTAATTATTTGTTGTCTGTAAGTTAATCATTTAAAAATGTATGAATTTTCGAGGGATGTGCTATGCAAATGTATCACCGATGACATTCAGAATTCACACATTGAAATGATTAACCACAACCTATTTATGCAATGAATGCTCAGGTCATCACGATTAAATTATACCTAGATGCTTGTGTTCGCTTGCAATATCAAAAATCATGAAAGAGGTACTCAGGTCGTCATTGGTCTAACACATACCATTGACGCTTGTATTTACTTTCAACATCCAATAAAGCTCTATGATGAAAAAAAGGCACAAAGTACTATTAAAATGACAATCGTTTTGCATATAGTTGCATGTTAAAATTAGATTGCATTCATCATGTTCATTATCTGTAGAGTATTTATTGCATGAAGGGTTCCAATCAATGATTATCTTATGAACACATGAGACTGAGTATACTTGACATCATTAAAAACATGTAGGAATCATCATCCCATCATTATCATTCATGCATTTCATCATACATCAAATAAATTATGAATTAAATTGTACCATAAATACATCATGTTCATCTAAACCATAAAAACATTCATTACATTATCATCCATACATCCACGTATCATATGATAGACATATACATTTATCATAAAATCATTGCATAAAATAAAATCATTCATCATTACATCATCACATTTGGAATAAAATCATTCATATAGAACATCACATAATAAAAACATCCATCACATACATCATAAATCATAAATCATAAATCATAAATCATAATCATATCATATCAAATGCATCTCATATATATATCATCAAGCGTCAGGTATATAATGAAGTCTAGAATAAAAATACATCATCCACAATGAGTTGTATCATAAAATACATCATCACAATAATAGCTACGATTGGCTACTACCAGAATGGGTGGGCCCAACAGGACCTATACCACCACCACCACCACCCCCGAAGGAACCAGGATCTCGAAGATCTCTGCATGGAGGCTATGTCACCCCCTCACTGACTATCCACGTGTGTGTCCACCTAGATCTCAACGGGGCATAGCTAACTCTGTGCTTAGCAGGCACTACATCATGATACCTGCCTCTGTAAAACTCGGCCTCTCGGCCAGCTCGCAAAACCTCTCTCATATACTTTGCCACCGAGATACCATCCACTACTCTCTGGAGGGTCTCCGTATTATATTGTTCGTGCTAATTCTTCCTTGGTTTCGCCTTGGAGGGGATCTTCCATCTTCAGCGGAGGTTCTTCAGCACCATAGTAGTCATCATCTTTTGATAGTTGTTTACAGCTTCTTCTACTTCAGTGATGTTCTTCTTGGCTTTCTACATCTCTTTTTGGAGTAGAGCTTTTTCCCATGAGGTTTTCTCTATTTCTTCTCTTTACAGAGATTTGGTTGTATTTGGGTACCTGATCTGGCCTAGTTGCCGGGACCCGTGTTTGCCTTCTTGCATTGTAGTTACCTTTGCTTTCTTGCACTTGTTTGTAGCTGCATTGTTGCTCATCTTAAGGGGGGGTGTTAGAGTAAAGGTTTTAACTTAATTATGTTGATTAAATTACCTTTATTCCCTTCTTAAGATTTCATGTTAGTTTTCATAAAGTGACATTTAATAATTATATTAATTATTAAATATTATCCTATTAGGGTTTTTCCTATTAGGGTTTGCATGATCTCCTTTTTATAAGGATTGATCCCATTGTATTTCATATCAATTCATTCTCTCATTCTCTCTAATATATACATTTTCAGTTTTTAGAGAACCCTTGCTTGTTTGTCTCCATCTCTTCTTTTGTGACAGGTTATTTACATGCAAGTGATCTTCGGGGTTTGTGAAGTTGTGTTTTCTCAACTCCTACATGGTATCAGAGCTTCAGACCTGCTGCTTCCTATTCTTGTTTTGAAGTTTTTTGGAGCTTCAAGGGTTTGGGGTTTGTTTTCTTGATCCAGGGCATACCTACAATTTTGAAGCATTTTCAGCTCAAACAAACCTCGTCATTGTGTCTGTAGCAGTCCAAAACCCCTAAATCGATTGTTCATTCGTCCATTTTGGACAAAGTCAAAATTTGGAGCAAAAAATTTTTTTAGCAAGTACGACCATACGACCGTCATCTATGCACGGATCCGTGATAAATTCCTGGTAAAAAAAAATTTCGGAATTTCTATTTTTCGTCCGTTTTGTTTTTCTTTTAAATATATTTTTTTCCAACAGTGGAAAAAGCCCATTTTTTGGGCATGCTATTTTTTTTTGAAAAAACAAATATTTTTTTTGCGGGGCCTGGGACCCTGCGCAGTGTACCTATGCGCGCATGGGCTACGATGGGGGTGGGCCCACGTGCCTCCCCCACCCAATTTTTTTTTTATTGTAAAGTTTTTTTCTTTTGTTTTTTTTCTATATAAAAAACAAATTTTTCATGTATATGCTCTATCGCACTTTTACGGTGATGGTCGTTTGGTCGTCAAATTTAAGCTCACATTTTTCTGTGACGGTCGTATGACCGTCAAATTTAATGCAGTGCTGGCTTTTTTCATCTTTGGAGCTGTTTTATTCCAGAGGTCGTAACTTGGGCATACAATATCGTTTTTTGGCAAACGAGATATCGTCGGAAAGGTGGTTTTCTCATCTTTCCAGTGGTGTGGGTTTCATCACTTATTTCTTCTTTTGGTGCATTATATAGTCAATTTTTTGGCTGTTCTTCATGTATTTCTAGCTTTATCCTTTTTTGGACATTTTGAGCATCATTTGTAAGCAGTCTTTTATGTTAATGCACTGAGATAAAGTGCCACACTATTGTACATGTATTTTTAGGGATTTTGTACATAAGGTTGTGCCATATTTTATACTCGCACTATTATTATAAAGTGCCATGAGGGGTTGTGTAGTTTTCCTTTGTTTTGCCATCACATCTTTGTCCGGTGAGTGTCCCTCCACGACAACAGTGAATCCATACCATGGGGGGTTGTGTAGTTTGCCTTTGTTTGCCATCACACCTTTGTCCGATGAGTCTCCCTCCACAACAACAATGGATCCATATGATTCCAACCTCATGCATGTGTGCTTTTTTTTGCGCACCACTTTTTCAGTTGCAGGTGCTTTCTTGTGCACTTTCAGATGTTGTTTCTTCTTCCTCATGCACTACAGGGTGTTTCATACCATTTCAGTGGATCTGTCAGGCTCTCCCAGTTCTGCATTATGGGGGGGTTATTATATTGTTCATGCTAATTCTTCCTTGGTTTCGCCTTGGAAGGGATCTTCCATCTTCAACGGAGGTTCTTCAGCACCATAGTAGTCATCTTTCGATAGTTGTTTACAACTTCTTCTGCTTCAGTGATGTTCTTCTTGGATTTTTGCATCTTTTTTTGGAGTAGAGATTTTTCCCATGAGGTTTTCTCTATTTCTCCTCTTTACAGAGATTTGGTTGTATTTGGGTGCCTGATCTGGCCTAGTTGTCGGGACCCGTGTTTGCCTTCTTGCATTATAGTTACCTTTGCTTTCTTCCACTTGTTTGTAGCTGCATTGTTGCTCATCTTAAGGGGGGGTGTTAGAGTAAAGATTTTAACTTAATTATGTTGATTAAGTTACCTTTATTCCCTTCTTAAGATTTCACGTTAGTTTGCATAAAGTGACATTTAATAATTATATTAATTATTAAATGTTATCCTATTAGGGCTTCTATTAGGGTTTTTCCTATTAGGGTTTTATTAGGGTTTGCATGATCTCCTTTTTATAAGGATTGATCCCATTGTATTTCATATCAATTCATTCTCTCATGCTCTATGATATATACATTTTCAGTTTTTAGAGAACCCTTGCTTGTTTGTCTCCATCTCTTCTTTTCTGATAGGTTATTTGCATGCAGGTGATCTTCGGGGTTTGTGAAGTTGTATTTTCTCAACTCCTACACCAATCAATGATTATCTTATGAACACATGAGACTGAGTATACTTGACATCATTAAAAACATGTAGGAATCATCATCCCATCATTATCATTCATGCATTTCATCATACATCAAATAAATTATGAATTAAGTTGTACCATAAATACATCATGTTCATCTAAACCATAAAAACATCCATTACATTATCATCCATACATCCACATATCATATGATACACATATACATTTATCATAAAATCATTGCATAAAATAAAATCATTCATCATTACATCATCACATTTGGAATAACATTATTCATATAGAACATCACATAATAAAAACATCCATCACATACATCATAAATCATAAATCATAATCATATCATATCAAATGCATCTCATATATATATCATCAAGTGTCAGGTATACAATAAAGTCTGAAATAAAAATACATCATCCACAATGAGTTGTATCATAAAATACATCATCACAATAACAACTACGATCTGCTACTGCCAGAATGGGCGGGCCCAACAGGACCTATACCACCACCACCCCCGGAGGAACTAGCATCTCGGGGATCTCTGTGTGGAGGCTGTGTCACCCCCTCATTGACTGTCCACGTGTGTGTCCGCCTAGATCTCAACGGGGCATAGCTAACTCTGCACTCAGTAGGCACTGCATCATGATACCTGCCTATGTAAAACTCGGCCTCTCGGCCAGCCTGCAGAACCTCTCTCATATACTCTACGACCGAGGTACCATCCGCTACTCTCTGGAGGGTCTCCGCTATCTCCTGGGCCCTCTCGATAATCTACCAAGCATTGTCTCTCTCGGTTGTCAAAGTGGCCACCTGTGTCTGTACAATGGCCAACTGCCCCTACACCTGCAATAAAACCTGAGCATGAGCCTGTGCCTGGGCCTACATTTGAGTTTAGGTCTGAACAAGCAAACCTCGAGCCTGTACCAACTGCCCCTGTAGTGTCTGAACCTAAGCCTGGAGACCTGCAATCTGTCTCTGCTGATCCACTGTTGGCACTGTCACTGCTCACCTCTTGTGAGGCATGCTAGATGATGGAGCACTGGTAATGGCTAGCCCTACCCCTCTGTCGCCTCTGCTACCACCATCATTGTCATCACTGCTGCTATCGTCACTGCCACTCTCCATGCTACTGCCTGCCGGAGTATCACCCTCACTCTCTACGGAGCCCTCTACCACATCATCCTCTACTGGTAATGGTGTTGGCTCATCTGGGATGGTGATGTGAGGATGTGGAACCAAGGCCAGGATTGCAACATCCTCCTCAGTAACCGATGCCTCTGCAATATCTTAGCGCATGTCCTAGGGTGATGGTTGAAGTGCTCTATATCCCTCTACTAGGGCATCATAAGACAGACAGGGACCCCAATCAAGAATATCCATCTGTCACCTCGCATAGTGGGCAACTCCCTGTGGCATACACTACATAATGTCATATTGTCGGTATACTCAGCGCAACAAGAATCACTCAAGAACAAATGGTGTCCGACCAATGAGATACATGGAATCACAGAGAAATCCCAAAACTGCATCATCCTCATCCCACTGCTCACAGTCCAGGTACGGACACTAGGTAACTGCCTCCGTATCATCAAAGACCCGCCTCCAGTGCTCTAACCTGCCCATATGGGCCTGTGTAAACCGACCTCTATATCTGAACACATAAGGTCTGCCTAGTGGTCTATTTGCAACCGAGAATGATCGAGCAATAGAAAAATGTTCCCATGCCCACACTTGTAACAAGGTCATCCCTGTTGATAAGCTCCATGCTTCGAGGTACACAACTGAGTGAAGATCATGATAGAGATGTGCTAACATGCACATCCCCCATGCATATCTGGTACCATGTACCATCATACTCTCAAGAGTCCTACCCCAGCCAATGAGGAATCCCTTTGACCTGTGATCAGGACAAAGGAAACCTCCAATGAATCTAGCTAGCACTGTTGGTAGTGTCGCATACAAATCGGCAATCCTTCGCCATCGAACGCTCAGACCCACAATGTCCCGATCCTGAAATACTCTATGAAGAGCATCTCTACCGCCAGTCCCATGAGAATCATATACTACAATCTCCCCCATAAATGGAATATGCAGAATCCGTCGCACATCCTCTGGTGTGACTGTCATCTCACCAGTGGGTAGGTGAAAGGTGTTGTGGTCACTATGCCACCTCTCAGCCAAAGTAGTCAATAAACCTTGATTAATCCTAATCTGGGGCATATCAAGTAAGCTGGTCAAACAACATCAGCCTATCAACTGAATTTCATCTAGTGTCAGATGAGGAATCAAGTCTATGGTCCATGGAAACCTCTCTTGCATCTGGAGAGTACCCAAATCCTCCTATCATCATAATGAAAAATCTACAATCAGCGAACTATGTCAAGAAATCAAAAGTCATTCTACTATCAAGTCTATTCCAAAAATTTGGTATGAATTTTCGATTAAAATTCATGGGCAAACATCAACAAACCTCACCTATCATGAGGTTCATCGAGTAGTATCTAATCTAGCCTATCATGAGATTTATCAGATATTGAATCATTTCCTCACCTATCATGAGGATCATCACAAATAGGATTTTTCTTCTCGACTATCATGAGAAGTTAGTCTTATTTTCATCAATCCAACACATCAAGAATTTGGATTATCAATCATACCAATCCTAAGAATGGACGTAATTAGAATGGACAAAATCAGGATTCACTAAGTCAAAACCTTCCATTCTAACATGAGAGCGCTAAAACAGGATTCCAAAGCGCTAAAACCCAAAAGCGCTACTTTATCAGTCAAAAGCGCTAAATCAGGCACCCAAAGCGCTAAATCTCAGAAGCGCTATTTTAGCACTCTGAAGTGCTAAATTAGGTACCCAAAGTGCTATTTCAACACTCTAAAGCACTAAATTAGGCATCTGAAGCGCTATCTTTCTGCATCTAAGCGCTGCAACAATCCATCAAAGTGCCACTTTACCAGGAGCACTAAGACAGACCATGAAAGCGCTAATTCACCAAATTGAAGCACTAAAAGTCTCAAAGCACTCAAATCCGGCATCAAAGCACTAAATTTCATATCCTAAGCGCTATATCAATGAAAGCACTACATTACCCTATGGAAGCGCTAGAGTTTTTAACGCAAGCACTAAAACTCAAAGTGCTAAACTACCTACTGGAAGCGCCACACCAGAGTTTAAGCGCTACAACGCGGCTTGAAAGCACTAAAACAAGCAAAAAATGCCTAAATAGCTAAAATGCATAAAAAACAAAAGTGCACGAATTACGAGGAGGTAAATGGGTACATACCAGAGGTTCATACGCAACCGGCCATCGGTGATGTTGAACGTGCTCGAAACGGTGAGTGTGGTTGGGGATAGGCATCTTGCTCCAGCTGGCAGAAAATTCTTTATCACAAAGATTTCTAAACTCAAATAGTGCAAATGAATTGGAAAATGACCTTTTTGCACTATATATATAATTTTTGGAAAAGTATTTTTGGTGGGTTTTCTTATCTTTTGATTAATTTTATCTAGGAAATTAATTAGAACTCATCTGCAGGCTAGATTTCTTTATCATTTGTCAGGAGATAAATTATTTCTTCATCATATCTTTATCAAATCATCAGAAAATTATAAAAATTCAAAAAATTCAAAAATCATCAGATCATTTATTTATCTCCCGAGGGGGCATATTATCATCAAACATCTAAAAATCAATGTCTGGGGCATGTTTGGGGCATATGAAATTATTTTTCTTTATCATCGATCCTGGTAGTAGCAGCAAAATTTTCTTCGAAGCAACGTGTAAACACATCACTTCGAAGAGGGGCAAAATGTATACACCTAAAAATGGTCTAGAGTATCCGATTAATTAAATACAAATTATTTGATTAATTATCCTAATTTCCTCTACTATCGAATAAATAGAAATATTTATTTATATAATTCACATTTAAATTCATCTTAATTAATTAAACAAAATTAAATACTTTGTTCGATTTAATTATCAAATCCCTATTTCAATCTATCACATCGATCTTAAATTAATTAAATAAAGATAAAACACTTTATTTATTAATTTCCATATTCTTCTATTTAATTTAATAAACAACTATCCTATAGTTCGTTTTATTAAATTATTTATCCCTTTCTTTGCTAATTTAAATAAATCAAAAATATTTGAATTAAAGCACAAAGAATATTCCATCTATATTCTCTCAAAAATGAATTAGATATCCTATGTCTAAACCATGTCTAAAATATGTCAAAATTAATTGATTGAAACTTCACGGGAAGTTTTGGAGACAAATTTGGAATTTGATCTCTCAATCCTCCTCCATCAATCCTTCCTCTTCTCTTGCCTGGTGTTTTCATGGGTAGAGACAATCACCAAAATTCTCTCAATCTCCTCCATATCTCACCATTCAACCCTCCAGATTGAATCCAAGCCTCTCAATGCCTTCCTTATGCATTTCTACAACCAGGAAATCTATAAATACAACCTCATTGAACCAAGAAAAGGATCTAGATAATCAAGTTTATGCACTCTTACTCTATACGAATTCAAGCACTCAAGCATCAAGCATTCAAGCATCCAATATCCAGCAATCAAGCTTTCATATCATGGCTACCTCCTGTAGCTGCAATTATCTGTTTCATGTCAATTCATGCTAGTTTAATTCATTTATCATCCAGTATTTGTCATATTCAATTCCATATCATTGTCTTAGTATCCATATCGTTCTTTCAATTGTCATTTTAACAATCATAGTGCACTCACGATCTGAGAGCCATTTTGATTTAATAAATCTTGAGGATAGAGAGCAATATGACGCTTTCAATTGATTATTGCTTTGAATTAGTTCAATTTGTTTAATCTTTGATATAATGTCTTATTAAGAAGTGTTTTGTGCTTTACACCTAATCACACGCTTACAAGATGCACATAATCAAATAGACATGCAAGCAATACACATGATTCAATAATGGGTGCAATGTTGAATCTAATGGGGTGATGGAGCGATGGGATGATAAATGAGAATATAATAGAATAGGAAAGGATATGAGAATAAAAGGTAATAAAGGAATATGTATGTAGTAATGAAATGATTATCCCTTTTTCCTTAGTTTGGGAATAATTAATATTAAAATGAGCTTAACGTTGCTTGGATTTAGTGTTGTAAGGTGTTTTACAGATTCACACTAAGTTTAGCACCCCTTTCCAAACTAAATGGACTTAATTGTGCCTTATTTAGGGTGGTGTAAAGTGTATCTTTACACTTTCACACTAATCTAGGACTTTATTAATTAATTGAGCTTAATTTTCCTTAATTGGCCCCTTTAATTCAAATCCAAGCCTAATTAAATACAAATTTCAAGGGGTAAAACCTTAAATTCATAGATTCCATTACACAACACTTAATTTTAGAAGCTGTGTTTCCTAGATGAGTGACCTAGACCCATTTTCCACATGGTGAATTGGTCCTCACTAGGTCTTAGGACCCTATTTTTACATAACATTTCACATTTCCTAAAGTGTGTCCTAGGTGAGTGACCTAGGACCCATTTGCCACATGGCGAATGGGTCCTCACTTAGACATAGGACCCCCCTTGGGATATATTTTTGGTAGTATTTTAATGATTTCAAATTCAAGATTTGATGTCGGCTTGTGATATTTAAACTTTAGGAATTAATGTTAAGATATGTATAAATACAAGTTATTTTGAACTATGTTTTCACCTAGAATTTTTATGTGACTTCATGAGATCAAAAGAAAGAGTATTCAAGAGCATTTCTAAGGCATTCTAGGGCAGATTTGTAGAATATTATTGCATCAATAAAGATTCATTTCATCATGTCAAATATTTAGTGCATAATGCATGTTGTTTGAGCTAATGTGTTGATGTAGTGTTCAAGATCTATCAAGCATATTCAAGGCATTGTTTCTAATCAAAGTTCATGATCAAGATCTACATTCATTGAGGCCACTTCATGCTAGATTGTAGATTTATCCAAGTTTCAATTAAGGTGTGGTGAGTTGTAACATTGCATTTTGTTCATTCATCATTCATTTCATGCATTATTTTATTTCAAGGTTTAATTACCAAAATGGTGTTTGACCAAGGCAAACCCCTATTTCCTAACAAAACAAAAAAATTCTCTCCTTTGATATGTGATTGTAGGTTTTAGGTTGAAGATCGTTTGGAGAGAAAAATTTTAAATTTTTCATAGTTGTCAAAGTTGCTAAGAAAGTTGTCAAATCATAGAAACTAAGCTATAGGATTTATTTTTGACAATCTCTGGCTAGAATTTTGGGAGTGAGGGCATTGAAGAATAAAACCCAGAAACAATTTTTTTGGAGCCCTTGCTAGGACCCATTCACCATAGGGTGAATGGGTCCTTAGTGAGGTTTGAAAAAATTCCTTTTGCAACAGGTACACACCATTTAACCCTCTTAAAACTTTCCTTTTGATTTTTATATTAGTTAGGTATAAATTTTGTTACTCATTTACACATTATTGCTTACATATTGAATGAAACAAAGTGAAAATTCAGCTCATAATTTTGTTTCATTTAGATCAAAACCCCATATTTTCCTTCATTTCATTTTGGTGAACCTATTTTTCTATGTTTCAAGGTCAAACAGTGGGGGTTAAAGGGGATAGGAAAGATGGGAGGTGCTTGAATAAAGGAGTGGATGAGGTGAATATAGGGCATTATTTTGATTGGTTAGGGGCTCATGATAGGTGGAAGGGTGGTCAAGTGTATGGGGTAGGGGAATGAGAAAAGATAGGATGATAAGTCATTATTATATGATGTAAGTTCATGCCAAAATAGGGGAAATACATTTGTAAATCATTCAACACACAATTCAGAAAGGGGATGCCCCATTCTAGTATAAAATCAAGGCAAGAGGGAAATGTGTGAGGGAGGGAATATATGATGAGTGCAAGTGAAGTGAGTGGGAGATAACTATAGGTAGAATTGTGTACATGAATCAAGGATGTGCATAGAAGAGGAATGAGGAACAAGTATTAGATGAGCAATATAATGAAAGAGGGTGGGATGAAAAAGAATGTGTCTTTGTAGGGGGGAGGTGGAATGAGGGTGGATGGATGAAATATGGTGAAATAGAATGGTGATCTTAAGAAAACAACCTAATGGAATTATAAAATGGGTGGGTAACATATGGAATGGAGGTATACTGTGTGGGGGACAATGAGATGAGAGGAAGAGGTGACAAATAATCATAGAGGATGGGGGGATAATTCTACATGTGATGCCTATTTTCTAATTTTTCACCATGTTACTTGCCAAATGCACCATAAGAAATAGTTTTCACCATTGGAAAAATTAATTCTTTTTATTATTTTTACCTTTTTTTATTTGATCTTTTTTTTTTCTTTCTTTTCGATTTTTAAGTTTTTTTTCTATTTAAAATTTTATATAGTTTTGGATGGAAAAAGATGGCAACTCATGGGTTAATCCAACTCCTATCTATGTGGTATAGAGGACTTGTAGACACTTAAGTAATTTATAAACAAGGTTGATACTCTTAATGTGAACTCCACAAGTACCACCATGGACTTTCATAAGTGTTGAATTAGATTCATCCAAATTAAGGCATCACAATAATTTACCATCAAGACCCCTACAATAGAGGGTACCACCAAGAAGGGTGAAGCAGGTAACATGTTGCATGAATTTAATTGGTGCTAGGGCCTTCTCAATGTGAATTTCCTTCTCAATGATTTCATTTAAGCTATCCACATAATGCACTTATAGGTGGAATATCAATTCCAAATTGAAGTTAGTGGTAGATATTTGTAATATTTTATTTCCAAAATTAGCCAAGGGAATTATCTCATTATGAATATCCACCATTTTAGGAAGGAGGAGAATATTTACTCAAAATAAATAAAGCATTATATAGGTCTTTCATTTTTAGTTTGTGTTCTATATTGTAAGGAAATCATTCAACAATTTTTTCCATGAGTTTGGCAAAGGTAGCAATAGACCCTTTAGGTTGGCGCAAATTCATTCTAACTCTTTTCCTCCTCTATCATAGGGGATAAGGTGAATAAACTACATTTCATCATGGAATAATTCTTGGAAAGCCATGAATACTTCCTCAATGTGTTCCATAGGGTCACCCTTACCTTTGTATTTATCAAATTTTAAATTTTCAAAGAAAGGGGGAACCAAATTTGTGAGACATGATATTTTATAGGGTAAGAAAATAACTCAAAGAAATCTAATATTTTTATGTTCTCTATGCTATAATCTTTTGAAAACATCCTTCATTGATTTTCATTCAATTTTAAATGTTACTAGAATGTAGTCTAAAGGATCAATAGTTATGTTGATAGGTATGATGTTGTGAACACTAGTTTTTGGGAAGGTAATAATGTTGGTCTTGGTTTGTATTACTAAAATATTTGAGAAAATATCTTTGGAGGTGACCAAGGGGAGGGATAGTCATGTTAGAGGTGGATATTTGAAAGGTTTGTGGATTACAAATTGGGATGTGGACATATTCCATTGAGAGGCATAATGCTTATCTCTAGTGCATAATCATTGATAGATGTTGTTTGACTAGTTAAAGGAATATTTAGAGAATTATTTCAATGATAATATCATTCCTTATGTTGGGTTAACTCCTCATGGGAGTTCTTTCATTTGATGACTTTGGGGTTCATTTAAATTGAGATGAGATAGTTTGTTCACAATACAGGTTGGTATGATCATGGATAGGATTGGGAGTTTCATAGCTAATAGGTATATTTTCTTCATGCACACAACCATGGTCAAGGGTTTTTAAATTAACTATGTTATTGATATTAGAAACATCATACCAAGGGGTAACTTGGCCCTTGATACAATTATATATAAAATTATCATGTATTTTTTTATTTTTATGAATCTTTCTATAAGATCACATCCTTGTTTAGAAAGAAGAATATTATGAGGATCAAGGAAAAATTAGGTTGGTTGGGAGCATAATCATCACTATTTCAATGATGTGGATTGGTTGGTTCTCCTAGAGAATTAAATTTATCTATGAGAGAATCAATGGGAAAGAGATTTTGTAAGAATCTTAATTCTAGCCATTTTTCTTATGATTTGAGTCATTTGGTTTGTTTTCACTATGATGTGGGTGGGATGGTTCTCCTAGAAAAGGAAATCATGCTACAAGATAATTATTAGGAGATTTATTTTCTTTAGGCATCCAAAGTCTAGTCATTTATCTTGTAATTGGAGTCATTTGGTTTTAGTATAATTTTAGATTTGATTAGCTAAATATGATATTTGAAAAATAAAATATAGACTTATGTTATGAGTATCAAAGGAGAATCCCTTTGGAATAAAATAGGTATGATTATGGTTGGATGGTTGGATGAAGTGGGATGAAAAATCCCAAAGCGTTGTTGAAAGGGGAATGATTGTTTCCAAGTAGCCTTTTTGTAAGATTATTTTTGGATGACTTGGATGGTTTGGAAGATTTTCTTATGTTGTATAGTGGGTCCTAAGGATGGTTAGGGAGATTTGGATTAAAGGATTTGGGGTTTGATTTGGATGTTCAAATAATTGATTGGTTTGATGGCTTGTGGGATTTGGACTATTTACATAATTTTAGTTTTGGATCTTAAAGATGGTTTTGGATTGATCAAGTAGGGAACCATGGATAATGTAATGTCCAAAGATAGGTTTGGATGATTTAGGGTCACAAGGATAGAAAAGTGATGACTGGATTTATTTGATTATAAGGATCCAATTTTATTTTTTGAAATGTCCAAGGGTTGGTTTAAGATAATGGATTTTCTAGATTAGGGTGGCTCCTATTGTTTGATGTTTAGGGATAGATCAAGGTTTTAGGAATATGATAAATTTTGATAGTGGATTAGGATTAAAAGGACAAGATTAAGGATAAATATAGATTTAATTTGAGTTTGGATTGAGTTTCCAAGGGTGGATTTGGATCAAGAACCTTGGCTTCAAATGATCCTAGGTGTGCCATATTTTAATGTGTGTTTCTAAGATAAAAAAATTGGGCTGATTTGGTTTAAGTTTTGAACAAAAGTATGCGTTTAGCATAATAGAAAATAAAGAAAAAACACAAAAAACCTAGAGTATTAAATTAATAGTTGTATGAGTAAGAAATGATGTGTAGGGACTATGTTGGGGTGCTAACCATTTATTATCACCCAATATCATTATTATGAAGTGGGGGGAAGCACACATGACTTGCACACTCATTTTTATGTACACAAGGTGAGTAACTTCCTAGGGCCAACTACTTACAGGTGCATTTTAATCAAACTTGACCAAATGGTTTTAAGTTATAAAAGATGACTAGGGGCATCCTATATATGCACAAATGAATTTGAGGCATAATTATATGACTTAGAATATATCTACAGTGCCATGTTCATGGAAAATTTCATTTCTACTACATCTTTCCTCCTTATGAAAAGGGTGACAATGTTGGGCCAAATATGCTGACCCTCCTTTGAGGTACAATTAATTTTCTTCCCCTTTGTATACCATGTCACAACATGTGGTTTAGGTCATCCCCTAAGGTGATGAAATTATTAGGTAGCCCTCTAAAATTAAAAAGGAAGAAGAGTGAATTAGATCACTTTTGATCCTAAATATTGCCTAAAAGGTGTAAGAGGAGAGCATACCAAAATATGTAACATAAAAATTGCACACTCTTACAATTTTCATTCACTTTGGTGTTCATCTAATCTAGTATTTTTTTATCCCATTTGATCTTTTTTCCTTAGACATTTCCCCTATTCTCCTAAATGCTTAGCATCTTCTTGTCATTTTTTCTAAAGTTGATGTCACATGTGTCATATTTGTTTTATTTCATAGTGTTTTGACTTTTTTTAAGATGAAATTATCCAGGAACTAGGATGATGCACTAGAGACCCATGAAGTTTCATCATTATTTTTCCATTTCCAAGTATTTAATTCCTTTTCACCATCCTAGTATGTAAATAACTACTCTGGAGAAAATATGAATGAATACTTGACTCCCTCTTCTCCAGTCCTTGACTCATTTTGAACCATTCTCATTCAATCTTATAAATTTGAACTCTCTCTTGGATTTCCATAATTTTTAACAATAATCTTGAGATCTTAATAGCATTGTGAATTACAAGAAATAGAGTAGCATCTTGCAACAAAATATTTGGCTTTCATTATTTACATCAAGATTTGGGAGGTGACTTGCATGGTTATTTTTCTCCAACTTCTTTTATTTTATATTTCTATCACTATAGAATCCTAGTTTCTATTGCCTTTGTCACTTGGGATCACATTTCGTATTTACTAACATTCTAGTTTATATTTTATTACACTTTATCTTTCATTGTTATTTCTCTTCCAATCCTAGGCACATTTAGGATAAAGGAACACACATTTATTTTATCATTTTCAATTTATTGGTTGTAGTGGAGGTTGTAAAACTAAAATAGGAGCTTGACTTAAAGGAAAGCTCCTAAACAACCCCATTTTTTCTTTATTTCTTGTTGTTAGAGGGTTTCCTTTAGAAGAAGATATTCATCCATCAAGAGTTTGATGATATCTTCCCTTTCTTTTTCTTGGTAATTTTCATTAGTATTTTTTTAATATATTAGTTAGATATCTATTATTTTATTTATTTTATCATTAGTGATCTTATCAGTGGTTTCTAGTTTTATTTTTGTTCAAAACTTGGCACATTTTATTAGAAAAAAATTGATTATGTTTTCTTTCACCTTACAAACCATAACACCCCATGTAAACATCCACATGAAACATTGGAATCTAGTCTAGAGACCTCCAAATTCTATTGATAGGTTCCTCTCTATTGTTAATTTATAGATTTAATTTTTTTTTTATCAATTTTATAATTTATTTCTAAAAAATAGCAACAATTAATCTCTCTTGTAGTTTTTAACTTGTTTAGAGAACTATAATCTTCCAAGGTTAAATAAAACGAAGATTGATTAGAATAACTTGTTGTGTTTAATAGATTAGTATTAGGTTATTTTCCCATTTTTATAAGGGTTGGTTAATATTAGTGTAGTTTCTATTAAGGTTGTTTAATAAGGGAAACTAGTATTCTTTTATTAAGACAAATTTTATACATTACATTTTGGTGGACCCAATATTTACACCACCTCTTTATTGTTCTACATTGACTATATTTTAGTGTAGCGTTTGAGTTTTTTTATTAAATTTGATTACTAATATATATGATAGCTAGGGGAAGTTAGAAACTTTGAAAGTTATAAGTAATAGTCTAATAATTATTGTGTTTTTAGTATTCATTGGTATGATTTTACTCTTTATGTTACCATTGTGGCACTTCATGAACTATATTAGTTATTTGACACCCTTTTCTTAGGGATGTAATGTGTGTAGTGATGTATTTCTTATTTGACATACATTGATATATGGTTGTATCCTATAGGAAAGGAACACCAAAGTATTGATTATTTATTGACTATATTTAATTATAAATTTCATCAACTTGGATTAGGAATCCCACTACCTTCACCTAATGGTGGGTTATTCTACTTTACCTATCAATAAATTCTAGAAAGAATTATAATCTTAGTGGGGGAGTGAGAGACCACTCATCATATTCATATCTTATCATATTAGACTTATTTACATAAAATACTCTTGGATGTTCTCTTATACTTTGTTATGATCATTGACTATGTGGACATTGATACTATATTGATAATAGTAGTTAATTACCTATTATGATCAAGAATTGATTAATTAGTGAATATGGGTTTGTTTGAATTATCTTTATTTGAGTATAAAATTCATTCTTACCTTGTTTATATGGCTTCATTTTTTCAGTTGATCTTATTTGTGTAATGATGAATCTATATGAATTTAGTTAAATTTTATGTATTATGTGATTGTGTGTTAATATTTTTTAGATGATTAATTAAAATTTTGTAATTGATTTCAATGTATCAAGTAGTAATATGGATAATTATAATATACATATATTGTATCTATAGATTTAATGGTAAATTTTTCTTTAGCTATTATCTCAAATAAATTGTTTTTTTTTGTGTGTAGGTAAACATTCCATAACCAATGAGAAATTATGGGGGTTATCAAGAAACTATTGTTGTGATTCCCCAATACGTCTAGGCCTTACTCTAAGACGGGGTTAGGGTCTTCTTGTATAAATATGTGTGTAAATTTTTGTTGGTTAATTTTTTATCCTTGATTGTTGGCAATGTCCCCTTAAGTGTCAAATTTTGGATTTTGAACAAATAAATTTTAGGTGCCTTTTAAAGTTAAATTTCTTTCTTAATATTCAAGTAATTAAAACCCTAAAGTGATAACCTACAATTTAGGTTCATGTTGGATTTTATATCACGTGTTTTATAATATTTTAGAGCCTTAAAATATATCTTAGAAGATAAGTGATAAAATTTGGGAAATAAATATAATTTGGGTTTGCAAATTCAATACCTTTTCTCTAGGTTCATTATATGTAGACAATGGATATTTACTTAAGCCTTATTTGAAGATTTTGTTAGGGTTTATATTTTTTATTTGTCACTTTTGGTTTCTATTTTTTCCTTGGAAAAAGAGGAAAAAAGAAGAGCTTGAGATCTTAGGAGAAGAGTAAAGTTTTGATTTAATTAGGCACCAAGGGCTTCCCAATATTTGTTGAAGCATTTGAGGTAGTGTATTAGCCTTTATGGAGTGTGTAGTAATTAATTTTTGTCATAATATTTTTAATAACTCGTTATTTTTTATGGGTTGACTTGATGTCGATTGAAATTTATTTATGTTGAGTGTTGTATTTTGTGTTGTTGTTCATTTGGAAGGGGCTTGTTTGTTGTTTTGAATGTGTATCTTCCAATTTGGGTAAAGATGTTCCTATGTAATATGGTTGAGAGAGGTTTGTACATTCTCTTGTGTAAACCTACTCATTCTATATTAGTTTCAAGACATTGAGTATCTTTGCATATTAATGCGAATAGTTTTTGGTGATTTGAGGAGTATTTATGTGAAGGTTATAGTGACTTCAAGGAATTGAATTATCTTGTATTTGATGTATTATATTATGGGATTTGAATAATATTGGTATAATTATGGTCATGGGTTTGTGGAAGGTGTTAATTGGTGGTGAAATATTATTATGTGATTTGGTGATTATGGGTATTTGATAAAAATGAGAAAGTGGTTTTGTTCTTTTCTTTCCCCAAGAAGTTAGTGAGTCCCCTAGACTCCCCCTTTGTTATGGATCTTGGTAAGATTCATATGTGTAGTATTAACTATTTGGAGAATATTGATTTTTGGGTATGTTTATTTCTAGTTGATATGAAATTCGGTTTCTTGAGGCCTCCTAGCTTGGATGTGGACTTAATTGTAATTCCTATGGTTGGGAGGTGAGTTGACACATTGTTCATGTGAAGGTTATTGCTAGTTTATAAATATGAAGCTTGGATTTTGTATGTGGACATTATAAACACTAAGGTTTAAAAATCATATTGTAAAAGAGTAAATGACACTCAAGATTTTATTACATTTGTTCATATACTGAATTTGTTTCAAATTTGATGTTAGAAATGTAAAAGAACTCAAATTAAATTGTGATGTATTTTATTCTTAGGAGGAAGCTTGAATTTTTTTTCCATCTTTATTTCTTTTGTAATTGAAATTTAACATGATGGTTACTCAATCTAAAGTTAAATAAGAGTGTTCTTTGATGATGTTAAAAAAATGTATATGTATTTATATTATAAAAAAGTTAAGAAATTGCTTACAACCATTTCAAATCTATCTATTTATTATTTAAAAAAATATATGAATGTCTAAAATTATATGTATTTTTATATCTTTTTTGAATATGTGTGTATAAATGGTTCAACTATATGACCTTTGAATATTAAAATAAAATTTTAAATCAATTTTGTTTATACTTTGTAATCATGATTAACTATCTAAAATGGATGTATTTATATGTATACATGCATACATAAACACACACATATGTTTACTATACTTAAGATATTTCATGTATATACACCTTTACACAATTTTGAATGCATCTATAATCAACATATTCTTTCAAGGACTAGAAAAGGTTATAACCCTATTAAGAAAAAGAAAGTTAAGAATTATAAATAATAATAAAATAAATTTTATATAATATTTTATAGATTTCTTGAATCTATTATTACATAGGAAATTGAGTAAGTAATATCAAATATTTTCAAGCTTGTACCATCACCCCTACAATCATGAATATACATAAAAATATAAGTAGTTGTTGTATGCTATTAAACACAAATAATACTAAATACATCTAAAATACTTTTTAATTTTTTTTGTAGATTTTATTGCATCTCCCAAAGAATAAATGAATTATAGAAATGAGGTTTCATGGAAAATTCATGACTATATATATAATTCATGTCTATGTATGTCTGTATGTATGTATACACACACATGTGTGTGTGTAATGTCAAAAATTACACCCCATGCAATTTTGCATTTCATAACCTCTCATTTAGCCTAATTAAAGTCAATAATGCAATTCACCCTTTCACGTAGCCTTAATTTCACTCTTAACCCTTTTTTTTTTGGTTTTATAAGAGAATTTTTATCGTGGATGCTAGTGTGATGCACAAACATTTGCACAACGCACAAATGTCTTGAAAATATTACTACCTACATAGTTGTTGAGACATTACAGTTCCTGTTTTCCCATGAATTTTAATGCCTTTGTGGCATGCAAACATGCCAAAAAAACCTATTTACGTGCCTTTTCTTCATTCCAACTTCTCATTCTTCATTCTATTCACTCTTCTAGTCTTGCTCTCTCATTCTAGCTCACTCTTTCACTCTTCTACACCATTTTCTTGCAAGTCCTCTTGCATCTAGGCTTCTACACCAACACTTTGGTTCTCTTGGCACATCTCAGGTGTTGCATACTCTCCTTTGGCATCACTAGCTTGGTAAAGGAGGGTAACTACACCCTCTTTCTCATTTTATTATCGTCTTTATTTTGATAGCATATTGTCATTTTAACTTGTCTATTTTCTTGTCTATTTTCTTGTCTACTTTCTTGTCTATTATTTTCTCTATCTATCTATCTGGTTGTTCATGGATGTGGGAATACCTACACAAGGGTTTAACTGAGGAAAACCCCTAAACAACCCCAAAAAATTTCTCTATTTTTGTGTGTGCAGGTTGTCAAGTTGGAGCATTGCAAGAGGCTTCATTATGTGGACCTCTTATGATCTCTTTCTTCTCCTTTCTATCTTATCATTTTATTTCATTTCATTTTATATATGCATGTTATTTCATTTTCTATCATTCTTGTTATTTTGTTAGTTTAGTACACATTTAAGATTTTAGTCTTCAAATATCCAGTAGGCTCTTTGACATTTTTGCTAGCAAACTTTGTCTTTAGACAATATGAGACTATAACACATTGTGGGGATGTACGTGTGTCACACTATCATCTTGGCCAAGAGCCAATCAATTTTCTCATGAGATTTTTGAATCTTGCTCTTTCGGTCTTTAAAACTCTTATTTTGAAAATAATCATAAAACATAAAATATAATCAAAAGTCCCTATCTTGCCACCTTTATCACATGAGTTTTTCCTTTGAGGTAGTTGAGGAACGCTCATCCCTAGGGGAGAGGGAGGGTGTCATTTTTCCTCCTCTACAATATATATACTTTGGGAATTACTATCAAAATCCTTATGTAAAACCCTTCAATATTCAAACTTTATTTAAATACAACAAACAAAGACTTGCATGTGGCTAGATAATTTTTAGACCTCCATGAGAAAATTGAGACTTTCCTTTTGAGTCGCTCCTTTTAATTATTTGTAGATCTATAAATAAAGAGAAAAAATGAATAGAGTTAAAAAACTAATAATAAGAACCCCATTTTATGGGGCTTGTCAGGTTGATCAGATTGTGAATCCATGGACAGATGTAAAATGACACCCACTGGATGAGGGATGGATCAAAGTGAATTTTTATGGTCCAACGAGGGGTAACCTTGGTCTGACAGGGGCGTGATGTATTATTAGGGATCATGAAGGAAGAACTGTGGTTGAAAATACCATATGATTGGGAATCGACACCAATAATTGTTAGGAATTAGGTGTTGTACACCTTGCATAATGTTTATAATGTTTAATTTATTATTATGTGTGTGGTGCACCTAGGGGGCCTAGAAGTACATGTATCACTAGGATTTCACATTCTTGGGGTCACTTTATGTTGTATGTAACATTGGAACATAAGTTGAATATAAGTTGTAAAAATGTATTTATTTAATATCAGGAAAAGTAATTTAACAAAGTACCTAATATTAAATATGGGGTCATGGTTTTGTAATCTCATGGTTTTAGTCACATATTTTTAAGTAATACTATTTGGAGGTTTTGTGTGATCTTCTTTATATAAAATCAAACACAAGGGTGGTTTTTTCTAAGGTTGGCTTGTTGGGGTTTTGAGTCTTCTTATGAAGAGTGCATATGTGAAGCATGGCATGGGATGTGCAGTTACATGATTGGACGCATGGAGAATGCATTGGAGAAGCTTGATGATTCATGGGTGTTCATGGAGGCTTTGAAGATGTATTGTAATATTTATTGTTGAATAATACATGAGTCATGGATGCTTTTGAAGGCTGGGTTTTTCCCTCTTGAGGGTTTTCCCAAGGTATATCTTATGTCACTCTTACATGGGTATGTTATCTATTCTCTTGCATGTGGATTCTAATTACTTATTTACATAGATTTCTCTTTTGGGTTATGTGGAAATTGTCATTATGTGGCTGCAAGTTTTCCTTTCATTTGGTATCAAAGCCGTGGTTGTGGTTGGATGACCCTAGGTTGAGAAAATCGTGTTCAAGTTGGAATCTATGGTTTTGCATGGGAGAATGAAAGACATGGCCAGATATAAGGGTTTTTCATGTTTTTCATTACAAATATGAGGGTTTTGGGTTTGTTGTTATGATGAGTTGTTTGCATATTTGGGGTGTGAGAAATGTTGGGTCAAAAGGGTTTCTTGGATGTGCATTCAAATGAGGGTTTTGTGGGCTCAGATGTGCTACAAATGACCCTTGGAACAAAATGGACCTCATTGTTGGATCGAAGTTGGCTGGAAGAAATGAAAAATCATATAAAACTCGACCTATTTTGCTCACTACGAAAAAAAATGCATTTTTTTTTGTCATACGGTCATATGGCCTGCAATTTCCTGTCTGCAGAAAAATAAATAAAACTCGACAATTTAAAAAAAAATCCTACAAAAATATTTTAAATTAAAAATTAAAAAAAAATTTGAGTCATCAGAGGTCTATAGACCTCAGTAAAAATTGAGTTGTCGGGGGTCTATAGACCTCAGTACAAAGGGTACCCTATAGTACCATTGTCGGTACCTTGCTGCTAGCCACCAATGGATTGTCGATTTCGACCAGCAATCTCGTTGAGCAGGCTCAACCAACTTTAAAAAAAAATCGCCCAAATTTAAAACAAAAAATAAAAATTGTAAGTGTTTTTTTAATTTAAAATTTAACTAGAATTCAATTTGGCATTGAGTATGGCTCAGCACCACCCCTACGAGTGATGTCACCCAAATGAGGCCAGCACCATCGACAGGCCGCTCGGGCACCACCAGCTTGGATTTTATTAGCCAAATTGGACAAAAAAAATTCCAAGAGGCATAACTTTTGCCTAGATTGTTTGTTTTTCAACTTCTTATACTCGTTGGAAATTTGGTTTTGAGCACTACATTATGGTATAGGTTTGGTTTCCTGATTTTTTT
The DNA here is from genome assembly GCA_007115665.2 of Sequoiadendron giganteum. NCBI lineage: Eukaryota > Viridiplantae > Streptophyta > Pinopsida > Cupressales > Cupressaceae > Sequoiadendron > Sequoiadendron giganteum. The sequence continues at coordinate 507,896,265 of CM021104.1, read as the reverse complement.
GTTTCAACTAGTTTTTGGAGCCTGAAAGATAGATGTTCTCTTGTACACAGTTTTGAGCATAATTTTTACATATGAATTTTTTTTTTTTATTTCAAATAAGCGTTGGAGAGCATGTTCAATTGACTTCACGGTGGTTCTATTATATTTTCAGTTTGATGAGTATGGAGAGTTGTTTCAACACTTGTGAGTGCTTAATATTTAAGATGTGATTGTGTGAGCATTTGAACGAGTCAAGAGGTGAAACCTTGAGGGAGTACATGTTTTCATGTGATTTTCATGATGGTATAATTGATTATCATTTTGGTGCTTTCAAGTATAGGTTTACAAGTATTTTTTAGAGTTGGAATTTTATGGTGATAGGTACATACATTGCCTTTGGTTTTGAGGACATGTATGGACAAATTTTGAGACTTGGATTCTTGTATGGGTGATAGTTGAGTGTAGGTACAACATTATTTTTTATTATGGTGTCATGATTATGCAGGTACACTTTTGCATTGACATGACATAATTAGGTTTGTCGTATTTGGTGGTGATTTGGTTTGGTGTTAGGAGGTTTTTTCTTATCTCCTAGATGCTTTTTTGGTTCCTTGACTATGGTACTTGGGTGTGGATATGTTTGGAAAATCAAATCAGAGGTTGATTTGGTGTTTGATTCATTTGGTCTACAAAAGTATTCTCTTTGATATCTCAGTTTGCAGTTTACTAATGTGATGATGAGTTTGCATGTTTTAGTGATTGGATCTACGAGTTATGTTATTGGTAGGTATGAAAAACCTATTGATTGCAATGGGATGACTTGGATGTGGACTGTCTATATCCACCAGGTTTGATTCAATGTTGTTGCAGGCTTTGTTAGTTGGCCTTGTTTATGGTCATTTGTACATTGGTATGTGCTTTGAGATGAGAGGATGAATGATGTTTATATTACTTGGATAGTTAGTTTGGGACTTGTAGCATGATGGTTTTATCAATTTTTCATGGATAGCTTGGTTACACTTTTCAGTAGGAGATTTTGACTATGATGGATTGGCGGTGTTGGATATATTCTTAATGGTTTGTTGGTGGTTGTATCTTCTTGGTTTGGATATCATGGTTTGTACTCTTCCCTTTGGGAGCTTAGTGTTGAGTTCTTTGATCATGTTGTGGTCATGAATGATCTTCATTTAGAGGATGGTTATCATGTTACCATGGAGAGATCAATATCATAGTTTAATGGGAGCTTGTGGTGATGATGTGGATTCACCATTTGACGGTGGATGATCTTCTATAGTGCTTGTTGGTGTCATGGATTGACTCTTGGATCATGTTTTATACAATGAGGGTTCTTTTGACATCTTGAGTTTCATTGACAAGAGATGGTTACCTTCATGATGTTTGGAGATTTTGACATCTTGGTATGCCATGAACGACTTTTAGTCTTTGGTTGAGATGCCATGGCTTGTCAATATTAACATGTGTTTCTTTGTTTTAGAGGATGATTTGGTATTATTCCATGTTATACTCTTGATTATGCGTTTAGATTTTTTGAATGACACAAGTTCTCTTGATACCATGATAAGTTCATTTGATCATATGATCTCCTAGGAGGATATGGTTAGATCATGTTTTCATGTGTATGTTCTTGATTCCTAGGTTGGATATGTGACATTGATCTTGTTTGGTTCTCTTTGTATTGAGTACATGATTATTTTGTTGATTACTTCATGATGGTGCTATGTTGTATTTGGAGTTTGGCATGTATTGATAAGTTACAAGTGCTCATGGATACATGGAGACTTAGGTGAGGCTTGGAGGTCTCTTGTGGTTAGAGACATGTTGAGATGGTTACTATTGATGAGATTTTAGCAAGAAGTCCAAGAAGCCTACACCTTGGTTGGATGTGAGTCCAACATGGACCTATGAGGAGAGTGTTCTTAAATGAGTCATGATGACTTGGATATCTTAGAAGAGCATTCACATTCCCCACTCTTGGTCTACTCAGTAGATTATCACTTGAGAGGTATTGCTCATTATTTTCTTTTGGTGCATTATTTTTATGCTTTGTCTTCTCACACATTTGGATCTTAAGCTATGGATATTTGGTTTAGGAGGGTTAATTTGAGGAGTGCTAGAATATTTATCTCCTTATGCATTATGATTAATTTTATTGATTTGAGTTTAGGATATGTATTAGGTTGATTTCCTAATATGGGAATGGTTACATTGAGTTTTATCTTCTTTTTTTGAGAGGCTTACATCCATGTTAGTTACATGATACATATGTCATGTTTGATCTTGGTGATTGAATGGTTGGGTGTTGTTATGGTTTATATTTTGGGGAGTTGTGGAGGAGATCATACTTGACATAGTTGGCATTTAGAGGTGTATGATGTTTTTTTTTTTTTCTCTTTGGTCTTCGTTGTCTTCTTGGATGTTTGGTTTCACATTGCATTGGTTTTGAGGCTAGTTGGAGCTATTTTGATCACTAGCTTGTGGTCATGTGTTTTCACTTATGTTCTTGGGTGATGATATGGAGATTCCTTTATCTCTTTCCTTTGTTGGGTGTGGAGAACATGGGAGAGATATGGAGACTTGTGGTGAGAGTTGAACTCTTAAAGGTTATTTATTTATAGGTTTTTCATATCATTATGGATGTTCCTTGATACTAAATGATGTTGTTTACACCTTCTATGTGACTCTATTGGTAGACTTGGTATGCCTTGATCATTTTCAGATTTGCATTACCCATTCAGCGGGAGTTCTTGGATGTGTATGTTCTTCATTGACAAGTTTTCACATGGAGCTTATGATTGTGGTTTATGGGTGTATATGTTGATGGTATGATTTTACTATGTTATGTATACCTTGGAGGTATGTATTTTTCTATGGGTGCTATTTTAGCTATGGTTAGTGTATCTTGATAGCTGTCAATGCATATTGATACCTTTGGATTGAGTGTTTGTTTTTGGGATATCAGTTGAGGAAGGACTTATCCTTCATTGCAACAGATTGTGTGGTTTCTCTTTGGATGGATTATTATCTTTGTGCATTGGCATGATGGAGGATGAGATAATTCATGCTTGGTATGGTTGTCACCTTGATTCTTGTTGCAGGTATCTTGATGGATCATATGGAGCACTTTGATTCCTTGATGGTCTATGTGGCTAGAGGGATTGTTCCCTTGTTCATGTTTTGAGGTTACTTGTTACCTCTTATGCAATGTATACAAGTGGGATAATGTTAGGAATTAGGTGTTGTAAACCTTGCATAATTTTTATAATGTCTAATTTATTATTATGTGTGTGGTGCATCTAGGGGGACCTAGAAGTGTGTGCATCACTAGGAGTTAATATTCTTGGGGTCACTTTATGTTGTATGTAATATTGGGACATGTTGAATATGTTGTAATATTGTATTTATTTAATATTGGGTAAAGTAATTTAATAAAGTACCCAATATTAAATGTGGGGTCATGGTTTTGTAATCTCATGGTTTTAGTCACGTGGTTCTATGTAATACCACTTGGTGGTTTTGTGTGAGCTTGTTTCTATAAAAGAAAACACTAGGGTAGTTGTCTAAGGTTGGTTTGTTGGGGTTTTGAGTCTTCTTCTAAACAGTTCATATGTGAAGCATGGTATGGGATGTGTGATTACATGCTTGGATACATGGAAATAAATTGGAAAGGCTTGATGATTCAGAGGTGTTCATGGAAGCTCTGAAGATATATTGTAATGCTTATTGTTGAATAATACATGAGTCATGGATGCTTTTGAAGGCTGGATTTTTCCCTCTTGAGGGGTTTTCCCAGGGTATATTTTGTGTCACTCTTACATGGGTATGCTATCTATTCTGTTGTATGTGGATTATGAGTACTTATTTAAATAAATTTTTCTTTTGGGTTATGTAGAAATTGTCATTATGTGGTTGCAAGTTTTCCTTTCAACAATATGAGGAAGAAATGTAGGAAGCTTGGAATGGGACTAACCTATGCAATCCTTTGGGTTTCAAGAAGATATTTATCGAGGGAGATTCTTTGATCATGATTAATGCAATTCATAGAGGTTCAACTCTGAATTGGAAATTAGACAAATTGCTAAACTAAATTTTGAAAGAATTAGAGAAGTTTGAAGACTTTAGGGTGGCACATATATATCGGGAAGGCAATAAAAAGTATAATCTATCCAACAATGGTGATTGATTGTAATTATGAGCATGGGGTGGCGGGGAGTTAAAGACAACAGGTTAATTCATGTGGAGGATAGTAGGGAGGATGATTTGGGAACTCCATCAGTCATGAGTAGTAAATGTGGTGTCAGTGAGTTATCCACGGCTAGTGGTGAAGTATGGTCGATGATGTTTAAATCAACATCCCCCTTGTCTTACAACTCACAACAACATTGGAAGATGGAGACAAAAAATATTCTACTAGTGAAGGAGAGGCAATTGAGCTTCAAGGGAGTAGTCTCAGACAAGAAGCTATGGAGGGTCTTTAATGCAGAAGACATCGATATTTTGGAAATAGTGAAAGGGATTTTGGGCACGAAGGTGCTCATTTCCTCTTATTGCTATTGCATGAACTCTGATGTTTCCTCCATCTTCATGTCTTGGCTACTTCAAGCCCATGAGAGCAAGGATTATGTTAGATGGTTAATGAGAAAAATAGTCAAGGCAAGCTAGCACAAGGGGATGGAGCACTATTTGGGGATGGTGTCATTGGTTTGGGCCTCCACCCAAAGGGAGGAATATGGCCAAAATTGACCCTCCCCTATAATGGACCATGGGTGTCGTATCTCATTTGGAGTGGGAACAAAGATGAAGTAGCAATTAGGACAACTGAGGTGATGGGATGCATCACCCTTATGAAGGAACTAACTACCACTCACATAGCACTCAAGATGAAGGTGATATTGGCACTCCTAACCGCGACTAGTGGAGAAGTGGAGACAATGGACAACATGGAGAGCTGAAGATGTTCGACAGTGGAGTAGCTTTTAGCAAAGTGGATATAAGACCTATTTTTTTGTAATTTCCTTATTTTTCCAATTTTTTGGCATGGAATTGGTTCATTGCAAATATAGATTTGGAGTTGACCCCTTACAATCTTTTTAATATATCTAAAAACACAAATAATAAAAAAATTCAATGAAAAAAATCTATTGAAAAAGAAAAAGAAATGATATAAATGAAAGGAAAAAAAATAAACATGAATCCAAGAAAAGTTTGTATCGAGGGAGATATATTTCATGTCTTCCTTGAATTTATATAACTTGCAAGAAGGAATAAAATAAAAGAAAGAAAGATGAAAAGAAAAAGTTAAAATGAAAAGAAAGTAAATAATATTTTATTTATGGCCCTAAATTTATGCTTTATTCAATGCCTTTAATTGAAGCTATTGATCTTACTCATTTATTGCCCAAGAAATTAATAAATTTTAATATTATTTGTCCTAATCAAATAAATTCCTGTGGGTTGCTGAGTGCTTTTATTCATTCATTTAAGATTAAAAGTAATTATATAAATTTTTAAAAATATAAGGGGATGTTAGAATTTAGAATAAATCAAATAAACCAAATTTAAATTTAAATTTATTTAATTTGGGCCTTTATTTTATGGTGGGATGTCTAGTTGGAATCAAGAAAAGTAAAAAGTAAAGAATATATAGCTATGATATGGCCCTACATTAAAGAATATTTAAATGTATTTAATTATGTTTTGTTGTCATAATTTATTTTTAAGACAATTAAATTGGATGTTGATTTTATTTTTTCAAATTGTATTATGTAAATATTATATAAATGTATTAATTAGTTAAATTTATTTCATTTTAGTGATTATTTTATTGTATTTGTAACTATGTATGTATTGGAGTGTAAAATTTAGATATTAAAAGATGTGTTTTTGTTTAAATTCATTATGAAATAGAATTTGGTGATTTTTTTTTTAAGGAGAAATATGTATTTGATTTAGTTAAGTATCTTATGTTTAAAAATATATATATATAATAAAAATAATAATATTTTGGGATTAATTATAATTTTAGTTTTAGTTTTAAATTAAATTAATTTTATAATGTTGGTAGATAGGTAGAAAAATTAGGGGTTGGGGCCCTAGCTCGGTTGGCTAAACATTTCCTATTGTAGGAGGTTGGTCATGAGGTCTAGTCTCCCCCACCCCCATGGTACCGAAGGGCATGTCACGACAGCATTGTCGGTCACATTAAAAAGTTTACCAGGCGCACTACAGTTTATAGAGGGTCATGCTATCTGATTCCTGCAGTCTAAAAAAATTGGATAGAAAAATTAAAAATTGGTTGAAGAAATTGGAATTGTTCTTTATGATATTAATTAGGCAAGAATTATTGATGTAATGTAGACCAATATCTTGAATTCAAATTTTATTAATTTATATTGCTTTCTATAACCTTAATTTGTGTTTATTATATAAAATTGATTTGTTTGGTTTTATAATATCATTTTTTTATCATGTTGTTTGGTCATGTAATTATCACTTTTGTCAAGAAACCCTAGAGATATATTAATCATTGGAGTTTCCCCTTGAAAAATTTCACTTAGGGATGTCATCCTTAGTTAGGTTGCCTCCACTTTTGGGATGTTTGATTGGGATTCCACCTCATTGACTTCTTGGGTTTTGATTTCTTCACCATTGACAATATGATGCCATCTTGTTACATGTCCAACAATTTTGAGTGTGCACAAATCACTAATATAAATAACAAAATTCTAGTAACCATATTATTTTAAATAAAAAATTAGTTGCATTATATATGTGTCCATTTCTAAATGTGTGTATGGGTGGGAATGACACTAAAAATAGAAAATGAATACCTCCCATAACAAAGAATCTCTAAATTAACACATGGAATTGGTTTCTTTTAAAATAAAATATAACATAGTAAATGATTTTGCATAAAATTTAATAAATAAAAATTCATCAAATTAATCAAATAAAAATAAAAATAAAAGCTCACCTAGTTACAAGGAGAAATATTTTATTTGAAAGTTTAGTTATAAGGAGAAATATTTAATTTAAAACTTTCATACAAACCAAAGACAAAAAAAATAGTAGTCAAAGAAATGAAATAGTGGACATATACTTAACCCAACAAGAAAAGTTGATGGTGCAACCTGCATAAGAATACGATGCAACAAAAACCTATAAAACTAAGTTAACAAAAAACACTACAAACAAAAAATAATGATGGAATTGAAAATTGATACCAATCCCCAAAAAAATCACTAGAATGTAAGAAATAGATTTTAATTTAAACTAGGAAAAAAATATAAATATAAGATTCATAATCTATACTATTGAAAACCTCAGATAGAGCATGCAAATGAAATACAAATAAAGAAAAAAATAATAAGATTACCATCAAACTCCATTGAAAGTATGATTTGCTCCAAATGATTGGGATGCAAATGCTCTTTGCATAAAGTTTATCTATTTTGGTAGCATTTAGTTGGCATGAAAGTGGGCAATCCATTTGCATAAGATAGTGTGTTAATTTATATCTTTTTGAGAGGGAAGATGAATAGAGGAGATGAGAATAGAATATCAATGTTGGAGAATAAACGAGACATTTTCCCTAGGATTAAGGAGAGGATGAAGGGTCATGATTAACTCTTTTTTTTACAACTATAAGAATAAGGGAGAGAAATACATTTAGTGGCTCCTTTTTCTTGAAAATGTTGGAGGAAAAATAACAATATTAAATAATAATTAATTTAATTATTTTAGCCATATGAGATGGAAAATAGGACAATTAAATAATAAAATTATTTAATTGTGTGTGAGGGAGAAATGACCATTTATATAATAATATTATTTAATTAGGTGGGGTACAAATTAGGTGGGCTAGATTAACTAACAAAATTAATTATTTAGTTAACTTTGAGTAAGGCTTGTACTAGGAGAAATTTAGTTGTCTACAATATTCACTTGGTTGAATCTTATTCACATCAACATCATTGGATGGAGTTTCATTATGAGTATGAATTTGGTGTTCAGTGCATCAAAGGGAAGGAGAATGTGGTCAATAATGCCTTGAGAAAGTGGAATTATCAGATCTTAATTTTGGCATTGATCATGGATCTATAAAGTTTCATTTTAAGGAAAATCCTAAAGGATCCATGGTATCAAGAGGTTAGAGTGGATATTAAGTCATAAAGATTCATTATGGCTAAGGTATTATGGTTATTCATTAGAGTCAAATGAATTATTGTAACATCTTGGTTGTATATATGTTCTATTTTTTGGTGATCTTCATATGATTATTTTTCAAAGGTGCATCATACCCCACATGTAGCACATCATGGTGTGAAGAAAATACATGTTGATCTTAGACACTTATTTCATTGGGTAAGGATGATGTACTATATTACCATTTTTTGGCTAGGTGCTAAGAGTGTTAGAGGGTGAAGGAAAAGTATCATCATCTAGCAAGTATCCTACACTTGCATGTTATTCTTGAGTGGAAATGGGATATAGTTTTTATAGATTTTATCATTGATCTACCAATGTATTTTCATTGTCATGATGCCATCATGGTGACGATGGATAAGTTGACCAAGGGTTCCCATTTATCACCTACAAGATCATCTTATAATGTTGCATTTATGGCATGTGTATTTATGGAGGAGATTTTTTTCTTGTATGGAGTGCCTTGGAGGATCATTTTTTATTATAATTTAGTGTTCACATCCATGTTGTATGCTTTAGAAGCTCAAATTTATTTCAATTCTACCTACCATATTGAGATAAATGATCAGATGGACATAGTCAATCGGATGCTTGAGAACATGATTCACATATATATTATGGACTATTAGTCCAAGTGAGAGGATTATTTGTACCTTTTTATATTTCATATAATAATAGGTCCCATAGTTCTCTTGAAATGACGCCATTTAGGAATTGTATGGCCAACCTTATTAGACCTATTGAGTTCTAGGATAGGTTTGAGGATCATGTTGTTTGGGTCCTAAGATTCTTCAAGATATGGAGTAGTTGGTGGTTTAGATTATAGAGTAGTTGTTGACTACCCAAGATAGGCATAATAAGTCGATGCCAAGAGATTAGATTAATATTTCATATTGGGTGACCATGTGTTCTTGAGAGTGAAACTATGCATAAGCCTAATCCATTATAGAAAATATTTTAATTTTGTATGATATTTTGTTAGACCTTTTGAGATCCTTAAGATGATTGTCTAGGTGCCTATCACCTTGCCTTAATGCCAAATATCTTATGTACCCATGATGTGTTATATCTTTCTACCATGAGGCAATATATTCTAGATGTGACACATGTTCTTGATTGGGGAGCCTTGCAATTTGAGGAGAGTGTGCATTTTGTTTGGAACTAATATGTATATGACAACATTGGAGGCTAGTACTTTAGAGATGAGAGTTGGATCAAGTAAGGATCTAGTCAAAATTTATTGATGATAATTCAACTGCTTGGGATGATGTGATGTGATTGAGGGTTATGTATGCCCACCTTTTTCTAAGCTTCTGCGATTAAACATGTCTTAGGGGGTGATGTAATTCCTTTTGTGTTTATACTTGACTATTTTTGTATCTATAGATTTAACCCTAATAATCGTTATACCTTATACTTTTTATCATTGAGGTGCTCTCAAATAAATTTTTCATTATCATATAGATTCTCATTATATATTTTGTGACTCATGTGATACACTTTCATTTGGATCTTAAATAGTTTGTATATTTTTTTTCATCTTTGTAGATACATACATCTATAAATATTCATAAATGGATGTTATTTTCATTGATGTTGAGTTATTTTAGATGTGTTGATCGTGTGATTTATGTGATGTTGTACCTCATTTGATGATTGTGTATTTTTTTGGGTATCATATACATGGTGCAAGAACCGTTGGCATGTAACTTAAGTGTATAGATATAGGGTCATTTCTCTACTTGAGTATTTATATCTAAGTTGTTTTCCCAATTACGGTTATATCAAAGATGTTGCATTGGGCCTAATGTGTTTGCTAACCCCTATTGTACTTAAACTAAGTATGATATGTGTCTTATGAGACCCAATATAAATTTGAATCTAAATCAATGGTGATTATGGAGTTCATTTGTGTTTTGATCAAACTATAAATGTGTGTTGTGGTTGTGTTTACTTATTCCCTCATTATATTATTTATATTTTGATGGTTGAATTATTATATGTTAATGATGTTTGATATATTTTGAGAATCAATAAATTGAAAAAATAGAATTGTTATTTATTTGTATTTAAAAATTATATATGTATTATTTTAATGAGTTAAAATATTTCTTGTTTGTAAGTTAAATTCAATCATCTATTATTTCTAGAATTAAGAAAATGATTTGAGCATTAATTAAATTTCTATTAGTGAAAAATTAGAAAATGAAAATTAAAAGATAAAAATAGAAAAATGAGAAAATAGAAATAAAGTTAAAATAAAATAGAAAAGGGAACAAAATGAGTTAAAAGGATAAAGGAACTTATCATTTTGAGATTATTCTCATTTTTATAAAAATGTCTCTCAAAACCCTCTTCCTCTCAAATTGGAAAATAGATGAAATATCTTGATTGAAGGAGTGTTTTACAGTTGGATTGGAGACATAAGCATTCAAGACGTTCTTGGATTTTATGTGAATTTCTTCTCAAAAATAGATTTATTACATGAAAATTGACAATTTGTTCTCCTCCAAATTGAAGGTATTATTAATCCTCTCTTCCATTTTAAATTCTTTTAACTCATGGATGCCATGCCCATTTAAGTGGTGTAATATGGCTTTGTGTTTATTTTTGAATTCATTGATTTGTTTTTAGTGATAATTATTGTTTAAAAAAAATAAAATACCCATTTTAAGCTATTAGTATGGTAAATGTTTTTAGAAATTAAAAAATGTGAATTTTATCGTAAAATATTATTGTTGTGGATGTATGAATCAAACAAATATTCTTAGTTTTTAAAAAAAAAATTAAAGTTAGAAATTTCAAGAATTCAACAACGGTGGATTTGAGAATTTCTTAATTTTTCATAGAAAAAATTATCTATTTATTTTAAATTTAGAGTGGCTTTAAATGAATTTGAATTTGGGACTATGTCCAATTCATTATCCCTCTTTTTGTACATTGGTTTCCATGCCACAACAAACATGTCATGTCCAAATAGTGTTTTGGTGTGATGTACATAGGATTGGAGGAATATGATGTAGGAAAGGAGTGGCTCTTGATGTTGTCTAGTATCTAAAGTGATCAGAGAATAAAAGTTAGTAGAATTATTAATTTTAGTTAAAATTAAACTTCATGGGGTAATTAAAATGAACCAAGATGTTAAATCTATGACATATTAGGAGCACTCATAGAGGCTTGATATGAGCGTAATGGACATAATACACTCCTATATTTTCTAGTACATGTTTATTGGGAACCATCACCTTGTGACTATAGGCATACCCAATTTGTGTAGCTTCATATCTTATTGATTATTTTATTGTATCAAAGTTTAAAAAGTAGATAATTTAAGATATTTAAGTCCTATTATGTAATTATAATATTATATTGAAATCTCCCAATGGGATGGATCATAAACTACCACATAAGTGGTGATGGTATAATTATTTATTTTACCACATTAACATTAGTGTTGAACATGCATGACATTTAATATGTTTTTTTATAGTTATTACTATGTTGGTAAAAAGAACTTATAGAATATTAGATTTGGACTTAAAATGAACATAATGTGATAGAAAAATACAATTATGATATCAAAGGAGTATGTGTTAGATTTGTCTTCCTAGTCTTGGGTTGCGTGCGAGGACCCATCTCGAGTTGGTGTTGTTTTGGTTCTCCTCATGGAGAGAGAGAGTGTGTGGGGTGTGTTGGGAATATTTCCAATAATTTCTTGTGCCTTTAGACTTGTGTTAGAGTCCCTTGTATACCTCCTAATTTTTGGGAAGCATCTCATTTGTTTGTTATATTTTGGAGATTGGGTGTGATCGTACACCTTGGTCTCCTAGTTGTTTGTAGTTATTTTGGAGTCCATTTTGTGTTGTTTCTTATTTTTGTAATTATTAGGTATTGTACCTAAGTATGGGACCTAGAAATAGTCATATGTTTAATCTCTAGTTAGGACAACAATGCAATAAAAGGACCACAACATAGGTTTTTGACTGTAATGCTAAAAGTGGACTATAGCATGAATTTAAGACACTTGAGCAAAGGTGTACTAGTGTCTTGTTGGTGCTAATATACTTTTTGGGCATTGTAGTCCTTTGACACATTGTAATCCTACATTTTGTGTGACAATGGGTACTTCCAAGTATTTCTCTAAGAAACATTGTATATAAAAGTTATCCCCTCTAGTCTTGTGATTATCCCATGCTATCACTTCATTGACAAGTGTCATTATCTAGAAGTTACATGTCATATTTTATATTAGGAAGAGGGCCTCTACATGAAAATGATCTATTATTGTTTCAATTCATAGATGGATTACACAAGTCCTAGTGGAGTAACCTCTTATGGAGATTTATACCTTGTGTTTGGGTGTATTTAGTTGAGATATATCCCACCTTGCTCTAGTAAGTGTATCATGCATGTAGGAAAATGGTGGTAGAAAATAGTGGTTATTTATCTAGTTTAGGTTTGATATATCTTAGTTGTTCCGCTTCTTAAATAGGTTTTCCTTGGTGTGGTGAGTATCATCAAGTATGTTAGGGAGTGGATTTGAGGTAGATGGTTACCTCATCCTACCCTTATGTCAAGTGTTTGTGAATGGGATCTTTGCAAAGGACTAGATCATCATTATGGTGTAAACTAGCTCTCTTGTAGGTTCATCATTGTGGTGTAGTTTGACTATCTCATAGCTTTTTTCTATTGGATTCATCACATGATAGATGAGTCTTCTACTTGTGCCATCTTTCTTGGAGCAATGGTGATGCCTTGTAATTTTTATGCCTAATGCAAAATGTTGCCACAATGTCTTGTTTATGTCGTGTATGCCATTATTATTGAAATAAATCATGTGTGTGCATTGGTGTACAATGTGACATGTCAATGGTATATTTTATTTGTTAAGAGTTGTTCATATGTTCTAAAAATATATGTTATTGGCTAATGCCTCAAGTTTTTGGCTTGGGGTATTACACACTCAAATCATATTGAGTTCTTCACCCTTTTTTGTGACCTATGCACCACAATCTATAAGCTATTATTACCTCATAAATAGATTTATCCACAAGTAGGAATACCTTTGTATAGTCTTTTGTGATTCATTATATTTTGAATAATTATATATGGGGTACATATAAGATCTTGTCCCCTAGTGTTCCCTAGAATTTCCATGGGATCATGCACAATTATAATTATAGCATGGAGTTGCTCATATTTAACTACAAGTTGTATCTTAAAATACATCATGTCCCTAAATATAGTCTATAAATGATTACCCCTAATTATGTCCATATGTTTATTAAGTGTTGCACTCTTTATCTATAGATATGAACTGTGTGGTATAGATATGAACTATGTGGTGTACACATACAATATGAATGGGTGTGATTATGACAACAATCCAAGTGTTATGTGGGAAAAGGGATCTAGGGTCTAAATCACACCTTTCTGCTTACATCACATTAGGAGAATGCATAATTGATCATATAAGACTACTTGGCTACTTTCCTCAAGGAAGAGCTAGAATGGTTGATTAGGGTTTTGGTCCTCTTTTTATTGTTGTGGTTGATTTGAATAATTAGGAATTGAATTGATTTGATTTTGTGAATGTAAAACTATGTCAACTATGCAATTACAAAAAGTTGATGTGAATATAGAAAAGTATAGGACTGATGCATAGAAAATGATAAAAAAAAAAAAAATAGAAGGTAGATACAAAGGAACCTGACATCCAAATTTGAGCTAAACTTGTTAGGTCGAGCGAAAATTTTCCCTAGACTAGGAAATTAGGCTTTTTGGAATCTCTAAATAGGTATTAATAGATTACAGTCTATAGGTGTTCTCATGTCAAACTCAGCTTCATAAATTTATTTGTTGATAAATAATTCCTCTTGCCCTAATTTGATGAATGAATTTGCTTGGATGCTTGATCTTGATGTTGAGTCTTCAATATCATCCAAATCCACTTCAAATTTGCCACTTGCAAACATGAAAGGAGAGAAAGGGTTGTCATATATGGGCTTGCATAATTCAAACCCCATTTTGGTGTTTCCACCTTCACAATGATTATACTGATATTGGATAAAAAGTGTTTACTCTCAATCGGGCATAGGCAAATGGATAAATCAAATGATAAATCACAAGCATTGTAACCTACCACTTAGATATGATTTCCTTGATGGACTAAAGTCATGGCACTCATCTCATGCAAGGAGAAATTGATACTTCATTGAAGGTCCTGCAAGCATTAGTACTCATAAAACAATGAACATGAAACATAAAACACTTACACATGAACTTGATGATGCATTGCTAATGAATATCTTGATTGATAAAAAGTGTTGCTAATTCTGCTCTAGATTGCTTTTTAGGATGCCTGATTGATCAAATTACATTAGGTGTTCAAATTGTGAAAAAGACTTGTATTTATATGCATTTTTTTATTTCTCACAATAATTATTTTGAAAAGCCGACAAATGAATTTAAATTTGCAAATATAAAAATGTTGACAATGAAATATTAAAAATTGGGCCAAAATTGGACCAAACCTATTTTGAAATTTGAGTTGTTAAATAAATAATTTAATCCCTAGTTTTATTCTAATTTTTTGAAAACAATAATAATATGGGAAAATAATTAGCACAATTAGATCCAAGCACATAAGAGGGGGCCAAACATAGTGTGAAATTGTCAGAGTTGACATATTATACATATATTTATTATGTACTTCCTATGATTATAATGACACTTAGACATGCCTCCCTATTCTTAAAAGATAAAATGAATTAACAATACCCTCCACACTACATGCCCTCGCTAACCTATAACAATTTCATTACTTTCGTCAAGATAAATTTACACTTTCTTTCAAAAACCTTTCTTTTATCCTTTATAAAAAAAATCAAAATAAATAAAAAATTGAAAAAAAAATCTAGAAAAAATGAAATTTAAAATAAAACAATTCTTTAAAATATTGACTTCTATTGTATAAAATCCTAATCTTATTAGAATTAATATTTTAAATAAATAAATAAATAGTGCAAATTGCAGACTCCAATTCTTTCAAAACCTACTTTAGAGAAGGACAAAATAATTATTATTTGCACAGTATAAGAACGAAAGTCGCCATAAATCTATATCCCTTGAGTACTATTATTACAATAAGGTCCTTAAGTAAATAGCAAATGTAAACCACGTGACCATGGTAAAAAAATTTTATGATGGGTACTACACCCTGAATAGACATGAGGCAAGAAGATGCCCTCACCGGTGAAATTCCCTTTCTTAAACTAGGGAAACTTAGCCTACGGCGTATCATGTGCTATGAATGAACCGCATTTTATAGTTGCAACTTTTTTATAATAATTAATCACAATATCCTTGAAAGGACACACCTACACTACTCCTACCCTTTAACATGATATTCACCTCTAATCAAATAAATTGTGAATTAGGTAGGTGACCTAGATTATTGGATGCCAATCAGGCAAATTGACAGCTTGCAATGGTTGTTGAGGTACATGTTACTCAACTTGGCCGCCCTAATTCACTATCCATTTTATCACTTCATTTCTTCTCCCCCACAAGTGTTCTTAAAAGTGAGATGCCAAATACATATTTGAAATAAATTTATTTTGTGTTTGTTTGGAGGTCTTAATGATGAATAAAGTTGACATATTTAATCTTCATAAAATCTTATCTATGTTGAATAGAACACCATATCTTTAATTTTCATAATATTTAAGATTTTCTTAAAATTATAAAAAAAAATTATGAAAAATTAAGAGTTGATTGTAATCAAAAGGTTTTTAATTTGGAGTTGAACTTGACCCAATATCATAAGGGTTGGGATTATAATTTTTTCTTATGAAAAAACAAGAGTTGATTGTAATTAGAGGAACTTTGATTTGGAGGTGAAGTTGACCCAATACCATAAGGGATGTGGGATTATAATTCTCTTATGAAAAAATCAAGAGTTCATGGTAATCAAAAGACCTTTGATTTGTAGGTGAAGTTGACCTAATATTATAAGGTATGGGGTCGAAATCATTCCCCACACAATTTTAATGGAAAGAATACTCAACCTTTTCCTCTTAACCGAAGATATGTCAACATATACTTTGAATTGGAGTTGGAGTAGCACTAGGATGGATGACCTCCCGAGAAGGCCCAATGCTTCACCTCTGCAAACGTTACCTAGACTCAATGAGTGCTAAGTGGACCATTTATTGTAATGAGAGATGGGTTCTTGTGAACCACTACTCATGAAACATGGATCAATGAGTTTGACTTGAAAAACTACACAATTGAATTATGATAACAATATCATAATTTGACAAGCTGTGAAAAATACCTCCTACTTATAAACAGACTTTGCTTTTGCTACCAACAAATCCCGATAAAATTTTAACTACAATGGAAATCATCCTGACCAACAAATCTTCTTAATAGTTAAAATCAAAATACAAATAAAAAATTAAATATTTGAATCCTTTTTTAACACATCTGTAATAAATTAAAGACCCCCCAAAATGCACTCAATTGGTGCAGAACCCTTCGGAACAGTAATGTCAGTGGGTGGAACACAATGTGGGAAGAGATAATAATGTCTGAATTTCAATATTCAATGGAAGTATATGTCAAAGAATTCTGTACATAAATTTCCCTCTCAAACCAATTAGAAGAAGAAAAAACCGAAAAAATTTCAATTTTTTTTTTTGTTAAAACATAATCTCCATCGCCCTACTAACAAAACAGGGAAGCGACAGAGCCGTTGGAAAAAATAAAAATAAAAAAGAGGCCATGGGAAGAAGCCTCATTGGGGAGACGTAACGACCAATGAGCTGCTCCTGGACATGGGCACCTGCATGCAAATTGCCACGGCTCTCTCGAGATTCGCAACAATGTCAGTCATGGAGGGCCGGTCTTTCCCTTCCAGATGAACGCAATTAACAGCTGTATAAGCAACCAATTCAACGGCCTCGATCTCGTGCGATAGAGGGGGCCTAACACGAGAGTCAAGAATCTGATGCAATTCGTCGGACAGTATCCTGGGGACCGCATAGTCGACCACACTGATAGGACCGGCGGCTGGCTGCTTGAAAATGGCTCTCTGCCCGGTCAAAAGCTCCAGCAACACGATTCCGAAGCCGTAGACGTCAGTCTTTGTGGTGAGGTGGTGGAGCCTGTAATACTCAGGATCCATATAGCCCACGGTTCCGGCAGCGGTCATGGAGAGGTGTCCGCCTTGTTCTTCGGGACCCATCAGTGAGAGTCCAAAGTCGGACACCCGGGCGGTCCAGGTGGCATCCAGCAGAATGTTGGAGGATTTTATGTCTCTGTGAATTATAGGCGGGACGGCGTATGTGTGCAGGTACTCGACCCCTCGGGCGGCGTCTAATGCCACCTTGATGCGTGTAGTCCACGACTCTAGAAGCGGAGAAGAAGTATGCTTGTGGAGATGGTCGTAGAGAGCACCATTGGGCATGTATTCGTAGACTAACATTCGCTCTTCACCCTCATCGCAGTAACCTATGAGGGACACCAGGTGCTTGTGATGAAGACGGGACAGAAAAGCAAGTTCCGACTGAAATGCGGCTTCTTTTTCCTGAAACTTTTTCGTCACGACAATGTCACCCCGTTTGATGGCGACTTCCCGCCCGTCCCCAAGTTTGCCCCTGTAAACTGTCCCGAAGCTTCCCGCACCAATTATGTTGGACTCCGAGAAACCGCCCGTGGCCGTTTCCAGGTCGCCCAGCGTGAACTCCTCGGCACGGTCGCCGCGCTTGCTACGGTTGGAAGAAGTCCCGCTGCGCTGCCGCCTGAACGCCCGAGACGTCTGGCGGCGCAATGACCCGGAGTGTAGTTGGGCGACCGTGGGCTGAACCGAGTTGTGCACCCGCCGCTGCCTGGCATAGAACCCGCGCCATATGCACCATACGACCGTGGCGGCCCCTGCCAGTACCCCAACCGAACCAATAATGACTAAAGCCAAAAGCCCCCTTCTCAGACCCCTTCTAATTACTATCGGACCGACAGGCGAAGCCACGGGCGGGATACTAGATACCGGACCAGGCGTCGTTTCCGGGCTGCATGGAAAACAGATATATTCCGATTCGTCGGCACACAGGTTATCTGAATTCGGGTACTCGCCGCAGGAACATCTCGAACTCCCACAAGGCCGCGGCAGCACCTGCGGCAAAGATAAAAGGCGTCCGGTCCCGAATCCGCGGCCTCCCCAGCACAGAACAGAGAAATTCGCCGTCACCAATCCACATGTATAGTTATCACCAGCAACAATCGCTTCAAATGACTCTCCCCCAGTATACCTCGGGGTCGAATCCCCCCAGCAAACCACAGTCTTGTTCTCTTGCCTTATTCCACAACTATGTCCATCTCCCAAAGCCAGGTCGCTCATCTGCTCCGCCGGTGCATTCAACTGCCCGGACTGATTCCAACACTGCACAAAACCGTCATCTTTAATCCCACACACACCCCTGCCCCCTGCAACCACAGTCCTCATTTCCACCTCGGGGCCCCTCAGGCTCGCAATCTCTGTCCCATTCAGCCCCCAGCAACGCACCCTCCGATCCCCTGTTTCTACCCCGCAAGTAAAACCTCTTCCTGCGCTGATCGAATCGAAGCTCCCGTTGGTCCCCTGCGCCTCATCTCTCCAACACCGAATACTTCCCGTCCCGTTCACCACACCACAGACATGCTTTCCCCCCACCACAATCTCCTTCAAAGTATCATTACCCTTCCAGATCCTCTTGGGCTGTAAGCTCAACAGCCCACTCTCTGTATTCCAGCACAGCAGAGTCTGCCCCCCGCGCCTCAGCCCACAGAAAAATCCGTCCCCTCCAGAGACCCCCATAAACGAAACATTCGGAAAAACCATCACATTTTGCCCGTTCTGAACACATTGAATCCCTCGCTGTCCGCCGCTCAGAATCCCACACACAGTAGCCGATCCATTCCCATAACTGGCAGCAATGGTCGACATTGATCCCAATCCACTCACACAACCCACCAGACCAACAAAAACCAATACCACCACCACAGCATTGAAGCCCAAACCCCCCCTCATCTGATCACCATCGTCCTCTTCTCATCTTCCTCTTCTCACACTCTCAAGGACTCGATCCTAGAACAAAAAGCCTCGGGAAATATATTCCTATGGGTACAAAATCTAATATTTTTAATTCCCTCGGGGGCGCACAATGTGCTGCGTTCACAAGAACCCAACAAGGGTGAAAAATGCACACTACCTATACGCACAGACCTTTTCTCCACAACCATAGTCAAACCTCTCTTTTTTGACTCCTCACTGGTACGGAAACACTCCCAGTTATTTCAGAGAACCGATAGCTATAGCTAACTAACTTCAGCGGCTCCATTCTGTTCGCATTAGTCCTCAGACCGTCGAAGGCTGTGGCACCATCTTTCCTAATTAAAAATAGTATTTCACAGTCCTCGTGGAAAGCAGTACACTTCTGCCCCGCCCAAATTTGTCCTCAACTAAGCCACGGCAAGGCGTGAATGGTTTATTAGGTATAACACGTGTTGCGACCGCAATGTTTTACGGAGAAACAGCTGAGATAATTATACTTCCTTACGATGTTTGCCACTTGTATAACTTTTTATATATATATATATATATATATATTAATGTATAACTTTTTATTATATATACCACGTTAAGGCTTGTTTCATTTCTGGTCGTCCTCTGTGGTGGGCCCCTTCAATTTCTTTTAATTTTTCGCTCTGGTAAGGTGAGAGGGGAAGAAAAAAAGTGTGGCCATGGAAATGGTCATACCTATTTTGTTTTTGTTTATTTTTTATATTTTAAATTAGATTTTGAGATTCTTTGCCCGCCAACGGCTAAATAGGCATTTTATATGGTTTTTGACTTTCTAATCTATTGGTTATTTTAGGTTTGGAATGTTTCTTGGTATATCGAGGAATTCTCTAGATTTTATTATAGTCGTCCAATCTGTTTCAAATTAGGTTTAAGGAATATGACAAGTAATTGATTTAGAGCTGCAAAAAAATGGTGTCATGGAATTTTAAATTAATCTTAGAGTTGTGATTAGTGATGTGATGCAAAAAATGGTTTCATGGAATTTTAAATTAAATTTACAGTTGTAATTAGTGATGTGATAGAATTTTAACTTAAAATAAAATTAAAATAAAATGATTTAGGTAATTTTGGTAGTTGATGAAGAGTTGTTTATTATTTTGATCATAAATTTTTAATTAGTGATGTGATAGAATTTTAACTTAAAAAAAATTAAAATAAAATGATTTAGGTAATTTTGGTAGTTGATGAAGAGTTGTTTATTATTTTGATCATAAATTTTTAATTGTAATTTAGAATTATAATTTTTTATATGTATTGAAAAAAAGATAAATTTTCAATTGGATTGAACCTACACTTCACAAGATTGAACTTTGTACTTGGAAATGATTTGTGATGCATGAGATTAAATTGATAGATGTATGACATACTCCAATACTTATCTGTGTAGTTATTATAGATGTAACATAACATGTAAGAAGGGGGTTACAAAGAAGACTTCAAAGAGCATCTTGAAATACTTATTTAAATATTTATCTCAAGGGTCGTGTATAAGAGCATCTTGGAGTGCTCGGTTTGACTAGTTGACTAGTCAAATGGGAGGCTACACGTGTAAGCTTTTATGACACATGGGAATATAGTTGAATGCTTCCAAAGTGGGGTAAGGATAAAATAATTGGTCCGCTTTTTGGTAGAATCTGACTTTTTTTTTAATATCAAAATGTCATAGTTGGGATAAAAACTTGAAGCACTTATACATAGATTATTAACATGGTATAAAAATATGAAATGTAAAAAAAAAATGTAGTTTTCAAATGTGTAATTAAGTCTAATACCCATGTTTTAAAAAATAGTTTGGTATTAGATGCACAAAAGTGACCTTTTAGAAACATCTTGAAGGTCAAAATTGCACATGTACGACCCATAAAGAAGTTGTAAACAAAAGTATTTTTCAAATTTTCTTGTGGAAAGATGCATATGGTGCTAAAGTTTGGTCAAAATAATAATTTGTAATATTTTAGTAATATTTTTTTATTAATTTTTTATTGGGATTAAGGTGTTTTTTAATCTCCCTCATGTACAACTCACATAACTTGACTTGAAAAATTGTAACATAGTTTTGTCCATTGTGTAGAGAATGATGTGTAAATTGATCAAATATAATTTTTTCTTTAAAAAATAATTTAAAAAATTAAAGGTTATTAAATAGAAATGCATGTCATTTCAAGTTGATGATGCTTTTTTGTATAAAAAAATTTAATAAACATAAAACTATTTTCAACACTAAAAAACATACATATTTGAAAACTAAACATTGTCATATGTAATGGATTTAAATTTTATCTAAACAATTTAAATAAAATGTTGTCAACCATATTGTCAAAGCAAATTTTTACTCTTATTACTATTACAAAACATTTATAAAGTATGTGTGTAAATAGATAAGATATAGTTAAATTTCTAGAAATACATATATGTAGGTGTAAATGGAGAAAGTTACTAGGCTAATGATTCCATATTCATATACTATTATATCATTTGTCATTATATATGTGTATTAAGACATTACCTCAAAATAAACATAAAGCTAAAATAAATTTTACTATTACACTACTATAATAAACTATTTAAATTTAATACAAATTGTATATTAGAGTCAATAGTTTAAAGTTCATCTCAATGAGAATTACTTAATCCCAAATTGATGTGGTAGAGTATGTCTCACCATTATGATTGGTAATGTGAAATATCTTAAAAAAGGTGAATCTTGTTACTGGGGAATAATAATTGAATTGATTCAATACTTTTAAGCATGGTAGTTTAGGACTAGGTAGAAAATAGTGTTGAGATCTAATCCTATTTATTCTATATAAATTTTATTATTTAGTTTCAAGTTTGAGGGTTCAATACATATATTAAATTATATTTTTAACTATAAACTTAATGATTAAAACCCTAATTAGATGAGGGGCATAAATCAAAGCTCTATTCGATGGTATTCAAGGACTTGCATTCAAAAATATCTCATATTCACCCAAAAAAAACTTCAAATGAAAGTAATTTTCAAAATTGAAAACAAAGGACCTTTGTTTGAAGGTCCATTTTTATTCTTTTTATGGAAATTTCCATAAAAAGAATAAAAAGGGACCATTGTTTGAAGGTCTCTTTTTTATTCCTTTTATGGAAATTTCCATAAAAAGAATACAAAGGGACCATTGTTTGAAGGTCCCATTTTTATTCCTTTTATCAAAATTTCCATAAAGGGATTTTATTCTTTTATGGAAATTTTCATAAAAGAATAAAAGGATTTTATTTCTTTATGAAAATTTCCATAAAAGAATAAAAGGACCTTCAAACAAATGTTTTTATTCCTTTATAGAAGTTTCCATTAAAAAAAAAAAGACCTTCAAACAAAGGTTCCTTTTTTCATTTTTGGAAATTACCTTCATTTGAAGGGCTTTTATGTTTGACACCTTTTAATGAAGGTCCACCTTTGAATGAATTTATTTTTTGACTTACCTTCAAATGAAAGTGTTTTCAACCTTTTTCCTTCATTTAAATTGAAAAAAGTAGTGTCCCAAGTTTGGGACCCACTTTCGTGGGTTTACATGTGTCCTAATAAAGTCAATTCATTCCCTCAAAATCAACCACAATCATGAATCTATGGACACAACTATATTTGAGTAGGTCCTTGGGTTTAGAGTAGGCCCAAAAACATACTTAGAATTATTGTGGGAAAGGATTATTGATTTAGGGCCTAATTGTTTAGAGTAGGTCCTAGGGTTTACATTTTAAGGTTTATCTAGTTCATTAGGGATTTATGGATCCATAAATGTATTTGCATTAAAAAACAAGATAAAACTATATAAAAAAATGCTTATATTAGAGATGTATCTACCTTAAAACCTTATTGACTAGCTCTCAAGGAGGGAGGATATTGAGTGGAGATATTATTGAGGTTCCTATATGTAGATATCAAAAAAAAAATCTCTTATTCACCTTTCACCATTGAAATAATGAAAATTATATCTGAATGAAACAAATAAGTTAATACTTCTTCATAATGGATATTTGTTATTATAAAACACATATCTATTTTTTTACAAACTAGATATCCATTTATTCTAAAAATCTTCTTACCCCATAAATTTTCACCAAAAGTGGTTCCAACTTCTTGCACTTACCCATTGGAGCACCTAAATTGGTAGATTCAAAGGTGGACTCTCTACATTAGGAGTTACATTATATTTTAGGATTATTAACTGCTCATAATGGATAGTGGATTTCGTTGAATGGAAAAGACAACTGAGAGGGGGGGTGAATCAGTTGTATCAAATTAAAGAATCAAAACCCTCAATAGTAATTAGATCCACAATCATTCATTAAACCCTTATTCAGTTATACTGATTAATCATGAAATCTAAATAACAAAAATTGAAACAACACCATACATAAGAGAACACCAAATTTACATGGAAAACCCAATGAGGGAAAAACCATGGTGAGGATTAGATCACAATATAAGTAATTTCAAAACTGATACAAGGTCTCATTGCCATAATATAAGTAATTGCAAAACTGGTACAAGGGCTCACTACTAGAATAGGACACATTGTCCAATAGGGCTCGCAACCAACACTCACTGCTTAGAATATGAAGGAAGATAGAAGATAAATTTTATACAGATAACAATATATCAATGCAACAAGGAATCCACCACAATTGTTCCAACACTTTCATAGCCTTATTTGAAATATTGTGGACGCCTTCAGCTCACAACCTTCAAAAGTCCAACACTTTGGATATTAAAGTGATAAGGTTTCATGCATCTTTTTTATCACCTTGGATGTGGAGTAATAAGGTGTAGTCTCATTACCTATTCCTCTAGGATGTTAACATACCGAGATGGAATTATTACTAACTTGCTCACCATTTTTTATAATTAAGTGCCAAGGTAGAGTGTTCCTTCTTACTCATTTTGGCTACCATAGACCTAATATGTCATACTTATAAAACACATGATTCTAAGATTCAACTTTTGGATGATTACATTCCAAGGTGGATAACCACTCCATGCAAGCCTTAAAATATTATTGTCATTATTTTTCTCAAAATCATTGAAAAGGAGAAAAATAGGGGTGTCCCTAGGGTTTCCCAAAATGGAAAAGAGGATCCAGAGAGGGAAAAGGGGTCCTATCTTTCCTCAATTCATTAGGAAATGAGATCTCCACCAAGAATTGACTAACTACCCTCAAAAGAATCAATTCTATGGAGGGATCTTCATATTTCCTTTTTTGGCTAGGATGGGGGTCTAGGTCAAATAGTAGTTTGGGGAGAAAGATTAAAAATAGTTAAACAACTCCAAATCGAGATATAAAAAACATGCATTTAGGAGATTTAACATAAAGTAGAAGGAACAAGTAAATTTCTTGGAGAATTTGAAGGTAATAAATATTGTGCACTTATCAAAATGTTGTTGCTTTTTTAAACCTAACAGGGACTCATTCGCCCTATGCTGAATGG
Organism: Sequoiadendron giganteum; assembly: GCA_007115665.2. NCBI lineage: Eukaryota > Viridiplantae > Streptophyta > Pinopsida > Cupressales > Cupressaceae > Sequoiadendron > Sequoiadendron giganteum. The sequence goes on along the minus strand of CM021104.1, from coordinate 507,871,478 downwards.
GTCTTGGTAGGATTTTCTAAAAAATATTTGAATTTAGATTGAAGCCTAAGACCTACAATTCCTTCTTGTAACTTGAAATCCCTGCTCCCAGATCCGGATCTGTCAAAAATCTTAGGAGACCTCAAATCCCCTTAATAAGTCATGAAACTGATTATACCTCTCTTTAGGCTAAAAATAAAATCATCATAGAAGATGTAATCACTCAGGAAACAAGTCATTAGGTTAGGTTGAACCTCATAGTTCTTCTCCCAAAACCTAGAATCCATCATGATTCGCCATAGGTAGCTATCATCAATTCTTTAATAATGCTTGATCTTTGATGAAAAAATGAGCTTGAAGACTTGCAAAAACAATAGAAAGTTGCTCCAAGACTTCAACTTTTATTGCTCCTTTCTCTTGAATGCTTGATCTTATATGAAACTCTTTCCTTTCTTTTTTCTTGCGTACTTCTCTAGTGAAAAATGAATGTAAAACTTAGATTTATAGGCTTCCTTCCCAATTTTCCAATTATCAGATCTTGAAAGCTGACATGTGAAATTTGAATTTGAAATCTTAAAATTCCACCCAAAACATATCAAATATGATTTTAGGGCACTTAAATCAGGACCCATTCACCCTATGGTGAAAGGGTCTTGACCTAAATCATCAAGACTCCTAGAATTTTGAGGTATTAATTTAATCCCTGCATTTGTTCAATGTGGGTTGTGGTGTCGAGAATTAAATAAAATTATGTTAAATTGGCCTTGGTATGCATGATAAAGAGGTATTAGGGGCTTATTAATGGGATTTTAAAATGCATTAATGAAAAGGTCACCAAAATAGGTCCAAATAAGTGTGAAATTGTACTTTCTCCTAGAAAGGGGGACAATTTTTTACACTACATTTAACCCCCACTTTAGAGGCCATATAAAACTACATGCATATGCAAGCTAAAGGAATTAAAATCAATAAACTTTATAAAAAAGGATACTCATATGGATTCATTAGGGAGAATTGTAGTCTTCTACATAACCACAATGTTAGGAACCACATCCTGCAACACAGGTTCATTAATTGTTCAAAAATCCTCTTATCAAACTTCTACAAAGAATCAAATTTGAGGGTAGATGTATGCCCCCTAATTTTACTTTCTTTATAGAGGGGGAATTAGGGTGGACACAAAACCACATCGAATTACATAAGTCCTATCATAGGGTATTTCCAAGTACCATACCGCATAATGATAGACATTTGATGAGATCGAGTGTGGAATTATGAATTCAACACAATAGATGACATCGAAAATGGAGTCCTCTAGCCCCCAGTATGCTAATTTGAATAAAAAGTGCATGCCCCTAGATGAGGATATACCAACAAAGTACATGCCCCCACCTTCCACGAGGTAACACACAAAGATCTATCTGTAAAAGAAAGAAGCAATGGGGAGATAAATTAGAACACTATCTACTTCATCTAACAACACTGCTTTAACACACTATTCAAAAGAGAAAAAAACATGCATAATACATACACAATTTTGTGACATTGATAGGTTCTTTTAGAGGTGTACCATCCATTTCCATTAATGTGTAGGCACCAAATCCATAATTTTCTCTAATTACATAAGGTCCTAACCAATTAGGGCTGAATTTTCCTTTCTCATTCGAAAGAGAATTTACATTATGTTGATTTTCATACAACACTAAATCTCCTTTGTTAAATGCACAAGGGATGACACAATCATTATAACTACATTGTATTCACCTAAAATAAGCTTGGAGATGCTCGAGAGCATTAATACGCCATTCATCAAGGATTTCAAGTTGATGCAATCGTTTCTCTTTATAGGTAGTATCATCAATAAGCCCTTTAAGATAAATTCATAATGAAGGAATCTCAAACTCCAAGGGCATTATCACTTCAGCACCATAAACAAGGTTATAAGGAGTGTTTCTTGTAGATGTTCTAATACTTGTACGATAGGCCCACAATGCATAAGTTAGTTGAGTATGCCAATCTTTGTCATTTTTACTTACTATTTTTCGTAGAATTTACTCAAGAGTCTTGTTAGTTGATTTTTCTTGACCATTTGATCTTAGGTAATATGGTGTCAAAAATTGATGTTGAATATGAAAGGTTTCCATGAATTTCTTCACATCATTATTCTTAAATGGAGTTCCACTATCTAAAATCAATGCAGAAGGAAGTCCAAAGTGAGAAATAATGTGTCCTAATATGAAATGCCATATTGCATCAACTTTAGTGGAATGAAGAGGAATAACTTCTACCCATTTTGTAAAATAATCAGTTGCGGTAATGATAAACGTATGTCTAGCGGAAGAAGGTGGTGATATTTTTCCAATAAGATCCAAACCCAAATTTGAGTTCATGGCCAAATAGGAACTTGGGCACAAAGCTCAAAGGTAGGAGCATGGATCAAATTATTGTGTTCTTGACATTTATGAAATTTCTTAATGTAGGAAAAAAAATCATGTTCCTTGTGTCTCCAGTAGTATCCTATACGAACTACTTTTTGAACTAACAATCTTCCTCCAAAATGTCCTCCACAAGCACCTGCATGAGCTTCATCAAGTGTTATAGGATTTTAGACTGTTTAAGACATCTAAGTAAAAGACCATTAAATTATCTTTTTTATATCATTTCTACAAGGATTATGTACTTAGATGCAAGTTTTCAAAGATGAGCTCGAGTGTTCTTAGTTGCAGGCTCTGGAAAAGTACCTTCTTTTACATAGTTGAATATCATCATGTACCATCTGCTAGATTTTTCAGTATCGATTAATAACCCTTCTTTGCTTTTGTCATCTATTGATGGTTTGAGAATCATTTGGAATATAAATATGAAATCAACAAAAGGACCTTTAGGAGACACAAGGGAAGTGATGCTTGCCATTGCATCTGCATGTCGATTATCCTTTCGCGGTGTATTGCCAATTGTATATGATTCAAATTTATCTAGTAATGTCACCGTGAGGTCTTTCTATCAAATGATCTTATCATTTTTTGCTTGATATGAACCATTTATTTTTTAATGACTAATAGGGAATCACCAAATATAGATATGTGTTGGATACCTAATGCTAATGTTGCTCATATACCAACGATTAAAGCTTCATACTCTCCAGTGTTATTTGTACATAAAAAGTTTAAATGGAAATATAAGGGAATAGGCTTACTTGAAGGAGAAATTGGTATAACCCCCACCCAGAAGAAAGTTCGACACTTAGATCTATCAAAGTACGATTCCCATGTTTCTTTTTCCTTTTGAATAGTCAACACATTCTCATCAGGGAATGATTCCATATTAGGTAATTCTAAGGGAGAGGGAGTGTCAACTAATTGGTTGGTCAAGGCTTGTCCTTTGATTTACTTTTGAGAGATAGATTTAAGATCAAACTCAGTTAACAACATAACCCACTTAGCTAAGCATCCTAACAAATCAATTTTAGCAAAAAGGTGTTTTAAAGGATCAAATTTTGTCATCACATGAATTTTTGCATTTAATGTCTCAATTTACTAGTAGCAAATATGAGATCCAAACATTGTTTTTCTACCGTTGTATATCATGTCTCATAATCAATCAAGGTTCCGCTAATGTAATAAACGAGATGTTCTCTACCACTATTACCTTGTTGAGCCAACAATGTTGTGAGAGCATGGGTTGATGTTGTTGTATAAAGGATAAATGGTTTGTCTTGCATAGTGGGTTGTAAAACAGGTGGAGTAGAAAGATAATCTTTCAAACTCTCAAAGACCTATTTACAATCCTCATTCCACTCAAACTTAACCTCTTTCTTAAGGAGTTGTGTAAAGGGTAATGTTTGGTCTGCTAAGGATGCTAAAAAATGATGGATAGCTTGAATTCTTCCTTGTAAAGTACACAATCGAGAAATTTCTTTAGGAGGTGGCATGTTAATGATACCATCAATTTTATTCATGTTCACCTCAATTCCTCTGTGAGATACTATAAAACCCCAAAAAATTCCACTATCCACGCCAAAGACACACTTTCTCGAATTTAATCTCATGTTATATTTTTACATTCTTTGAATGATTTTCTGAAGAATATTGACATTGTCTTGCCGAGTTAAAGATTTAGCCAGAATATCATCAACATAATCTTCCAAAATCTTGTGTATGTAATCATGAAATATCAATGTCATAGCTCTTTGATATGTTGCACCTACATTCTTTAATCCAAAAGGAATAACAACCCAACAAAGTGTTCCTCAAGCGATGGTAAATTTTGTCTTGTATTGATCTCGAGTATCGATAAAGATTTGATTATATCCAAAAAATACATCCATTGATGACAAAAAATCATGTCTAGAAGTCAAGTCTACAATCATGTCAATATTAGGAAGGGGAAAATCATCCTTAAGGGATGATTTATTCAAATCATGAAAATTCGTACACATCCTAATACAATTATTAGGTTTTGTGACTACAACAATTTTTGAGATCCAAGGAGAATAATTGATAGCTCTATAAAACCAGCTTCAAGAAGTTTTTCAATCTTATCCTTAACCAGTAAAGCTATCTTAGGATTCATCTTTAACATCTTCTGTCTTATAGGTTTAGCATCCTCTTCAAGAACTATGTTGTGTGTCACTATCTTAGCATCGATACCTGGCATATTTGAATAAGTCCAACCAAAATTTTTATGAAATTCATGTAGTAATGTTGCCTGATCTTCTTGTTTGTCTTCATCAAGGCACTTTCCTATTTGAATCACTCTTTCTTCATTAGATGTATCTTTAGACACTAAAAAATATCTCGAATGATATCATACACTAGAATTAGGTATACTAACATCATTTCCTCTCAAACGCATCCTCTTTTTTCTTAATTAATTAAATTAGCCTAGCTAATTAATTAATTGCATCATTTTTGTCTGTTAACCTAACACATCAAATCGACTTAATTCACCCCCTTTCACGCTAACATTTCGTCTCATTAAATAAAATAAATCAAACTATTTAATTTAATTCTCTAAGTCATCTTATTTAATTAAATAACCCTAAGTTATTCAATTAAATGTCATCTCACCTTCCCCATTCATTAAATCATTTAATTAAATGAAAATCACTTTATTCTTCTAATTCCCCTAATTGTATGATTAAACTTTGTTTAATTAACAATTAAACTAATTTTCCTCCAAAAAGGGGATATTCCCATGGAATACTCCTTATCCCTTTTTTTGCACAATTAAAGCTTTCTTTTAATTTGCAAAATATTTTTTATCCTCACTCATGAGAATATTCCAAAAGGAATTTGGAATATTCTCTCTCCTCCAAACATTTGAAAAAGGGATATTCTCACTTGGCTTCTTGAGCAAGCTAAACTTGTGATCTCTTGAGAAAGTTACCTTGTGACCTATGTGTGTAGGTCAAAAGTGTGTTTGTTTGGAACAAATGGGAACCCTTGATTAAATCTCATCTTGCATTCTCACCCATTGATGAGAATCCATGATCCATGCCTCCTATTTCCTCCATCCTTGACCGTTGATTAATCTTTTTTATCTCAACCCTCCATTTCTCACTTGCGTTCCTATAAATAGAACACTATTTGGAGACAAATGAATCCATCTTTCAAATGAAAACTTATATTGTTGAATTCACTTGCACTCACACTCATACTTTACTCACATTTAGCATATTTTAGTTCATTTTTAGTTGCATAATAGCTTTAAGCTTCCATTAATGGCTTCCATCCATCCATCTTAGCTTGTTTATAAATTAGGGCTTGAATATTTTAGCTTAGAATTAGCTTAGATTAGATTAGCAATTGCATATTTAGACTGAAATTTTAGCATAAAATCATGTTAATTTAGTTTGCATCATGTTTAATTTAGCATAATTTAGGTTTTCATCACTTTATCACAACGGTTTCATCAATTCTCTTTCATAGAATCAATTGAAAAAGGCTCACAAATCATGGGATTGGGAAAGGGTCATTGTTCCACATCAACATGACACCAATTCCAAAATAGGATAAGTTTCAAATGGGTTAGAGTAGGCATTTAATTGCTTTCGGAGTTTGTAGTTTTCAGTTTCAATAAATGCTTAGTTTAAACTTTCAATTTGAATGATCTTGTTTAGAAGATTGAGTATTAGTGACTATGTTATGCTTCGATTCATCATGGATCAAGTGTAATCAACCCTTTCTAGCATCCTCAGTCTCACATTTTGGTGGTAGAAGGAGGGAAAACCGATAATTTCATTAATTTCTAGTTCGAATTTCATTCGTTTTCTTTTTTGCAAGATACAGTGATGCCCAAATCAAATACAACCATGCCTTTGAAGTGCATCACCATATAGCAATGTTATCACCGTTTCAAACTATGATGCTGATTAAATGCACCAATTCAGATTAAATAGACAATGACACTAATTAAATATAGAGGTATCGAAGATTTCAAATGGCGACGCCCCAAAATTCACTAGAGCAACGCTCGACAAAAGAGCAACACTATCGTACTCTCTATTTTTTCTGTAGAGTAATTTCCAAATTCACCAGAGCGATGCGCAAATGACAAATTATGACACTATCGTGTGCAACAACGCCCAACTCTGGTAAGAAGTTTAATGATCGTTTATTCGACATGTGCTTTAATTTCCTTAATTCATCAGATCACTGATACACTTCTAACATTGTTCTAGTTCTTAGACTAACAGGGTTTTGTAGGGTGGATGACATAGAACTAAAGTGAAGACAACCTTCTTATCTTGAAATTATATTATTGTAACAAGCGTTTGACGCTTTGGGGTAATTATAACCCAAATTTTCATGCTTTCTACTTTATTCTTTAGGACTTCAATAAATTTCAATTGGGTTTAAAATGAACACTCAAATGGGACTAAAATTGAACCCTCATCTCATCATTGTCTTTTGGGTTTAAAATTGAACACGACAACTTAACATTTCATTTGGTGCTTAAAACGAACTCATCACTTCTTTTAGGTGTTAAAATTTATGAGTGTTTGATGTGTTTTGATTTACAATGTTGTTATTGGATGCATATGCAATTCACTCGTGTCACTCAATGACCTTGAGAAACAAAAACATTCCTTAACACTTTGCAAAATCACCTACATCTTTCATTTTAGATTAAAACTAAACGCCTTGTGAGTGTAGGGAAAGGGTGTGGTGTCTGTTCTCTCCTTGTTTCACACAAACTAGGATGATGAACTAAAAATGTGCTTCCTTGCTATTGTTTACCTTTAGAAGGTCTTGCCTCCCCACTTCAAAAGGAGGGAACAACTAAAGCGACAATGAGTGAAAGCCAAGCTCTTTCAAACCACTATATAAATGTGTGGTTGCAATGAAAATTGTGATCAATGGGATGTGGTACATGATAGCTCTTCCCTAGTATCTTTATGATGGGTAAAACCCTTGTTCTAAGGTTTGGAAGACCTCTTGACAGAGTTTATCATAGTACCCCCTAAACTAAAAGCCCTTATTACGAACCATTGTTTAGAATCCAAAATCCTTAATACTTGTTGGTGCAAGAATGATCATTCTGAAGTCGCCCCACATTCTTACTATTCAATTGTAGAAACAGATAAATCCTTTTGATCTCCATATTTTAAGGATTTTGAGATTTGGTGGTCCCGAGAAGTGTGTGGCATGGAGGGGAGCCAATGTCATCAAATCTCTAACTATTCACATTGTTTAGTGTTTAGAGAAATCCAAGTGGGGAATCAACAAGTATCACCATTTCAAACCTAGGATTGTAAATTATTGTGAGTCAGTTTGATACACTACTTGGTTCTATAAAGATTTCAAAAACAAACATTCACTATCTTCCTCAAAATTTCAAACACTTTGGCTTAAATATGGATACCTCTTGAAATTAGCCTTGATATTACTGCTTGTCCTAAAGATTTCTATCCTTAGAGATTTCTAAATATCTTGACTTATATCTTAATCCATATTTCCCAAAGACAACATAGGAAATTATGGCTTCAACCTCATGATTTCACGAAATGGACATTGTGAAAGTTATGGTGGTTCAGACATAAAAAATTTAGTTTGAAAATATAATCAAGACAAGTGTTTGTAAAATCAATTTACTTAAGCAAGATAAACTTGACACAATTGAACCCAACTTGACCATTTGGAGACCAATCGCTCCTGTTCAACAACCTGACCTTACAAGTGCTATCATTCAACTGAACTTTGAATTCATTGAGAGAGAAAAAACAAATATCATTAGCAGTTTGAGAAGCTTCACTTTGAAACCAAGGAAACATACAATCAATGGAGAATTGTTGCAACCATCCTAGATAAAGAAGAACAAAGAGCCGATGTTTTGGCCAGAAGGCCTATATTACCACCCCCACATGGAAATAAATATCTTCTTCTTTAATGATCTCACACAAAATCAAAATCCCCAAAATAAAGTCTACAGGTCATCATTTTAAACTTATACATCTTAAACCAAAAGCTCTCAAGAAACACCTTTTAGTGCTTCACAAGAATAAAGACAAGTTGGTAGAAAACTTTTATGGACACAATTCAAGGAATAGTCTAGAATTATATGCATTCTTTTGGAGTCAAAACCCTAGTATTTTTCATGATACTAAACTTCTTTGAATGATCTATCACACAATCAAAATCCATAAGGGAAGATCTACATCCTATCATTATAGACATAAACATCGTAATTCAAAGTTTGATAGGATGTGGGCTATAATACTTTATCACAATTGTAACCTCTTGTTAAGAAACTATTGTGCTTGAGCTAGGAGGAACCAAACAGGTTTACACATCCCCATCTATCCTTTCATCTGACTCAACATTGGGTCTTTAAGACTTGAAATATTTAGAGGTTTAACATCATTCTCACTACCTTGGTCCTGGAAAACAGAGGTTCATTCTAAGTCAACATTGGTTCAAACATTTCATTCATCACTTCATAAAAATTTCATCCTTCACTTCACCAAACTTTGTAAAAAATTTGAATACACCAACACTTTTTGACTTCAACATCTATCAAACCAACCTCTAACTTGGCTATGATGTATGTGAAATGTATCATTTTCTATGCACCTAGCTAAGTTAGTTATCATCTTTGGACTAGTTTATCTTGAAGGTCACGAGTCTAGCTTACAGATTCCCAAGTTCATCAACATCTTTTATCCTAACATCAAAACATGAAACTCAAGTCAAAGGTGTTGTCCCAAAATTATTGCAAATATCACTTTCCATATCACCCATCTTTTCATCTCCCATTATCATCATTGCTCCAAAAGACCTATAGCATCCCTTTTAACTAGATTTGAGTCAACTAGAGAGTTCAAACATTACAAATCTTAACATAAATCCCCCATAAGTGTCACGTATGGAATTTTCGCTTACTTATTTAAATGTAGACTTTGCTTTATATGTCGAAGTAGATTATTTAATGATTATTATGAAGCTGATTTAATTGAAATTCGAAATGAAATGAAGATGAAATTGAATTGAAATGCAAATGAAAATTACCATATTTACATTTATTTCGGGGTTTGTCATTACTGATGATGAATTGAGTGTAAGTGAACACAGGAAATAGGTGAACGAGGTCGAAGGTGAGAACAACGATCAGGTAGAGTTGTTTAGCCGATTGACGTGTGTGAATAGATGTGATCTCACACACTCACGTAGATTTATATTTTAAATGTCTCATGCGTATATTATGCTTGCAAATCAAAAAAAAAATCTAGTTTTGGTTTGATTTCTTAAAAAAATAAAAAAATGTGTTTTTGCAGATGATTTCGTTAAATTAGGAAATTTAATGCAATTTAAATAAAATAGATGGTGAATTTAATATTTTATTCTTATTTTTGAAATATGAAGTTGAATTTTTTTTTAAATTTGATGAAATTGAGTTTTAAACTTGATTTTTATTAAATTTAGTTTAATAAAGTTATTATTAAATTTAAATGTTATTTAAATTGAAATAGTGTAAATAAATGAATTTTTATATTTAGAAATAGATTCAATTTTAAAATTTAGTTAAATTGCGAAATGAAAATTGAATACCGTTCAATAATTTTGAAATTGAAATTGCATTCAAAATGAGAACTTCAACTAAACTCAGGAATAAAATATCTATTTTATCCAAAAGCAATCAAAATTGAAACTGAGAGTTTTAAATTCCTAACTGGAGATCAATGAGAAAATTATGGATCTCATACCTTCTGGAGATCAATGCATGGAATTGGAAAAAGAAATAAATATCAGATGAAAATCCAAAATTGGTAGACACAGAGGATTTGGACATTGAGAAATTTTGAATTAGAGGATAACACAGAGGAAATAATCTTGTTTTGGGAGATATTGATCAAAGACAGTTAAACAGAGAGGAACAAACTGAAAATTCTAAGTGTGGCAGGGAAAGACTCCATCATTTCTACGTAGCCAAGGGAGCAAGATAAGGCGTGGTCAACAGCTAGGAGAAGGGCGCACAGAACTTAGCATCTCCCTCACACGCCTTCAGCCAAGGAGAAATAGGAGGAGGTAGTGTTTGGTGCGCAGGTCAGCAACAGGGAAGACTCCCACGCCACCTACAAATTTCTCTTCCTCACTCCATGCGCATAGCAGCAAAGGGAATTAATTCCCACTCCACTCACAGGGAAGAAGTTAAGGAGAAATAAGGTGCAACTATAGGGACAACAACAACATAAAGAAATTGGAAAAGAAAGAGAGAGCAAACAACAACAATAAGAAAAGAGCAGAGAAAATAGAGGAGAAAAAGGCAAAGAGAATTAAAAACGAATTTTTCAGGTAGGAACTTGTGATTTGGAAATAATAAATTAGATCTTCAATTTGAAATTCAACAAATTCTGGAAATAAATGTTAGAAATTTAAGAAAATCTTGATTGTTAAAGAAATTAGGAAAACAGAGAATCAAAACGAAAACAATGACTGTCAGAAATATTTTTTTTGCATTTTTACCAGAATAGAAAACAATCAACAAAATGGTTTTTATTTCCAAAATTATAGACGAAAATTTAGGTGTAGATTAAATGGAAAACAAATTATTTCAATTCTTCATGTTTAGGAATATCAAACAATGAAATATATTTCCAGAATTCAGAAAAGAATTTAAACAGAAATTTAAATTTAATTATGCTGAGAATTAGTTAAATTTTGAGTTAAATTATTTAAAGAACGATGAATTGAAATTAGAAAACCAGAATGAACTTGGAAACAAACAGATCGTATTGAGAGAAAACAGAAAAATGCTGATACAAATTAGTTGAATTATGTTGAGAGGAAACACAAATTGTTGACAGCAAAAACACAAAAACAGAAAATTATTTATTTTGCTGAGAATTTAGGATTTACTGATTTAAAAATATGCATTAAACAGAGAAATGAAATTTAAAAGAATCTATCAAATCTAGAAACGATATTTATCATTTTAGAAAACAAAAACGATTATGAACAGAAAATAGATATATTTTGCTGATTATAAAAATAATGTTTGAAAACTGAAAATAAAAGAAAGAATTAACTTCAAATTTGATTAATTGAAAACCTCTAGAATGACTTCAAAACAACATTAAATTAACAGGAGTATAAACGATTGAATGTGTACTCTTATAAATTTCGTTTTTATATGTATTTTGACATACTGGAGATACACCTTCATTTTTGTAATTTATTTAATTATTTAAATGACTGAATTAAAATGCTGAATTTATGTCTTTTTGTAAATTGGAACAACGAAAAGTGATGTTTTATAAACTGTATTCATTTTAAACACTGTTTTCAGTTAAATGTTGAAAGATTGCGAAAGATTGTGTTTGACTGTTTGAACCATGCATGAATGATAGATAATTTTGCATGTGTTGTTTTTGGGAAAGTTACCTTCCGGGAGGGGTGCCGAATATGGGTAAATAGAGAGTGTGGTTTTGCTTTTTCCAAAACTACGTTTTTTTTTGTCGTTGTATGAAATCGACTTGTTCTTATGAATGAATGAATGAATGTGATGACGACTTTACTTGGAATATAAAGGAATTTATTTTAAGTATTGCCGAATTGTTTTTATGGAATTCTCTGCTCTTTACATTTGGTATCAGAGCCCTAGGTTTGAACACTAGGGTCCTTTGTCCATTACGCTAAATGAACATTCCTTGATGCAGGAATTGTGATACATATTGGGTACTAGAGGTAAAGCTGCTGCAAGCAATGAGACTGATAGGTTGGATCAGATTCTCGGTCTCTTAAATCAGCAGGGTTCTAGAATGGACAATATGGAACAGGAAGTTCGAGGTATAAGAGAAGGGCAAAACCCTCGAGTTGAAATTCCCCAAAATCAGGAACAACCTAACAATGATGATGTAAGGGTTGAAGTACCTAATCCTCAAGCAAGGATTGAAGGGGAATTAGCAAAAGATCTGAAAAGGGTAGCACCGCCCAAATTCGATGGTAAAACAATAGGTGATGGTGCAGAAGCTTGGGTTATAGAGATGGAGAAATACTTCGAACTTAGGAACATGTCCAATGAAACCAAGGCAGTATGGGCTGAATACCAGCTTACTGGAGAAGCTGCTACCTGGTGGGATAGTGAAAAGACTGAGAAGAAGTTATTACCAGGTGGAACTACATGGTAAGTATTCTTGAACCTGTTCAGGAAAAGGTGGCTACCACAACTTTTCTTTGATAGGAAAATGACTGAGTTTCAAAATTTGGCACAGGGTGGTCTTACAGTTACCCAGTACTGGGAGAGGTTCACCAATCTCCTTAAGTACGTACCGCAGTACCAGATGGATGAATGGTTTCGCATCCGTAAATTCATTCTTGGGTTGAGGCCATAGATTGGAGCTGATGTAGACATGCATAATCCATTGAAAATGGATGAGGTCTTTGAGAAGGCCATGAAATAGGAACAGAAGCTACAGCAGGTAGCGAATTATAGGAAAAGTGTGAATGCAAAATTTGGTTTTGGAAACAGGAAGTTTCAAAACAATAACAATAACCAGAGGGGTAATAGCAGCAATCAGCAGATCAAGAATCTAAAGAGAGGGAATAATACCCAGGATAAAGGAGAAGGTAATTTTGGCGGGAACAAAAAGGTGAACAACAATAACACCAACTTCTCCAATACCAGGAACAGGACAGGTGGTCAGCAGGGGCCACGAGATGGATGCTATACATGTGGAGGAGATCACTATGCCTCCAATTGCACTCAGCGTGCAGGAAATCAGCGAGGTGGTAATGATAGGCGAGCACCACAACATCATATACATGCAGCAGTTGACAATTGTCAAGCCGACTTTCAGTCCACACCTATCCAGATGTCGGGTAAGCTTTTCGGTCAATCTGTTTCTATTTTGATAGATACTGGAGCTTCTGAATGTTTTATAGACCCTAAAGTAGTTGATAGATTACCTGTTAAGACCTGGATTTATGTCACAATCATGGATGGTTCAATATGGAAATCGAGCAGAGAAGAGGGTAGATACATGTTTATCATGCAGCGATTTAGAATTACCTAACTTCCAAACCCAAGTTAACCTTTACGTAGCACCGTTGGGTTCTTACGATGTGATCTTAGGGATCAATTGGTTGACTAAGCATAAGGCCATTGTGAATTGTGAGGACAAGGTGGTAAGTTGTTTGGATGACTATGGACATCCAGTAGAGATTCTAGGATCTCGAGAACCTTTAGAATTGAGACACATCTCAGCTATGCAGCTGAAGAAGGCACATCGAAAAGGATGTTCCATTTATGCTATTTTGGTGAGTGATTTGGATAATGCCCAGCAGAGTCCAGAGGATTATCCAGTTCTTAGAGAGTTCTTGGATATCTTTCCAGAAGAACTTACAGAATTACCGCCTAAAAGAGAATTTGACTTCTCTATCAAATTGTTACCTAGAACGGAGCCACAATCCAAAGCTCCTTACAGAATGACTACCACTGAGTTGTATGAGTTGAAAGCTCAGTTGCAGGAGATGCTGAAACAGGGATTCATAAGGCCGAGTGTATCGCCATGGGGTGCACCAGTAATCTTCGTTAAGAAGAAGGATGGAACCTTGCGACTGTGTATTGATTACAGGATGCTTAATAAGGTTACCATCAAGAACAGGTATCCTCTACCAAGGATTGATGAGTTGTTTGATCAGATGAAAGGGGCCATTGTGTTTTCTAAGATTGATCTTAGATCAGGTTACCACCAGTTGAGGATTAAGGATGAGGACATTCCGAAGACAGCTTTTAGAACTCGGTATGGACACTACGAGTTCACTGTGGTACCTTTTGGCCTGACGAATGCTCCAGCAGCATTCATGAACCTTATGAACAGTATCTTTAGAGACTGTTTGGATGATTTCATGCTCATATTCATTGATGACATTCTGATCTACTCTAAGACAGAAGAGGAACACGAAAAGCACTTGAGAATTGTTTTGCAACATCTGAGGGATCGGAAGCTTTTTGGCAAGTTTTCGAAGTGTATTTTCTTTCAGAAGAAGGTTCACTATTTGGGGCATGTGATATCTGCTGAGGGAATCTCAGTTGATCCTGCGAAGATAGAGGCGATAGTAGATTGGCCAACACCGAGAAGTGTCACAGAAGTTCGTAGTTTCATGGGACTTGCAGGTTACTACAGGAAGTATGTTGAAGGGTTTTCTACAATTGCAACACCTATTACTTCTCTTCAAAAGAAGGGAAAGAGATATGAGTGGATAGAGAAGTGCGAAGAAGCATTTCAGATTCTTAAACAGAAGTTGACATCAGCACCAGTGTTGACTATACCAGATCCTAATGGTCACTTTGTTGTGATTACAGATGCATCAGGTGAAGGTGTAGGAGCAGTGCTAATGCAGGAAGGCAAAGTGGTGGCATATGAGTCTAGGAAACTGAAGCAATATGAGTTGAACTATGTGCCACATGATCTTGAGCTTACGGCTATTGTGCATGCATTACAGATGTGGAGACATTATCTCCTGGGGAAGCCTTTTGAGCTTAAGACTGATCATTTGGGACTTAAGTACATCTTCACACAGCCGAACCTCAATGCGAGACAAAGGAGGTGGCTTGAGTTCCTGAGTGAGTATGATTTTGGTATTGAGTATATCAAAGGTAAGGAGAATAGAGTTGCTGATGCTCTTAGCAGAAGAAGGCATCTATCTGCTATGGTGACCACAAGGTCAAACTTGAGACAACAAGTGTTGCAGTATCTTCCAAGTGATGAGCATTATGACAGGGTTAGACAAGCCTTAGTGGCGGATCCTTCAGATCATAGGTTTGATGGTTATGTTATGGAGAATGATGGCATTGTCAGATATCAGGGAAGGATGTATATCCCTGAAGGTGGAGATTTGAGGAAGTTGATTCTTGAGGAAATTCATGATGCACCTTATTCAGGGCATCCAGGAGTCACAAAGATGGTAGCAGAGTTGAAGGATTTGTATTTTTGGCCTAAACTTAAGAAAGATGTCATGGAGTACGTTGCTAGATGTTTAGAATGCCAGCAGGTCAAGGCTGAGCATGTGCATCCAGCAGGACTTTTGTATCCCCACGATATACCTGAGTATAAGTGGCAAGTAATCAGTATGGATTTCATCCAGGGATTACCATTGAGCAGAAATAGGCATGATACCATCCTAGTAGTTGTTGATAAGCTGACGAAGGTTTCACATTTCATACCAGGAAATCTGAAGGATGGATCATTGACTCTTGCAAGGAAATTTGTGCAAGAGATATTTAGGTTGCATGGTGTACCAGAGACCATTATCTCTGATAGAGATACCAGGATGACATCTAGGTTCTGGACTACATTGAATGCAGCTTTAGGAACTAAACTAAATTTTAGTTCTGCATATCACCCACAAACCGATGGCCAAATTGAAAGGGTCAATCAGGTTGTGGAGGACTTGTTGAGAATGTATTGCATGGATTAGTAGTACAAGTGGGAAGAATATTTACCACTGGTTGAGTTTTCCTACAACAACTCATACCATTCTTCATTGGGTATGGCACCTTTTGAAGCACTCTATGGACGGAAATGTCACACATCCATCAGTTGGGATAGGATGGAAGACAGGGTAATTATTGGTCTAGATATGCTCAAGGAAATGGATGAGCAGATGAAGTTGATCAAGGGTAGGTTGAAGGAAGCAGCCGATAGACAGAAGAGTTATGCTGATAGGAACAGGACTTACAGACAGTTTGTTGTAGAAGATAAAGTATTCTTGAGGGTTAAGCCTCATAAGAGCTCTATCTCGTTTGGGAAATCATCAAAGTTGGCACCAAGATATGTGGGCCCATTTGATGTACTGGAAGTTATAAATCCAGTTGCTTATAGACTAGCGTTACCGCCTGCTCTTTCTCGACTCCATAATGTTTTCCATGTTTCCTTGTTGAAACCTTATCATCGTGATATGACTCATAGTCTTGATTGGCGTTCATTACAGGTACAAGATCCAGGGGTGGTGCTAGTGGAGCCCATCCGAATCCTAGACAGGCGTAGCATTAAGCTACGTAACAGAGATAGTACCCAGTATAAGGTCCAGTGGGACCAGTATACTGAGGACAACGCTACATGGGAGGATTCTGAGATGATAGATCGTCATTTTCCTCATTTGCTTTCATAGATTAGCATTTGTTTTGTGCGGAGATACTTGATACTCTGGTTTTGATTCACATGTTGTGAACTTGATAGCGTGGATGCTACTATTTGCTTATGTTATGTTGGAGGACTATGTTGCTAGTTACTATTCCTTTATGCTTGATTGAGACACTATGTTTGACTCAGATGCTATGCTTTATTGATTATGATAGTATGTTTTTAATGATGATGATGTTATGCTTTTTGATTGACTAATAAGACATCGAGACGATGTCTCTTCCAAGAGGGGAAGGATGTCACGTATGGAATTTTTGCTTACTTATTTAAATGTAGACTTTACTTTATATGTTGAAGTAGATTATTTAATGATTATTATGAAGCTGATTTAATTGAAATTCGAAATGAAATGAAGATGAAATTGAATTGAAATGCAAATGCAAATTACCATATTTACGTTTATTTCGGGGTTTGTCATTACTGATGATGAATTGAGTGTAAGTGAACACAGGAAACAGGTGAACGAGGTCGAAGGTGAGAACAACGATCAGGTAGAGTTGTTTAGCCGATTGACGTGTGCGAATAGATGGGATCTCACACACTCACGTAGATTTATATTTTAAATGTCTCATGTGTATATTATGCTTGCAAATAAAAAAAAATCTAGTTTTGGTTTGATTTCTTAAAAAAAAATAAAAATGTGTTTTTGTAGATGATTTCGTTAAATTAGGAAATTTAATGCAATTTAAATAAAATAGATGGTGAATTTAATATTTTATTCTTATTTTTGAAATATGAAGTTGAAATTTTTTTTAAATTTGATGAAATTGAGTTTTAAACTTGATTTTTATTAAATTTAGTTTAATAAAGTTATTATTAAATTTAAATGTTATTTAAATTGAAATAGTGTAAATAAATGAATTTTTATATTTAGAAATAGATTCAATTTTAAAATTTAGTTAAATTGCGAAATGAAAATTGAATACCGTTCAATAATTTTGAAATTGAAATTGCATTCAAAATGAGAACTTCAGCTAAACTCAGGAATAAAATATCTATTTTATCAAAAAGCAATCAAAATTGAAACTGAGAGTTTTAAATTCCTAACTGGAGATCAATGAGAAAATTATGGATCTCATACCTTGTGGAGATCAATGCATGGAATTGGAAAAAGAAATAAATATCAGATGAAAATCCAAAATTGGTAGACACAGAGGATTTGGACATTGAGAAATTTCGAATTAGAGGATAACACAAAGGAAATAATCTTGTTTTGGGAGATATTGATCAAAGACAGTTAAACAGAGAGGAACAAACTGAAAATTCTAAGTGTGGCAGGGAAAGACTCCATCATTTCTACGTAGCCAAGGGAGTAAGATAAGGCGTGGTCAATAGCTAGGAGAAGGGCGCACAGAACTTAGCATCTCCCTCACACGCCTTTAGCCAAGGAGAAATAGGAGGAGGCAGTGTTTGGTGCGTAGGTCAGCAACAGGGAAGACTCCCACGCCACCTACAGATTTCTCTTCCTCACTCCATGCGCATAGCAGCAAAGGGAATTAATTCCCACTCCACTCATAGGGAAGAAGTTAAGGAGAAATAAGGTGCAGCTACAGGGACAACAGCAACAGAAAGAAATTGGAAAAGAAAGAGAGAGCAAACAACAGCAATAAGAAAAGAGCAGAGAAAACAGAGGAGAAAAAGGCAAAGAGAATTAAAAACGAATTTTCCAGGTAGGAACTTGTGATTTGGAAATAATAAATTAGATCTTCAATTTGAAATTCAACAAATTCTGGAAATAGATGTTAGAAATTTAAGAAAATCTTGATTGTTAAAGAAATTAGGAAAACAGAGAATCAAAACGAAAACAATGACTGTCAGAAATATTTTTTTTTTTGCATTTTTACCAGAATAGAAAACAATCAACAAAATGGTTTTTATTTCCAAAATTATAGACGGAAATTTAGGTGTAGATTAAATGGAAAACAAATTATTTCAATTCTTCATGTTTAGGAATATCAAACAATGAAATATATTTCCAGAATTCAGAAAAGAATTTAAACAGAAATTTAAATTTAATTATGCTGAGAATTAGTTAAATTTTGAGTTAAATTATTTAAAGAACGATGAATTGAAATTAGAAAACCAGAATGAACTTGGAAACAAACAGATCGTATTGAGAGAAAACAGAAAAATGCTGATACAAATTAGTTGAATTATGCTGAGAGGAAACACAAATTGTTGACAGCAAAAACACAAAAACAGAAAATTATTTATTTTGCTGAGAATTTAGGATTTACTGATTTAAAAATATGCATTACACAGAGAAATGAAATTTAAAAGAATCTATCAAATCTAGAAACGATATTTATCATTTTAGAAAACAAAAACGATTATGAACAGAAAATAGATATATTTTGCTGATTATAAAAATAATGTTTGAAAACTGAAAATAAAAGAAAGAATTAACTTCAAATTTGATTAATTGAAAACCTCCAGAATGACTTCGAAACAACATTAAATTAACAGGAGTATAAACGATTGAATGTGTACTCTTATAAATTTCATTTTTATATGTATTTTGACATACTGGAGATACACCTTCATTTTTGTAATTTATTTAATTATTTAAATGACTGAATTAAAATGCTGAATTTATGTCTTTTTGTAAATTGGAACAACGAAAAGTGATGTTTTATAAACTGTATTCATTTTAAACACTGTTTTCAGTTAAATGTTGAAAGATTGCGAAAGATTGTGTTTGACTGTTTGAACCATGCATGAATGATAGATAATTTTGCATGTGTTGTTTTTGGGAAAGTTACCTTCCGGGACGAGTGCCGAATATGGGTAAATAGAGAGTGTGGTTTTGCTTTTTCCAAAACTATGTTTTTTTTGTCGTGCATGACATCTTACTTGGCCAAGTAATTATTTTGTACCATTGAAATAGATGGGTTATTTGAGCTCTCTACCATATCCTAGTACCGAACTTGCTTCTTTCTTAACTGAATTAGAAAATTGAAAATGCTTGTGGATTACTAGTAGTACTAGGCTTGCACCAGATTCCATCTTGCTCGTAGACTGCTTTTTGCTAAGCAATTCGTGCAGGGTCGGGTATTTCTTGATTGACTAAGAAATTCCAGGGAAGCGTAAGCTTCGAGGTTGGACGGAAAAGCGCTTGATCCTTGTTCTCGTCTTCGTTTGAAGATTTGCTTATGGATAGAAGATCGACTGACTGATTCTTCTTTTAAAATGCTTTATTGTTCATTATGTATATATTGACGAGCTTATGGCGACTGACTGCCTAAGTCTCAAATTTGTAAACTGGATATGTATCCTCCATTGTAATTGTTATTGGAAATGTGTATTTCGACACTTGTAAGATTTAAACTAAATAATATGATGTTATCTTTTCAATTTTTTTTGTCGTTGTATGAAATCGACTTGTTCTTATGAATGAATGAATGAATGTGATGACGACTTTACTTGGAATATAAAGGAATTTATTTTAAGTATTGCCGAATTGTTTTTATGGAATTTTCTGCTCTTTACAATAAGTGACCCAAAGTTTATGGTAAAGACAAGAGCACAATACAAGAGAATCATGGAGAAAACCAAAGTCACATTTACCTCAAGTGATCCAAATCATCTAGAATTTGATCTAAGAAGTCAAGTCACCCCATCACAACAACCATTATACTTGTTAGTATCATATGAGATAGAAGACATCACAAGCAATCCCTTTGAGCTTAATAGGGAGGAAATCATGGAACATCAAGACTTTGAAAACATATCTCCTATTTCCCCATCATTTGTTGCACAAAATTTGGCACGAGGCTTTACAACTCCACCATCAGGGAAAAATCAAACATCTACTCCTAGTCTTGCAACTGGCCTTGCCAAGGACTTTGGTCCAACTCTTCCATTTGAAATTAGTACACTTGTGGGTACCCTTGATACCAATCCTCCACCTCCAACAACCACTTGAACACCTACCTTTGGTGCTCCTCTCATCCCGGGAAATCCCAAGAAGCTATATAAACCTCTTGACCTCCATTATTCCACCACAACCTCCACATATCAGGGACACCCCTCTTCATCCATACCCATGAGTACCACAAGTGTTCCCACCATCACACAAAGTAGTATGGACTAAGTGTCTCAAGATAGCACACAAGGGCATGTCAATACTATATCACAGAGTCAACCCTCAATGCAAATAGGGACATCTTTTCCCAAACCTCCCATTGGGTCATCTATACCATTGGTGTCACAAAAGAAATCCATCCCATCCATCATCAAACCATCTCATAACAATCCTTTGGTAACAAATCCCACCAACATAAGTAATCATTTGTCTACATATTTAGCACAAAGAAATCCTCATGACATTGGATAAGGGAACCTTTTCAATCAATGGACTCAAGGTCCTAATATTTCATTACCATTGCAAAATCTAATGACACCATCTTCATCTTTTCCCATGGTCCCCTTCACTATGAAAAATCCAATGGGACCTCAAACTTACATTCCTCCACCTCAATCCACCATCTTACAAGGAATGTTAAACCAAGGGAACTCCCAACCTCTCATCACTAGCTCACAACCCATCCAAAACATCAACACCCACAATCTATCACAAGTATCCCAACAACCAACTGGTCTTATATTTCAAACTCATACTTTAGCCTTACAATAGGCACAACAATTTTATCAACAAGTTGTCCAACAACAACAAGAAGAAGCAGCCTTAGCTACAAAAAAACAATATCAACAACAACAACATGCAACCTTAGCCGCACAACAACAACAACAATATCAACAACAACAAGATTATCAAGCATACTTAGCAGCACAACAACAACAAGCCTATCAAGCATCCTTAGTAGCACAACAACAACATTAGGCCCAACAACAAGCCCTCATGATGCAACAACATCATGCCCAAAAACAAGCCCTTGTTGCACAAGAAGAATAAGAAGCCTTACTAGCTCAACAATATGCCCAACATCAACAACAACAACAACAAAAAAGTTCCTACTATAATCCTCAATAAAACATCGTCAATAAAAACACGTTAGGAACATCAACACCTCAATCAACTTCACATAACCTCACACCACCATACACCCCATTCAACACATTATCATATCAAAATCATACATACAACTCATCTATCATCCCACTATATGTTCCTCCATGAAACCCGCAAGATGATCTAGCATCGCAATTCAGGGTGCTATCCCAAGAAATGCAGGATCTTCGAATGGGCAAGAAAAAGAAGCCCCATACACAAAATCTATGTCCTTATCCATTTGATCAAAAAAGTACAATGTTACCATTCTCTCTCAGATTTGACATCCCCAAATTCGATAAATAAAAAGGGAGAGGAAGTCCTATGGACCATGTCAAATTCAACATCATGTGTATGGAGGTGGCCTACAATGATTCCTATTTAATGCATGTCTTCCCTCAAAGCTTAATAGGTCATGCTATGGATTGCTTTTCTCATCTACCTCTCAACATCAAAATTTTTCAAGAAATCACTAATAAATTCATCGATCACTTCTCCTTTAATCTTGATATGGACGTAAGTCTAGAAGAGTTGTACACTCTCAAACAAACCAAAGGAGAATCTTTTGCCAATTTCTTGCAACGATGGAGACAAAAAGCTAGTAAGAGCAAGTGGAACCTTCTCAATGAACAACAAGTGTGAATCATCATAGAAAATCTAGATTCCGATCTCTCTTTCCTCTTGAAAATGTAGTGCATCACATCCTATGATGAGCTTGTACCTTGAGCCCTTAACATTGAATGAGCTCTAATCTCATAGGGAAATACTCAAGCTTACAACTGCCCAACAACCAGTTCAAATGAGAAGCCTTGTGTATGGGCTTAGAAAATGTGACAAATTATGGTGTGGTAGATGCTAAGGTGGTCCTAAGTACTCCTAAACCCAACAACAATCAAGTTGCTAACATTCAACCAACTGTGCAACAAACAACATCTCCTTAGAACAATTAGATCAACAACACTGACATACAACAAAGATAAACTACTAACAAGATCAACTATCCCAAATGCAAGTACATAGTTATCTAAACCTATTGAAAGAATCATGAAAAAGTTGGTAGATTCAAACTTAATAACACTTCCTAACTTTGAAAACTACCAAGAACCACAAGAGAAACCATCTTGGTATAATGAGAATGATCTCTGTGACTTTCACAAAATCAAAGGACATAAACTGACAAATTGCATAAGACTTAAGAATATCATGCAAAACCTCATAGAAAATGACACCATATATGTTGAAGTACTAGCTAGGAATCAAGGTATTAAGATATATAAGAACCCCATGCCAGATCATAACAAAGGGAACAACAATAGAAAATCAAAGGATTACACTAACATGCAACATAGATATTCAAACATGGTCACTTCCTATGATAGCATCATCATTATTGTCACCATCAAAGGACCTAGTACAGAGTGTGGTGTCACCACATGACATGGAAAGGTCACATACAAGGAGTCCCATCTCAGTCGAGGGCACAACCTACTTTGCCAACATCAAATCCTAGCAAGTACAATCTCCTAGATCAACTTAAGAAGACCCCAACATAGATATCAATCTTAGAATTGTTGAGGCTATCCCCTACACATTGGGAAATCTTAGAGGAAGCTTTATTAGAGTCATCCTTAAATGAGAATATTGAAACTGATCAATTTCAAGCTATGGTAGGACATATTACCGATCACCTTTTCACCTTCTTAGAACAAGACCTACCATCACAACCATCTCATAATCATGCTTTACACCTGATGGGACTTTTCAATTTGAAAGGGGGGAAGGCTAGGGTTTCAGGGTTTAAAGTTACCCATGGGGATATGAATTATTAAATTTTGAAACACTCATTTTATGTTTCGATGGTGACTTGCTATTGATGGTAACCGGTCACTTAAGTGATTTGGTTGAGCCCTTTCCTTCATGCTCTTACCGACCCCTTTCACCCATCTTGTCGGTCTCTTTTACTACCTAGGCTTAAGAATTTGTACTATCGAGGGTTGTACCGACTGGTCCCACTTGAATATTCTACATGCCCTTAAATGTTGTTTGGCTAACCGTCCAATCATGTGTTTTGATCTGGACCATTTCTCGCAAACCTCACAGGTCTTCCTACTAATGTCACAAAGTAGTGTGAGGTTTGCGAGATGCCACCATTTGGCATATACGAACAGGTGAGGTCTTTTCCCGAGGCACCAACGATGACAAGTGGTCATCTTTTCACTGGTGGAGGGATTTAATTACGGGTTTAATAATAATTGTCCCTCGCAGACTTTGCACAAGCATGGTAAATGTCTCTAAAGTATCGCGAGGTCTACGAACGAGTGACACATGGCCTATTTCTTGAAGCGACGGGGCTAGGTGGGACCCATTGTCCGGTTGCAACCTCCTTTTTCTTGGGTAATGATTGGCTATGGTTTTTCAAGGCGCTACTATGGTTTTTTAGCGCTTTTTTGACTCAACCCGAGTCGTCCAACTTTCCAGGTCTGTTCTACATCAACAGTGCAGTTTCAGAGAAATTACAAATCATCTGTGTGATCATCTTTCATACTCTGAAACTTATTTTATTAATCGCTCGAGCTTTTCAGAGGATCTTCTCCTCATTTTCTCTAGCGTGCGAATGATGCCCTCCTGATAGAAGCAATTATGGTGGCTACGTTAGCCACTTATGGCTCAAATGCTTGTTTTTCATTCAAACAATCAATATACCTCGCACCAATTCACTCTATAAATGCTTGCTAAAGTGACCCAGTGTTATCATTACATTTTTTGAGTTGTTTGCAGGTGGTGGTTATTCTCTTGTATTTTGTGAAGCTATGGATAAATCTATAGGGCACAGGAGTGCCAAAGTAGGAGCTAGGAAGTCACTAGTTGAGAAGAAGCAACCTGCTCCCAGAACACTCGAAGTTTCTACTAAAAGTGTTGGCAAAAGGCCAGAGCGTTGCACTTCCCATGTTCTAATTTCATCAGATTCTAATGGTAATGGGTCTGAAACTGATTCGGATTACCGGTGTTACCTTGCATCCTTGACTGAGCTCATGGGAGTGAATGAGGAGGCCCTTGTAGTCAAACCAATAACTGCAGTGGCACTGTGCCAGGTTTTTGGGTGTTGTGCTGATGTGGCGGGAGGAAAGAAGGTGGTTCCACTTTTAACTGAAGCAAGAACTTGGAGTGGTTGCTTGTATCAGGGCTGTGTGTCTACTTAGTGGTTGCTAGTGTTGGGTTTGTTGGGCGCTAATTTTCTTGGTGTTTCATCTTGTTGACGTGGACGTGCGTGTGCCTAACATGCTTTTTTATTTTTTATCCGATTGGTTACTGTCTAACCATTTTTTGATTCCTTGGATCATGCACTGTGCTATCCAATGATGAGGAATGTGAATTTGAATTTCATTCTAAATGAAATTCATTTTTGAAATTAACAATGTAGCCTATTGTTTTGTTGCTCTCCTGTCCTATAAAGTAGATTTCACGACTCATTATTAGCGGCAGATCTTGGATCATAAAAGTTCTGAATATATGTATAGTTAGTTCCTTTTACTGTTTCATTTTGTGATGGGTGTTTATAATTAGGGATATAGATGGTTTCAAAATAGATGTCTAGCATCAAGAAAGGAACAATGATTAGTTTTTCCATAGTTTTAATGATGCAATATACAAAAGGCCTTATGAAATAATGTTTATGTTGCATCATATCTTTGAAAGCACATAATATTATTTTCAGTCACTAATGGAATCATGGTTGAGATGGTAAATGGTATGTCTGATAAATAAATACTGTTGATGAAACTTTAAATGGGTATAAGTGATTTCCCATATGTAAAGGCAGACATAAAAATGCAAAGAGAACAAATTGCATTAAGCCCTTCGGGGTGATTTGTAACTCAAAGGTATATGCCTTTTATTTTCAGTAATGTCATTGGTTACCCTAATCCGATTCTTGATAAAATTAGGAAGTATTTGCCTAAATATACAGGGCAAAGTGCAGAATCAGCCTCTGAGCATTTACAACATTTTATAGATGTAATGGGGGATTATGAAATCAATCATGAGGATGTTGTCATGAAGATTTTTGTGCAATCCTTGAAGGGTGATGCTAGGGATTGGTTTTCCTATTTACCTGCCTATTCTATTAACTCATGGAATCAGTTGGTCATAGTTTTTATGGAACAATTTGGTGAACGAGTCAATCCCAACATATTAAGAAAAGGTTTTATGGGAATTCACATAAAAGAAGAGGAGCTAATCCCATATGTTAATCTCAGGTTTTCAAGAGCTTTAAGGGAAATCCCTAAAGAAATAAGACCGAGTGAGGTTGAATGCTTAGTTGTATATCTTGGTGTTTTTGACAAAAGGATGGGTTACTTACTAAGAGATAAAGAACCTAAAATTTTGCACCAAGCATATCAAATGGCTATGGAAATTGAAAATAATATGAAATACTCAATGATGAAGGGGTATTTGGCTGCAAATATTGATTACCTTAGCCTAACTAGTACTAGTAAAATGGCAGAGTTGGTTGCTCAAAGCATTAATTATGATAAGGGTGTTTTGAAAACTGTTATATCTTCACCATTGTAGTTTGATGATAATGAGATCCAAGTTGAAAGCTAGTCTAGTTTGAATGATGTTGATCAAACTTCTCTTGTACCAGAATTGTATGAAATGAAGAGGCAAGAGAAAGAATTGCCATATGAGTTTTTCTTGAGATTTTTAGGTGCTCTAATACAAATTCCTAGAAGTCATAGACCTAATGACTATGAATGTATTGATTTATTTTGTGAACTTTATGAACCAAGGTTAAGTGTTTTTCCAAAAGAATTAAAACCTGCTAATTTGGCCCAAGTCATTAAGTGGATAGAGATTGCAGAATCAACCAAGAATGTACCTACACAAAATGAAGACAATGCTTGCCATTTTGAAGAAATTTGGATAAATACAAAGGAATTTGAGGGGAAAAATGATGCAGGATTGTGTGAGACACCCATTGTGTTTCCTAATCCGAATTTTAATGCTCATATCACTGAGATTTTGTTACAGGTTAGTGATTGTGATTTCAGAGGTAGTGATTGTAGTACTGAGGATAAAAACTAAGCTTTTCTTTTTACCAGAGTTGCATGGAATTGTAGAACCTCATGTTCTTACTTGTTTCCAAGTGAAGGAACAATTTTTAAATGATAAGAATATAGAGTATACTCTAGGTATACTGGCAATGGAACAAGCCTATTGTATAGATGTTGAGGAATTTGAGGACAATGAAGTATGTGATCAAAAGAATAGTACTAAAGACAACCAACATATTAATGAAAATATTGGTACTATTGTTTTTCCTGACTACTTATGTGAAGTTGAGATGGATATGTTGTTACCTTCTGACATTGATATTTTTCAGTGAAAATTTCTCAGCTTATGATGAAGGTGAAATTGATATTGTTGGTGAAAAGTTTTCAGCTTGTGCCAAAATTTTCACTTATAAATTAACACATACAATAGGTAATGTTGAGTACAAGGAGGCCAGTGCATATTGCTTTGTCTTTGTTGACCAGTTTGAAATTGATGTATTTGAATCTGTCTTTGAGGGTTTTCATCTAAGAATAAATGAAGAAATATAGGGGAAGGAATATATTGAGAGACCTAAAATGAATGTGTTTACACATTCCCTGGAGAATGATGTAGCTAGTACTGTAGACATTTATAATGCTAGAATATATTCCAAATTGACAGATTTCAAGTGTTGGCAACCAAAATCATGTGAGAAATTTGAGGGTGGGGATTCCCCGAGTTGTGTATCATCTATGTTGCACAATAGAAGTATGGATAACATGCACACAATTTTATATGATTTTTTTTGGTTTGATGTGCATATTGATAATGATGCTAGAATGTGTAATGTTGTAGACTAGATAAGTTATGAATGTTTCCACTTCTCAGCTTAATTGGGCCAACATTCTATGAGTTATGACCAGGGGTAGAGTAAGGTGAAATGTTATCATGGTCATATGTTTCTTTTAAAGTTTTGGAATAGGACATTGATTGAATTGGTGCAGGGGAGTATAAAAAAATATTATGATACTTCGAGGCATATTGATTATCCTATTTTTGAAGCATCAAAGTGTAAATGTTGCAGACCTTGTTTACTCCAGGTGGCAGAGAATTTTGTTTTTGGCAGAGGAAAATTTTGATTTTTCTTGGCGGGTGGCCTGGGGACACCAATTTTGTATCCACAAGTCCAATTGACAAAGCATGATGAAGTATCTGTCAAGGCACTTGTGTAATTTAGTAATCTAGTCTACGAAACTAGAGATTCTGGATTCTTGCTATGTCCACAAGGGGCATACATCCCCAATCAGAGCCACTGATGGGACTTTTCAATTTCAAAGGGGGGAAGGCTAGGGTTTCAAGGTTTAAAGTTACACAAGGGGATATGAATTATCAAATTTTGAAACCCTCATGTTATGTTTCGACGATAACTTGCTATCGAAGGTAATTAGTCACTTAAGTGATTCAATTGAGCCCTTTCCTCTATGCTCTTACTGACCCCTTTCACCCATCTTGTCGGTCTCTTTTACTACCTAGGCTTAAGCATTTGTACTGTTGAGGGTTGTACCAGACGGTCCCACTTGAATATTCTACATGTCCAAACATGTTGTCTAGCTAACCATCCGATCACGGGTTTTGATTTGGACCATTTCTCGCAAACCTCGTAGGTCTTCCTACTGATGTCACAAAGTAGTGCGAGGTCAGCGAGATGCCGCGATCTGGCATATACGGATGGATAGGGTCTTTTCTCAAGGCACCAAGGATGACAAGTGGCTGTCTTTTCACCGACGAAGGGATTTAATTATGGGGTTAATAATAATTATCCCTCGCAAACCTCACACAAGCATGGTAAATGTCTCTAAAGTACCGTGAGGTTTGCGAACGAGTGACACGTAGCCTATTTATTGAAGCGATGGGGCTAGGTGGGACCCACTGTCCGGTTGTGACCTCCTTTTTCCTGGATAATGATTGGTTGTGGTTTTTCGAGGCGTTGATGTGGTTTTTTAGTGCTTGTTTGAATCAACCTGAGTCTTCTGACTTGTCAGGTCCATTCTACATCAATGGTGCAGCTTCAGAGAAATTATAGATCATCTGTGTGATGAGTTTTCATACTCTGAAACTTATTTTATTAATTGCTCGAGCTTTTCAGAGTATCTTCTCCCGATTTTCTCTAGCGTGCAAATGATTCCCTCATGATAGAAGCAATTATGGTTGCTACGTCATCTACTTATGGCTCAAATGCTTGTTTTGCATTCAAGCAATCAATATCCCTCACACCAATTCACTCTATAAATGCTTACTAAAGTGACCCAGTGTTATCATTACATTTTTTGAGTTGTTTGCAGGTGGTGGTTATTCTCCTATATTCTGTGAAGCTATGGATAAATCTATAGGGCGCAGGAGTGCCAGAGTAGGAGCTAGGAAGTTTCTAGTTGAGAAGAAGAAACCTACTACTAGAACACCTGAAGTTTCTACTAAAAGTGCTGGCAAAAGGCCAGAGCGTTGCACTTCCCCTATTCTAATTTCATTAGATTTTGATGGTAATGGGTTTGAAATTGATTCGGATTATTGATTTTACCTTATAGCCTTGACTGAGCTCATGGGAGTGAACGAGGAGGCCCTTGCAGTTGAACCAATAACTGTAGTGGCACTGTGCTAGGTTGCTGGGTGTTGTGCTGATGTGGCTGGAGGAAAGAAGGTGGTTCCTCTTTTAAATAAAGCAAGAACTCAGAGCAATCACTTGTACCAGGGTCGTGTGTCTACTTAGTGGTTGCTGGTGTTGGGTTTGTTGGGTGCTGATTTTCTTGGTGTTTCATCTTGTTGATGTGGACGTGCGCGTTCTTGGCACACTTTTTTATTTTTTCTCTGAATGGTTACTGTGTAACCATTTTTTGATTCCTCAGATCATGCACTGTGTTATCCAATGATGAGGAATGTGAATTTGAATTTCATTCTAAATGAAATTCATTTTTGAAATTAACAATGTAGCCTATTGTTTTGTTGCTCTCCTATCCTATAAAGGAGATTTCATGGCTCATTGTTAGCGTCGAATCTTGGATCATAAAAGTTCTGAATATATGTATAGTTAGTTCCTTTTACTATAGTTCTCAAAATGTTTTAGTTAATGTCTTTTTCTGGTTAGTTTTCTATGAAGCAAGCAAGCCTTGCTAATGTAATTATGAATATTCAAGCAATAAATGGTAATCATTTTAAAATAATTTCTCTCCTAATTGTGTGTCATAAGCTGTGAATGAGCCTATCATTGATATATTCATTCATTTTCAATGGTATATTTGAATGTGTTCTTCATTTACCTGATTTAGCTCAATGAGTTAATGAGATTTCTTGAAAATGAGTTATAGATTTATGATTATACATTCCGGATTGCTAAGGAGTGTTGTTTTACAAATTAAAATTAGCATGATGTAAAGCATTATGATGATATGTCAACAATATCTGGATTACGCTTTGTATGAATCCTTCCCAATGGATGAGGCACTGGCTATTTTCTTCAAGATTACTATAGGACTGCAATTCTAAACATGGTGGTCTAAGAGCTGAATGAAACGAAATATTAAACCCTATCTCTCTACGAGAGGAAAATCTTACATTGAAGATTTCAATCCCATTGCTCTAAGATACCTGTTGTTATTCTTTGGTCTGCCAATATTGAGAATTATCACTATCTTATTGCATGTGTAGGGATTGTAATTTGTAAGAAGAAGTGTTCTTACCAATCATAGAAAATTCTTATGAACACATTTAGGTTTACCCACCTTGGTCCTGCAGAGCCAGAAGTGGAGGAGATGTCAGTCTTTTACTAAATCTTGTTAGTTGGCCACTAGCCTTTGTGGCTCTTTAATATAGAGGTTGGAAACATCTTAGATAATTGCGAATCCTATGTGTGAAAAAAAACCAACAACACCTTGAGGTCTTTATTCATAAGAACAAGGTTAAAAGAGTATTATGGAGGTTCTAGTTTGAATATTTATACCCTTAAGCTGATCAAAGACTTGGGCTACTTAGAAGATACTATTGAGAAAGCAAAGAGTACCACCATCAGAGCATATGATGACCAAGAGCAGGTATCCTAAGGCATCATTGCACTACCCATCCAAGTGGGACCTATAATTGCAAAAAATACATGCCAAGTGCTAGATATTGATCTTGCATACAACATCCTACTTGGGTGACCATGGATCCATGCCCTAAAAGTTATAACCTCAACCTATCATCGATGTGTAAAGTTTGATTTTGAGGGAAGAGAAATTAGCATCCATGGAGATCTCGATCCTTTTTACTATTGCAAGAATCTCGAGGCCAAGTTCTATAAGATACCCCAAGTTCCTAAAAATGATGAAGGGCCTACACCCACACCTACCTCATTTATTGATCCATCATCCCTTGCATCTACCTCGACAACAAAAACTCTCATTGTTTAGAACATTCTTGACATAAAAGCAGTGATCTAGAATGATGGTTGTGGAAACTATAAGCTACTAAAGGATACCTTTGTCTTCAAAGAGCTACCTATTTCTCCTCAATCCCATGGGAAACCCATATCTAGTACCAAAGAGCCTAAAACAATCAAGATGATAGCTACTACCTTCACCAAGTGGGGGGATCTAAATCAATAAAACATCAATGCGGAGGATGTCTCTAAACTCCTCTATCAAGATGAACAACTTGTCCATGTTCTTCCCATGGAAGATAACAATAAAGGTTTGCAACTAATGAAGGGGATGGGTCATAACAAGAATGAGAAGCTAGGAAAAAATGACAATGGCTTGCTAGAACCTATAATTCCTGAGAAACAATTAAAGAATCTTGGCTTAGGTTGCAGTACTAGCAAGGTCACCCTTATTGGAAAAGGTACTTCCACTAAATGGGCTAAGGCTTCCTCTTGGTTACCTACACCATGTGATACGACCTTAGACATGACTTCCCCCTTGATTTTTTTGACCTATTTGAGAATAAATCCCTCTTTAAGATATCCATTACATCCTTTTCTCCAAGCAATCAGCCAACTGAACTATGCCTAGTATAATCGCAACTCATTGACATGGACCAACAAGGACCACCGATTCTTGATTTATTCAAAAATGATGAAGCGATCCCATAATTTATGGGACTCCACAACAACTTATCACGAGAAAATCACAAAGCAGGTTTTGACATAAATCTAGAGACAAGAGCATACTATGGGGAGACGATTTAATCCTTTAGTCGGAAAATTGATGAAATGCAACTAATATGCAAATCTTTGAGTGAAAATCACATTGTGGCACTCTCTGATCCTAAAAAGTTAAAAATAAAGGATTTATCTAAGGGTGAAAACCTCTTTGAGGCACCCAAGAATGAGGGATTCAATCTCCCCCTTTGTGCAATGCATCTAGAGAAGTTAATAGTGCTAGTAGAAAAAACCACCCCTATCAATGTGGGAACAAAAGGGACACCTAAGATCACCTTCTATGTTGATTCCTTTTTGGATGAGGAACAAAAGAATCTAGCATCATTTTTGAAAGAGAGAAGAGATAACTTTGCATGGTCATACACAGATATGCTAGGGCTCGATCCATAAGTGGTTGTGCATCACTTAGAAGTATATCTTGAAGCCAAATTAGTCAAACAAAATTTAAGTATGATCATATAACACTCTTGGTGAAACTAGAATTACAAAAGCTTCTTGACATTGGATTGATCCGACCGATAGATTATCCTGAGTGGGTTTTAAACTTGGTACTAGTCTCAAAATCCACCAGGGGCATCATAATCTGCATTGATTTTAGAGACTTAAATAAAACATGCCTGAAGGATTATTTCCCTCTTCCTAAAATCAACCTCATTGTGGAATTAATAGTTAGGCATGAAATTATATCACTCATGGATGGCTTTTCAGGCTACAATTAGATCATGATTGCCAAGCAGGATCAACACAAAACTGCATTCACTTGTCCATGGGGAACCTATTGTTGGAATGTGATTCCATTTGGGTTAAAGAATGTAGGAGCAACCTATCAAAGAGAAAGGAACCTCATCTTTCATGATGTGATCCACAAAATATTTGAAGGTTATGTGGACAATATTTTGGTAAAATCAAAGAAAATAAGTGAGCATATACAAGACCTAGGACCCATCTTTGACAGGTTTAAAGAATATAAGGTATGACTAAATCCAAAAAGGTGTGTCTTTAGGGTTACATTAGGGAAACTCCTTGGCTTTATCATCTCGCAAAGAGGGATATAAATTTATCTAGCAAAGGTAAAATCCATCCTCGACATGGAACCATTGCAAACACTAAAGAAGATGAGAGGATTACAATGAAGGCTGCAATCTATCAAAAGGTTCATAGTACAACTATTAGATAAAATCCACCCCTTTTCCCATCTTCTCCACAAAGGAAGAACTTACAAATGGGATGAGAAATGTGATAAATATTTTCAACAAATCAAAGACTACTTATTAACACCTCTAGTGTTAATGTCACCAATAAAAAAAACCATTGATATTATATATCTCAACATCATCATCAACACTAGGAGCTCTTCTAGCACAACATGATGAAAATGGAAAGGAAAGAGCTATCTATTACATCAGTAGGATACTGGTGGGCTATGAAATGAAATATTCACCCATTGAAAAAACATTCCTAGCAGTAGTTTTTGCTTCACAAAAGTCTAGACACTACATGTTGTCACATCAAATCAAACTTATTGCAAAAATTGACCCATTAAAATACCTGTTATCTAAAGAAAATATTACTGGGTGAATGGCCAAATGGGTAATGATCTTTACTAAATTCGAAATAGATCATGTGGATCATAAGGAAATCAAAGGACAAGTAATTTTAGACCAAGTAGTAGATTCACCCATCTATTTTGAGAACCCTTTGACATCTGAGTTCCTTGACAAATTAGTATTCTTGGTCAATCTCAAAGATCAATGGAAAATGTACTTTGATGGATCGTTCACCCAACATGGATCTAGAGTAGGTATTATTTTCATCACCCATCAAGGTGATTGCATTCCAAATTAATATAGGCTATCATTCCCAAGTACCAACAACATTGTTGAGTATGAAGCCCTAATCTCAGGGTTAAGGATAATAGTTCAGTGGCAGATACAAGAGATGAAATTCTATAGAGACTCACAACTGGTTATCAACCAAGTCAATGATGACTATCAAACTAAGGATGAAAAGCTTACTCCTTATAAGAATATGGTAGAGAATCTCAAAGATCTCTTCATATACATAACCTTTGAGTAGATTCCTGACATGAACAACTGAGCAATAGACACTATGGAAACAATGGGGTCATTGTTAGACGTGCCAAACAACGTCCTCTAATATGAATTCTTGGTAGAACAACTTATCGTACCCAATTTCAAAATCCATGAATATGAATTCATGCGTGTCATTGTTGGTCTCGGATCCCCATGGTATCATTAAATATTTATCTACCTTAGTAGAGGAACCCTCCCATTTGATATTACCTCTAACTTTAAAAAGACCTCTGTCAAAAAGGCATCTCAATTCATGATCCTAGGTGATACCCTTTACCATTGAAGCATTGAAGGAACATTACTATGATGTCTTAACCAAGAGGAAGCATTAACTGCTTTAAGAGAAGTACATGATGGCATATGTGGTTCCCATGCTAGTGGTATGACTTTAGCTAAGAAACTATTGAGGACGAGGTGCTACTAGCCAACCATGGAAAGAGAAGATCATAAGTATGTGCAAAAATGTGTCCAATATCAATAGCATGGAGATCTAATTCATGCTCTAGGTCAAGAATTACAATCGATGATCACACCTTGGCCTTCTTCACAGTGGGGACTTGACCTCATAGGAAAAATCATTCCAACCTTATCCAATGGCCAGAAGTTTATCACAACAACCACTAAGTACTTTACTAAATGGGTTGAAGCCTACGACCTACATAACAAGGAATAAAATTGCCAAGTTTATCTTGAATTACCTAATCTACTGCTATGGTGTTTCGTAAACCCTTATCTCTGATAATGAGATAGTCTTCAAAAATCAAGATGTGAAAGAGCTACACCAAATATTAAACATCCAACACTATTTCTCTACCCTGTATTATCCCTAGGGAAACGATTAGGCTGAGGCTACAAACAAAATTATTTCAAAAATCCTCAAGAAAATGGTCAACAAAGCTAGTTGTGACTGGAATCTATAGTTAAATCCCACTTTTTGGGCCTATTGAACTAATATTCACACACCCACATGTGCAACACATTTCTCCTTGATTTATGGATCAGAATCCATTTTTCCTATTGATTTTGAAATCCCATCACTATGAGTGTCACTCCTGAACCTGATCACCGATGAAGAATACAAAGTCTCTCAACTGAATAAGATAGAATTCCTAGATGAGCGTCATCTTAATAGCCTCAATCACTTGAAAGTATATGAAAACTAACTAAAACAGAGCTATAATAAGAAAATAAAATGTTTGTCTTTCTAGGTAGGGGATCTTACCCTAAAGCATAATGAGAAGAATCTACCAGATCAAGACAGTAAAGGAAAGTTTGAGCCTAACTGGTTAGGTCCCTTTGTCATCACATCAAACCATGGATTAGGAGCATATCAAATATCAACACCTGAAGGTGAAACCTTTCATGATACAATTAATAACTTGCATCTCAAAAAGTTTTATGCCTAGTCTTGAAGGGTGTAAAATATGAAAATACAAAAAAATAAAAAAATGATCAAATTCCAAAAAAATAATAATCGTGTAGTGAAAACCACTTTGGTGGTTCTTTGGGCAAGTACCTTGGTGAAAACCTGGCAAACAGGCGCCTTTCATAAATAAAGCACCTCTATCTATTCTTTGGCTCTTGATCCTATCATTCTTTGCTTCACCATCCCATCCATCACTTCATCATTCGACTATTCTATTCCATCACCCATTCACATCCTTATCATAGCTTGATGTTGTGAAGTATCATATCCCTTCTAATACTACTTGGCATATTACTAAAGTCAATTTGTCTTACCTATATTGAGGTAGTCTATCATATCACATTGGGGCAAATTTATTTTGAATCATATTGAGTTCTTGTACATCTTGAGGTTATTTGGAAATCTCATCAAAAATCCCCAAAAAAATCATAAAAAATTCATCAGAAAATCTAAAAACATCAAAATCTTGTACAACTAAAATCCAAAAACATTCACAAAAGTTGTATAGGTAAAATCCAAAACATCCAAAAAACATCAAAATCCCTAAATATGTCAAAAATCCAAAATCCAAAAAATACAGTCCCCATTGTCAAACTACATCGTCTTTGAGCTTGAACATAGGAAAGGCCATAATTGATGTGTCCTCGAGACACCCTAGATTAGTATTTTAGGAGTCCATCATAATAAATTGGCATTTCCATCAACTGTTCATATCTCATCTTCAATAAGTTGAGTCTGTCAAACTACATGGTCTCTATGTGTATAACGTAGGAAAGGCTTATCTTTGATCAACCCCCGAGGCCCCTAGGATAGGTCTTTTAGGTTTGGTTCTTAGTTATAATCTCAAAAAATCCCTAAACATTTAAATATCAAAAAATTATTAAACATTCAAATATCTTCAAAATCCAAAAGCATTCAAAATCTCAAAAAATACAAAAACATTTGAATAATCGTGAAAAGCCAAAAACGCTAGAAAACATTCAAAAGACCTAAACAACCTCAAATATCTTCAAAAAACCCTAAATAGCCTCAAAAAAATGAAAACCAAAACATTCACATAAACTTTCAAAAATACCAAAAACAACCTCAAAACATTTTCAAAATACCTAAAAATGTTCAAATATTCCAAAAAATCTAAAACCATCCATCTCATCTCGCTTTCACCCATAATAAAATTTCACCCATAATAAATCAAGCGTCACCTTCAAACTTTGGTGAGGCAAATAGAAAGAAATTATAACAAGTCGTAAAGTGAGAACCTAATTGTTAAAATCTAAAGTCTAGATCATAGGTAAATGCATCAGTGAAGTTTATATCTGTGGCTTATCATAAAGCTCATCATCATCCTAACATCAAAAAACCCTCTGATCAACATGTCCTAGGATGTATCCTTCTTGCAATGGACATCAATATCATAAATCGACTTAGCTAAATTTAATCGAGAAAGAGATATAGATAACACTGACTATTTGTCTTTGATCTTTTCTTATGATTTATCTTAATCACCCATTCCAAGGACCTATCAATAATTTCTATCAAAACAATTTAGAGAGAAATGAATGGGGCATCGATCATTATCTTTTGTTTGCTATGCTTTTGGGTATTCTTGTAAAATAATCTTGGTGCATACTTGCTTGGTTGTGTGTAGGAAGGTTGTTTGGAGTATGTTGTTGACTATTGAATATACTTTGGTCCAATCTATTCTAAGTTTCTAATTTACATTCTAACAAGGTTTTTCGTATGTTAAGATATGAACAAGAACTATCCTGTGTGTTGGCATAGTCAAATTCCATTACACTAGATACAACGCCATCCTAGTTATCAATACCTTGATGCATAGTGTCTATGTGTTATATCAAATAATAAGGAGTGACAAAAAATATCAATCCCAAGGTTTGAGTTAATCATCATCATGCATTTCTCATCACCATCTCTAATAAAGTCTTGGTGGATCATAGAATTTTGGATCTTTTGAAGAAATCATCAAAATCAATGGTCAAAGTATCTTGTTTCTTCTACCTTCTCTCCATGCTAACCTAGTACCATGACAATCAACATAAACATCATCAATGCATCCATCCCGCATCCATAAATTATCAAAATGCATACATCTCATAATCATAGCATATCACATCATACATCCCACACCATCATTATCATTTAAGTTGTGATGAATAATATTGATTTGTTATTCTAAGCATCTTAAATCATTGCATATCATTAACATACATCACATTATCATATCATAAACATCTGCATTATTCATCCATATGTATACATCACCATCTCATCATAAAACTACATAAGAAAATACATAAAATGAAATGCATCCATAAAATTTGCATATCATATCATTCATCCCATAGCATATCATGAAAAAGATACTAAAAAAGAGTTAACATTGAATCCATCCATAGCATATCATCACATATCATCGCATAAGAATAAATAAAGTGCATCCATACATGCTGAAATATAAGCATGTCACATCATCACATCATTGCATCCATACAATCATAAACATGAAATAAGATGAACACATCATATAAAATCCGTATCTGTATCATATATTTATATATATCAAAAAAATGAATGTCATGGTAAAATATTTGGATAATGTATGTATATCGATCATAAATACAATATCCATGAGGCTATCAAAAAGGAGCCCATGAATGTATATCTATGTCAAAGAATGGGGCAAAAAAATTAAAAAAAGTGTCTATACACTCGAGCTATCCTTGATGGTTGCTCCCCTCTCCAGCCTGCCTCTCTAGCTGCTCCTCAGCTATGGGACGTGTATCGCTCCTTTGTAAAAATTTGGGTTGTCTAAGGGCCTATGGAACATATTTGTGGTAATGCATCTTGTAATAGGCTACCTCGGTCACAACCTCTCTATATAATCCTGCCCTGAGAAGTTGTTATCATCACCTCTATCTAATGTCATCGCTTGATATCTTGATCTCTCTCAACAATCACAAACTGTAACTACTACCTATCATGATCTCTCTCTATGGTCATGGCCACAACCTACTACCTGACCTAGTCCCTCTCAACAGTAACTACAAAAATCTATTGGTAGGCCTGATCTCGCTCACCTGTGAGAACCTACACCTACTGTTGCAACTATTGAATCTAAATATCTCTGGCATCTAGTGGTGGTGGTTGTTGTTGTGGAGGTTGTTGCTGAATAGAAGGTTGATGTGGAACCTTCTATCCCACTGGTGGTGCCCCCAAAATCTATTGATCTTGGTCATCCTACTCCATTGTTCTTGTCCTTTGCCCCTGCCTGCTCCCCTCCCTCATGGTGTTCCTCGAGGAGGAGCACCCATTGGATCTGTCAATCTATGTGGAGGTGTAAACCATGCATCATAAGCTAGTGTCATATGTGCGACCTCTTGGCCTTGGTCATATTCCCATGGTTGAGCTACTAGCTGTTTGAAACCCTCCACTACCTCTAGAGCTGGAATAGTGGGTCCCCATGTGGGAACTTCTCGAGGTGACCTCAAAAAGATGGCTCTATAGGCATCATTTGGCCTATCCTACTACTCTTCGAACTATCGTGCCACCCTATTTGGAAAATATCTCTCTATGATCATGTGCTCTCGATCCTACATGTATTGGGTCAGCTTGGTGAAAAACAATTGTTGTGCATCATCATACCACCCTGGCATGTGTAGCCAAGGTCACCATCTAAACATTGTCATATCATCCAATGCCCACTACCAGTATAAGAGTCCAAGCTACCCTATATGCCATAGGGTGATGGTGCCTCTATACCACCAAATCATGGGATCATTTGGCTCAACATCAGCCATCTGTACAATCAGACAAAGTAGGATAATATGCTCCCAAGACCAAATATGCAACAAGGTAACCCCTATGCCAATGGCTCTTCCATCATAGTAGACAAACTTGTGCATATCATGATACAAAGAAGCCGACATCAATGAATCCCATGGAAATTTTGTCCTCCTATAGAGCATCTTGTGCCATGCTAGGCCCCATCCTAGGTTAAACCTTTTGCTTTATTGGTTTGGAGAGACCATACCTGAAATGATGGCTGCAATAATCAATCAGAATATGGGCACATGACCTCTGTACATCTCGAGGTCTATTTGTGATGTGACTAAAATGATGTCCTCAATCTTCATCACCTCATGACAGGCATCGTATATGGCATTGACATCATAAATCACATGCTTGCCATGTATTGGAAAGCGCAAAATCTGCCATACGTCCTCCAATTTCACTATTGCCTCACTTGTTGGAGGGTGAAACAATGAAGTCTCACTGTGCCATCTTTCACACAACGTGGTCATCATGGCTAGATGAGTTCAGACGACAGGTGCATATAAAATGTACCATAAACTAATCTCTCCTAGGTGCTACTAGCACAACTTGGACAAATCACCTAGTCTCTCCAACACTGTGGGCCAGTGCTCACATGACTTCAGTGGTGGAATGAGCTCCTGCACCCATGAAGTGCATGACGTCAAAGCATCAATTTTTTTGACTCATTTTGGATTTTTTAGCTCAAAAATCACAATAGCGTTGCTATTTGCAATAGCATCGCTATATTTAAATTTAAAATTGTGACGCTCTAAGGCATTTCAAATTGAAAATCACAAAGTGTGCCGTGATTTAAACTTTGGAAACCCTAGCCCTAGTTTTCAAATCAGGAAATGCATCGCCATATAAATATGCGTCACAATTTGAAATTGGAAACCCTAATTTTAAATTGTGAACTATGTTGCCATATAAATATACATCACTAAAAATCATTTTAGCATCGCTAATTCTCAAATGGAGTGATGTCACCAAAGTTTAAAATTCAAATTGCAATAAATGCATCAAAAAGTTAAATTTCAAATTAGGTTTTTGATCACATACTGGTGGTCTTGTGCTTGGCAAATGTTGGTGTTCTCGAGCTGAATCATAAATGTTTCATGGGAGATCTTGTCGTGCCATTTTGTCAGAGGGTTAGATCTCAAAGCAACAAGAATCCTCAAGGTGTGAATGCACAAACGAATTGAAAGTGGCCCTTCATGGCTTATTTATGCTAGAAAATTAGGGTTTTTTTGCCCTAATTTACCATTCAATCTAGGGTTTATCATCATTTCCACCAATCTTTCCAATTAGAACATTATTTTGCATTGTTTCTTTGCATTTTTGGCATGATTCTTGCATCTTGGAACCTTTTTGGACCCTTGGGGTAGTTTTTCATCTTTGTCTAGAAATCAACCAAAAATTCAAAATTTATGCCTAATTTCTCGAGGGGGCAAGGAATCAGCTTAATCCTTCCACTAGGGTATCTAAAAAATCAAATAAATCAAATAAATCAATTTATTTATTTATTTGAGCAACAATTTTTAATTAGAAGAGAATCAATCTTTGAACCGAAGCAACAGATACCTCACTTCAAAGAGGGGAAAAATGTAGACATTGAAAATGTCTCGAATGATATCATACACTTGAATTAGGTATACTAACATCATTTCCTCTCAAACTCTCTTTTCGCTTAATTAATTAAATTAGCCTAGCTAATTAATTAATTGCACCATTTTTGTCTATTAACCTAACACATCAAATTCGGTTAATTCACCCCCTTTCACACTAGCATTTCATCTCATCAAATTAAATAAATGAGACTATTTAATTTAATTCCCTAAATCATCTTATTTAATTAAATAACCGTTAGTTATTTAATTAAATGTCATCTCAACTTTCCCCCATTCATTAAATCATTTAATTTAATGAAAATCACTTTATTCTTCTAATTCCCCTAATTGTAGATTAAACTTTGTTTAATTAACAATTAAACTAATTTTCCTCCAAAAAGGGGGGGGATATTCCCATGGAATATTCCTTATAACGTTTTTGCACAATTAAAGCTTTCTTGTAATTTTAAAAATATCTTTTATCCTCACCCATGAGAATATTCCAAAAGGAATATTCTCTCCTCCAATCATTTGAAAAAAGGGATATTCTCACTTGGCTTCTTGAGCAAGCTAAACTTGTGACCTCTTGAGAAAGTTACCATGTGACCTGTGCGTGCAGGTCAAAAGTGTGTTTGTTTGGAAAAAATGGGAACCCTTGATTAAATCTCATCTTGCATTCTCACTCGTTGATGAGAATCCATGATCCATGCCTCCTACTTCCTCCATCCTATTTTTTAATCTTTTTTATCTCAACCCTCCATTTCTCATTTGCTTTCCTATAAATAGAACACTATTTGGAGACAAATAGATCCATCTTTCAATTGAAAACTTATGATGTTTAATTCAATTGCACTCACACTCATACTTTACTCACATATAGCATATTTTAGTTCATTTTTAGTTGCATAATAGCTTTAATCTTCCATTAATAGCTTCCATGCATCAATCTTAGCTTGATTATAAGTTAGGGTTTGAAAATTTTAGCTTATAATTAGCTTATATTAGCTTAGAAGTTACATATTTAGATTAATTTTAGAATAAAATCATGTGAATTTAGCTTGCATCATGTTTAATTTAGCATAAATCAGGTTTTCATCCCTTTATCACAACAGTTTCATCTATTCTCATCCATAGAACGGATTGAAACAAGCTCAAAAATCATGGGATTGGGAAAGGGTCATTTTTCTACATCAACACAACACCAATTCCAAACCAAGATAGGTTTCAAATGGGTTAGAATATGCATTTAACTACTTTCGTAGTTTGTAGTTTTCAGTTTCAATAAATGCTTAGTTTAAACTTTCAATTTGAATGATCTTGTTTGGAAGATTGAGTATTAGTAGCTACGCTATGCTTCGATTCATCATGGATCAAGCGTAATCAGCCCATGCTAATATCATTGGTCTCATAGTATCCATCAAAATGTTGATTGTATCCCCTAAAGGAAGTGCATTTTGTCTTGAAATTTTGGAATTGTGTTCGTCTTTATCATTGTCAACCTCATTAACTTCCTTTTCTTCATCCATTTATTTAACACTAACCATAGCACAAGAGACTCATTTTTTCTCAGGGGGAGTAAATGACTTGTCATAAAATCCTAACATTTCTTTCAAAGTTTCATCATCTTCTAATTATTCCAACGATTTTTTGTATGTTGTATCAATCAATTTAGGATGCTTCAAAGTGAGAGTTGTCTTAGTGGAGTTACACATGACGGTGTTGATGTTAAGTGAGGGTATTTTTATTGGTTTCATTATCTTAGAAGGACAATATCCAAGACCACTTTTTGTTTCTTTTGTGTTAGGCTCTATAGGAACATGGATGCCTTGTTCTTTTCTTCCACATCCTTTTCCACTGTAACCAAGTTATTTCAAGAGCTCATAACCTCTTCTATAAATTTTCTCCATCTCTTTTGGATTAAGTGGTTGTTGGTAGTCTATCTCCTAAAATTTCTTTGTATAACATGTCCTTCTAGAGTGGATGAAGTAGATACTTGTGAGGTTTATTTTGAATTTTTTGTTGACATTACCATTGGCTCTTTTTTCTTTTCAATTTATTTCATTGTAATTTTGTATTCTCCCATGAATGTTTGCATTGAATCTAAGGAACCCCAATCATCTTCTAATAATTTAGTGATTTCATCAATTTTTTTCCCTTGTTATTCTTCTTTTTGATTTCCACTTTTACAGTTGGTATCAATGTTTTCACATGGATTTGTTTGTCTTTCTCGGTGTGCAAACAACTTTCAGGTTCAGGATAGGCCTTGATTGTGTTTTTTTTTTTTATAGACATACTTCATTACATGGTGAAGGGTTGAAGGCATG
Organism: Sequoiadendron giganteum; assembly: GCA_007115665.2. NCBI lineage: Eukaryota > Viridiplantae > Streptophyta > Pinopsida > Cupressales > Cupressaceae > Sequoiadendron > Sequoiadendron giganteum. Next base: position 507,828,337 of record CM021104.1, on the reverse strand, counting down.
ACATTCATTTCATGAATCCATGGTCTCCCCAAGAGGAGATTGCAAGAAAGATCATGAGGCATAACATGGACCAGAATTTGTAATGTTACCTTCATGACTTTAATAGGTAATGTAATGACTCCAAGCAACTGTTTTCCTATGTTATCAAACCCATGGATGGACAAAGAATCAAGGACAATGTTACTCTTATCCATATCAATCTTGTCCAAAAGGATCACACTACACACATTAAGGGCCGAACCATTGTCAACAAGGGGACTCTTTATCCCAATTTTATTAATAGGGGATATTATCATGAATGCTTCATGTCATTTTTTAACTTCCAAGGAGGGCAACTCCCTTTGGTGAAAAACAATGTCTAAATTAATGACACTCATTCCTTGAACTAGTGGTGCCAAATCATTTGAATTTGTATTGGGAGGAACCATAACTTATTGCAAGGTTGTTTGAAGCATACTATGGTAATTTGGTGAAACTTGAATAAGATCCCATAGGGATATCTTAGCGGGTGTATTCTTAAGTTGTTCAACAAGATCGTACTCCTTTCCACTATGTGAAGGTAAACAAGGAGTACTAGGCAAGATAGGTTGAGGCAAAGGTAATGAAATATGAGTGGTTTGTTGTTGCCTATTGTTCTATGTATTGTATGTGTGAGCAACAGTATTGTAACCCGTTTGTTGTGAAACATTTTTATTATCTAGTAAATGCTTATTTTTTAATTGGTTCTAGGATGAGAATGGGTTTGTTTGGAGCTTGAGGTTGTTGTGAGGGAGGGTAAATGATAAGTTGAGGTGTGATTGTGTTAACGTCTTTATGTTTTGGTTTGTCATGACAAGACTTAGTGTATGAACCTTGCAAGATAAAATCCTCAAGGGATTCATCTAACATATCAAATTCATCACTACTAAAGGGCTTGAGGGATATGTTGGAAAATAAGATTTGACGTAATCAAATAACTATGCTTTCTCCAAGAATCTTATTTATTTCTTTTGATGTTTTAGGTTTTTTTTTTCATTTTCTAATTATTGCAAAATGTAAACTAATGTTTCTAATGATGCAATAATATTGGAAATGAAAGAAAAATGTGGAAATCTAATACTAGTTTTCATTGAAATATTCAAGAAATGCTTTTCCCAATGTTGCAATATCTAACTAAATGAGTTCAACAATTTCAATGCACAAGAAAATTGTTTCAAGAAATTAATTCTCAGGTCTAATAAAAAAAATAGAAATGCAGATCAGAGACCAAAAATCGCTCAAAATTTTGTGAAAGATGCTTATATAGGGACTCATTCACCCTAGGGTGAATGGGTCTTAGACTAGGGTTTTTAAAATTTGATTTTTGTACTTTTTAGTTGATTCGGTGTGTTTTTTGTTTTTGATCTATAATAGAAAGTTTTGTAACAAATTATCCAGATTTTAGGCCTCTAAATGCAAGTTTGACTAAGGTTGAATGATGAACAATGTGACTAAATTTAATTTACAATATGAATCTAAATGATTGGATGATGATTTCAATGTTAATATTATGCAAAATAAACTTGGATCTATCTAATGCAATTTTTCTAATTTTTAGTGATTTTAAGCAATGCAAACATGAAAATTTAATCCTAAATGCAATGTTCTCTAAAGAACCCTAAATGTAATGCAACTAATGAAAACCTAATGAAATCTATTACAAAACTAAGATCTATGGTTTAAATGACTCTAATTTCTAGATTTTTTTTGTACACGGTCAAGTTCAGCAAAATGAAATGAAAGGAAAATAGGGGTGTCCCTAGGGTTTCCAAAAAATGGAAAAGAGGATCCAAATAGGGAAAAGGGGTCCTATCTTTCCTCAATTCATTAGGAAATGAGATCCCCACCAATAATTGACTAACTACCCTTAGGAGAATAAATTCTATGGAGGGATCTTCAAATTTATATTTTTTGCTAGGACAGGGGTCTAGGTCAAATAAAAATTTGGGGAGAAAGATTAAAAAATAGGAAAACAACTCCAAATTGAGATCTACAAAGTGAATTTAGGAGATTTACCATAAAATAGAAGGAACCTGTAAATTTTTTAGAGAATCCAAAGGTAATAAATGTTGTGCACCTGTCAAAATTTGTTGCTTTTGTAACCCTAATAGGGACTCATTCACCCTATGGCGAATGGGTCCTGGCATGATTTTCTAAAAAAAATTAAATATGAGATTGAAGCTTGAGACCTACAATTCCTTCCTATAACTTGAAATCCTTGCTCTCAGATCTGGATCTATCAAAAATCTTAGGAGACCTACAATCCCCTTCATGAAACTGATTATACCTCTGTTTAGGCTGAAAATAGAATGATCATAGAAGATGCAATCACTTAAGAAACAAGTCATTAGGTTAGGGTGAATATCATAGTGCTTCTCCCAAAACTTAGAATACATTATGATTCTTCATAGGTATCTATCATCAATTCTTTAATAATGATTGATCTTTGATGAAAACATGAGCTTGAAGACTTGTAAAAACAATAGAATGCTGCTCCAAGACTTCACTTTTTCTTGATCCTTGCTCTTGAATTCTTGATCTCATGCGAAAATATTTCCTTTCTCTTGTCCTTCTTACTTCTCTAGTGAAAAATGAATGTAAAACTTAGATTTATAGGCTTCCTTCCCAATTTTCCAATTATCAGATCCTGAAAGCCGACATGTGAAATTTGAATTTGAAACCTTAAAATGTTGCCCAAAACATATCAAGAGCTAAGTTTAGGGAACTTAATGAGGATCCATTCTCCCTATGGCGAATGGGTCCTAACCTAAATCACCAAGACTCCTAGAATGTCGAGGCACTAATTTAATCCCTAGCATTTGTTCAATGCGGGTTGTGGTGTCAGGAATTAAATAAAATCAAGTTAAATAGGTCTTGGGATGCATGATAAAGGGGTATTAGAGGCCTTTAATTGGATTTTAAAATGCATTAATGAAAAGGTCACCAAAATAGGTCCAAATAAGTGTGAAATTGTACTTTCTCCTAGAAAGGGGTATAATTGTCTACACTACAATCATATGTGATTCTTTGAATGTGTTGAGAAAATCCATGACCAAGTGTTTGAAATGTTACTCCTTTTGATAATTTATTCATTTATGAGCATTAGGTATATTAGTGAAGAAATTAATTGTGTTGATTAATAAATTAAATAAAAGTTTTATTCTAAGTTATGATGTTAGAAAATGATAGGTTTTCCTCTTATTTATTTACATATATGATTATGGAATTTGAATAGAAGTGAATTAAATATTTTGGATTAATTCATATGCTTCCCCTTTCATGTCTTAACTAATAAATTTTGGAATGAATTTTATATTTCCTTTTTCTTTAGTTATTGGTTGGTGTGACTAGATAGTGGGTATAGTTGCATAACCACTAGCATATGATGAAATTATATCTCTCCTATCATAGTTGTTGGTTTAAAGTGTGAATTGTACTGGAATCTATGCTAGCTTCAAGTGGATTAAGGTGGTTATTTTTCTTCACCTTATGTAATTGATTTTCATGAGAAATGACAATGTGTGTGAACATGCATTGCTCAAAATTATGTTCCAATTTATAATATGAAATATTTTTTGGTCATGTTTTCTTCCATTTTATCCCTTTGGGGTATTATGGTTGAATAATAAATATTGTAAAACCAAGATTTGGCATCAAAGATTTGTTGAAATTGATCTTATGAAGGTGTGTTCTATGAGATTTATAAAATTATTATTTTAAAATTGAAATTGTTGAGAAGATAACTATTTTTAAGTGTAATTAAATTAGTTGGGGAATCAAAAATCTTATACTAGGTTATTTATGGAGGCTTTTGTTTATTCCCTAAACCTTTGTAAGATCAAATTTAGTAATTGGGATCCTTAGATTGTGTACAATTGTATAATAAGTAGAAGGATTTGGGTGTTTGATACTCAGTCTATTGGAACACAACTATCTAATGAGAGGGGGGTGAATCAGTAGATCAACTATAACTTTTCTTTTAACCCTTGTTATGTAGATTAAGCAAATATGCATAGATCACACACATTGATACTTAAAACACTAGATATACATGGAAAACCCAACATGGGAAAAACCATGGTGAGAAATACTGCTAGGATATACTATCCTAATCTAGCCTCACAATAAAACCTCATTGGTTACAATGTTTAAGGGAACCAACCCTAAGGAGACACTAATCCTCTAATTTAAGAGAACCAACTCTAAGGAAGCACCCACTCCCTAATCTGAACACTAACCCAACTATTTGATGGCACTGACCGATCAGAATTATAGTGAGAGTATGTGGAGCAACAACTCTAGTTACATATGATTCACATGAATCCAATTATGTGTTACAGACTCAATCTGCAACTACTCAATATTTTCTTTGATCTGCAAGTATTTCCTCTCCTCTCTTCACTTTTCTCCTAGCACACTATTTTCTCATTGAATGAATACACACTACTTCATTCTTCAACACACACCATCCTTATATTAAATTCTCTATCTTGACGTAAATCAATCTTAGGGTTTCCTATGTATTTGACACCATTCATGATTGATCGACCTCTTTCACATTTTGTGACTATCTATGCATTAATTAATTCATCCACTTCTTCCAGTCAATTAACAAACATATCATTGGAGTAGTTAAAATTATCAATTTCATTTTTTGTGCCACAATTAAATTCACTTGACTAGAAGTTCCACCTTTTTCCACCTATCTGTTTTCAAAACAAATCTTTAAATGCTGACCATTGATCATGCCATGATCTATCAGTTAACATTTAAATACCTTGAGTTACTTCAACCAATCATCAATCGCCACATGCCACTTGAGGACACTTGTCATCTACCATACTTGTTGACGGTTGGGGATTGCTAATCCATCTTATTGCTTACTTTCAATGCATTGTAGGACTTAAGAAACAAGACCAAATACCTAAGTTCGAAGCCTTTATTCACTTATCGAGGTTTGACCATTGGCCTTTCCCTTTACCTTCTACCTTACTTCATTCCATTGCAAACCATGATACCAACCTATAAAATACTGAACCACAAAGCTCCTAAACATGCATGAGTTTGTTGGATTTTGGGGTTTACCCTTTCATCTTACCACTTACTAGCATTTCTGTAAGGAATAAGCCTTCCTACCAAACTATGCTGCTCGAATGATTCCTTTGACAACTTTAACCCTTTTGGTGTTGAACTTCAAGCTTTTCTCTTACCCCTTCCTTTGCAAGACAACCCTTTTGGGTGTCAGTCTTCATGCTTTGTGTTTACCACTTACCTGCCTTTTAGTAAGGTGTAAGCCAACCTTCTGACTTGCGATGCCTAGAACCGTTTTTGACTTAACATATTTGAACTTATTTTTTTCTGTGTGCAAATGATATGAGGTATGGACGAAGTCTAAAGTATGAAACCTTTCAAAATTTAAATAGACTTTCTTCATTTCCTTTGAGGCATTCAAAAAGAGGTATGACCGACGCCTGAAGTCTAAAAAATTTCAGACTTAGCACATTATTTTCAACATTTCTTTGAGGCATGAAATATAATGTATGATCTAAGCCTGATGTACAATTATTTACAACATAGAGTAAGCCACAATCCCGAAGTTTGAAGCCCGATCAAACTTAGTTGAAAATGACTAACTCCTTCCTTCTCAAGCAAGCAATATAAGGTAAGCCTGACGCTCGATGCTCAAAATTTTACAACACTTCAAGGCTTTCCTTACAACTTCACTGATGTTATTTTGACATCAATCAACAATCTTTCCATCTGATATTACTCAGACATCCTTTTGCCATCAATTCCAATAAAATTTCCAACAATCTCCCCCTTTGGCATTGATGACAAAACTAAATTCTCTAAACAAACATATGATCAACAACCATTCTCCCCCTTAGGCATATCTCCTCTTTTGACAAACACAAATAATTTTTTCTCTATTTTTCCCCCTTTGACATCAATGGCAAAGGGAAAATGTCTGAACACCTTGCTACTACTGATGTTCTCCCCATTTGACATACCATACAAAGTGAAATAATGTGTACAAGAATATGCAACCATAAATTCATTAGAAATTTGTAAAATCATGCATAATTGAATTTCCTTTTCCTTTCATCTTCCAGGGATGAATAATTTTTTTGTAAACTCCTCCCTAGAATCATGCCCTATCACTAAGATTTAGTGATATTATGTGGGAGAAACGACTCCCAAAATTTTCCTTGATTATTTAAATTTATATTTGGGAAGAGGCTTAGTGAATATGTATGTAACTTGCTCTTTAGTTGGCACATATGCCATGCTAACTTCTTGATCTTCTACCTTTTCTCTTAAAAAGTGATACTTGATTGAGATATGCTTCATCTTAGAATGCATTACTAGATTCTTTGATATATTTATGTCACTTGTATTATCACAAATAATAGAGATAGGTTATTTGTATTCTACCTTTATGTCTTTAAGTGTGTGTTTCATCCACAAAAAATGAGTACAACATTTCATTTTTGCAACATACTCTCCTTCAACTATTCAACTATAGAAAGAGTAACCGATTCTTGATTTTTTCTCAACCATGAAATAAGCTTGTTTCCAAGGAAGAATGCACCACAACTTGTGCTTCTTATATCATCCACACTTCCTTCCCAATCAACATCTATATATGTTTTCAAAGTGAAATCTTCATCTTTGGGATACCATAGTCCATAGTCAATTTTTCTTTGGATATATCTAAAAATTATTTTTACTGCATTGACATGAGACTCTTTAGGATTGGCTTGAAATCTTGCAATAATGCACAGTGCTTGCATGATATTAGGTCTTGATACAATTAGGTACAAAAATCTACCTATCATTGATCTATACATTTTCTAATTTGTATCTAGGGATTCATCTATCTTGCTTAATTTACATCCAGTTATCATGGGGGTACCAACTGGTTTACTATCTTCCCTACCAAACTTCTTGAGCATCCCCTTAGCATACTTAGTTTGAGATATGAATATCCCTTCAATATTTTTTGCTATCTTTAGACAAAGGAAGAATTAAATTTCTTCCAACATAGACATCTCAAACTCATATTACATTTTGAGAAACAAATTCTTTAGATATTCTATCATTGATGCCACCAAAAATAATTTCATCTACATACACAATAACAATTAACATATTCTCACCTTTAGGTTTGAAGTACATATTACTATTGTCACATCCCTGCTTAATTCCTTGTTGTTGTAGGTGTTGGTCTAATCTTGAATACCAAGCTCTAGGTTCATGTTTTAGAGCATATAGTGCTTTCTTCAATCTACAAACATAATCTTCTTCTGATATCTAAAAACCTTTAGGTTGTTCTATGTAAAATCCTTCCTCTAGGTTCCCATTTAAGAAAGTAGACTTGACATCCATTTGATAGACTTTGAATCCTTCATGAGCGAAGAATGCTAGAAACATTCTTATGGCTTCTAGTCTAGCAATAGGTGCAAATGTGTTTTCAAAATCTATATCTTCAACTTGTGCATACCCTTTGCACACCAGCCTATCCTTATTTCTTTCAACAACTCCATCTTCATTAAGCTTATTTCTAAAGACCCATTTTGTGCCTATCACATTCTTGCTTGAGGGTCTTGGAACTAGCTCCCAAGTTTTGTTCTTTTCAATTTGGATTAGTTCTTCCATTTCTTCTATCTAGCTCTCATCTTTTCTGGCTTCAACATAGCTCTTGGGCTCTATTTCAGACAATAGTTCAAAGCTTACTTTCTCTTTATTCTTTGCAACTCTCCTCCTTGTCCGAACTCTTTCATATTTGTTGCCAATAATTTTCTCTTTAGGACGATCCTTTTAAATTTATCTTGTAGCTACCTTTTCATTCTCTTCTTCAAACTCTTAATTATCAACTTCTTCTTCAAACTCTGATCCAACTTCATAGATATCTCTATCAAGTTCAACATACTTCAAATCTTCATCAACCTTGACATCGATACTTTCTACAATTTTGTGTAGCCTTTTGTTGTAGAATTTGTAGGATTTTCTTTGAGTGGAATATCCAAGTAATATTCCTTCATCACATCTTGAGTCAAAGCTTCCTAAGTTGTCTTCTTCTCTCTTGATATAACATTTTCTACCAAAAAATTTGAAGTATTTAATAGATGTTGGTTTTCCATACCATAGTTCACAGGATGTCTTCTTAGTGTTTACTCTTAGCTAAAATTTATTCAAATTATATACCCTTGTATGTACTACCTGTCTCCAGTATACATCAGGTAACTTGGCCTCATTTAGCATTCTGGTCATCTATTTGACTATCTTGTTCTTTCTTTCAACCACTTCATTTTGTTGTGGAGTCATTTCTATTGAATATTTCCTCTTGATTCCATACTTCTCACAATATTCTATGAATTCATTTGATGTGAATTATCCACCTATGTTTGATCTTAAGCATTTGATCCTTCCGCCAATCTCTTTCTGAACTAGGGCTCTATTTTTTTGAATCTTTCAAATGCTTGAGACTTATCCTTTAAGAAGGTTACCCATGTCATTCTTGAGTAATCATCAACTAGTATCATGAAATACCTTTATACTTTCAATCCTTTTTTCCTTGTGGGACCACAAATATCAGTAAGCACTAAATCCAAAGGTTTTATAGTTGAATTCTCTTTTGTCTAAAATTTGACCCTTATTTATTTTCCTTGCTGGCATTCTTTGCAAGTGGTGTTTGCAGGTTTGGTTATCTTAGGCATGTGTCTCACAAGTCCTTTTGAATGATCTTTTAGAAGATTATCATAATTTACATGGCCCATTCTCCTATGCCATAACCAACTCTCATAAATTTGTCCTATCATCCAAATTTGACTATTCACCTCACAGAGATTGTAAATATTGCTTTCAATTCTTTTTCCTTATGCTCTTAATCTCGTTGATTTCCTTATCTCATATCCTTCTGTATTAAATGCGACTTTGTATCCATTGTCACAAATTTGGCTAAAACTTAGCAGATTATGCTTTAATCCTTCAACATAAAGGACATCATTTGTAGGCAATTTTCCATTTATGCTTAGGGTTCATTTACAATATATTTTCACAACAGTGTTGTATCCAAACTAGTAGATCCTTCTTCACATTTACCTAGTTTGATGAACTTGTTCTTATCACCAGTCATGTGCTTAGAGAAACCACTGTCTATTATCCACAAATTCTACTTCTTGGCATGGAGTGTAGTTTGAGCAATCATAGATTGTGAAACCTTCTGACCTTTTTCTTTCCACACTTTCTTGGGTTTCTTTTTTGATTCATCTTTCTCTTTAGTAGAGACTTGGGAACCTTTGTTCACTTTGGAGGGCATGATTTTCTTCTTATCTTGTACTTTTGGTCTTACAAATTTTGTTCTACATTGTTTGTCTATGTGACCAAAATTATTACAATTATAGAATATTACATTTGTATCTAATAAATGAGAAAATGAATTTTTAATAACATAGTTTGTTCTCCTTTTAGGTACAACACAACATTCACTAGCCATATGACCAGACTGATTACAAGTATAGCAATAAACATAAAAAATATTAGGAATACCTGGTCATAGAATTTATTTGTGTAGGATGAGGAGGCCTTCTTGTATTTTGCTTCTTCACATATCTCACCCTTGTAAAAACATCTGCATCAACTTCCCTTTATGTTATGCTTCTTGAAGTCTTTAGGTATTGGATTATTAATATTCTTATCTAGTACATGCTTATTTTTCTCTATCAAGTATCTTCTTATCAACAACATCTCCAAAGGAATCCTTCTTCATTTTCTCATTCTTTATTCCAAGATTTTTTTCTACTTTGAATATATCATATAAACTTGCAAATGCACTTGTAGAAGGATTTTTTGCTTTCTCAAAACCTAGGTCAAACTTTTATTTCGAAGGCTTTTATGAGTTAATCAATCTTCAAGAATCTCTGAGCCTCCTTTCAACTTTAGACCTTTTTCTATTTGTTTTATAGAAATTTTCAATTCTTTTCTCAAAGCCACTATTTCTACTTGCAACTTCATACATTCATCATATTTAGTTTATCATTCATATTTGACTACATATTCTATTATTTTATCTTCTTCAATGTGTGTCTTTAGGATAACTATCATCTGATCAGATTATTTAATCCTTTTGGATAGAATTTCAATTTATTTTTGTGCATGCTTATTCTGCTTTGAGTTCTCCTTTCTCAACCTTTCAATCTCATCTAGAGAACATATGATTTCACTCTCTAGATGCACTTCTCCTTCTTCTTCACCATCAAAATATTTAATTTCTTCTTTTTCCTTGATCCTCAAAAGTTGATCCTAATGCCATGGATAGGGATTCACCTCCCTTGACCACAAAGGCACAATCATATTCATCATTTAAGATATCACTAACATTAGATGGATCACTTTCTTCTTGTGTGTGCAAATTATTCTTATTTTCAAAGAATTTCTTCTTCTTTGGGAAGTAGAGTTTCTTCTTTTGACTATCCTTTACTTGCTCGAAGTTATCCTTTTCTCTATAAGAGAATTAATAGAAAAATGCCCCATCTTACTGCGATAAAAGCATTTAAAAGGTAAGTTACCTTTGTAATTTTTAAATCCTTTACTTAATCTTTTGAAAAAGTTAACTTCTTCTTCACTAGTCTTCTCAAATTGAGATGTAGGTGTTTTTGAATAGGACAACTAAGAGGGGGGCTGAATTAGTTGTCACAAATTTTCACCTTTAATTCAATCACATAAACTAATACTTAAAATTGCTTAAATGATTAATCATCAAATGCCAATACAAAAATTCAAACCCAACACATAAACACAATAACACCAAATTTACGTGGAAAACCCAATGAGGGAAAAAACATGGTGAGGATTAAATCATAGTATAGAGAATATCAAAACTGATTACAAAAAGGCTCACTGCCTAAAACAAGGATCACTGCCTAAGGTAATGCTCACTACCGGAAATAAGGACTCACTCTCCAGCAAGGCTACAACCTGAAGGGCTCACTACCATAGAGATACAAACAAGGCAAAGAAGACTTGTTACACAGAGGATGCAATCCCAATGCAATGAATAATTCCACCAAAGTTACTTGATCAACTTGCATGAATGATAGAGTTCACCTTCTGCTCACTACATCTAGAAACTCAACATTAAGCTTCACACTGATCTGTCACACACAACTCACACAAATTTTTTGAATAGCATCAATGTTGCATGTACTCTTTCACTTATCTTTCTTCTTTCCTCTTGTACATTTTTCATTACTAGCTCATCTTGTATTTATACTACCTCCAACCTTGAAAAAGATCCAAAGTCGACTATCCAAATTCAAACTCAAATTAGGTCGGCACCAACCATCCTATGGTGGAAGTAGAATGAGAGAAACCCAAACACATGCTTCACTGAGACCCAAAATATATCCAACACGCTTCATTAACTTTAAAGATAGTTCTTAACACAAGTTCGACCAAACCAATGTAAAACACATAGAACAATTAAGCTCAAAACTTCTAGAAACCAATAATATCTTCAATGCAACCAAAAAGTCTTAACTCTAGAACCACAAGTCAAAAATCTTCATCAAAGACAAATCTAGACCAACATTTTTCTCAAACCTCAACCAGAATACATAAAACATAGTTCACAATAGGTGAATAGAACTCAAACTTCTCAATGCTCTAACAACCAAAAATATAGATATAGAATCCTTCAACAACCATAACCAACATATTTGAACCGCATGAACATAGGATCAAGTATTGGATCAACAACTGAATACCTATAAAATATTTAATACAATTTACTCAATATCCTCAACATATCCAACCAACAAAAACTAGTAGATAACCACTTGACCAGTTGAAATCAATGACAACACCTTCAATCCTTTCTTCATTCTTCCAACAGGTGCTTCTAACTTTTCCTTTTTGGTTGCTTTGAATTTTTCTTCTCTCTTGGAGTTATTAGTGTCTCCTGTTCTTATCTCATAGGTAGTGAAGGTGCTATGCAACTCATTGATAGTAAGTTTGTCTAGATCTCTCGTTTCATCTATTAAATAAATTTTAGAGTCATAATTGGATGGTAGGGATCTTAGGAACTTTTTGAAAATGATATATTCTTTCATCTCTTATCCAAGGCCTCTGACTGCATTAACTATTTCATCTACCTTAAGGAGATAGTTTGTAATTTTCTCTTCTTCATTCATATTAAGGATTTCAAACTTACCTTTGTATGTTTGTATCTTGACCTTCTTTATCTTTTCATCACCTTCATAGATCATCTTTAATTTGACACAAATCTCATGGAATGTTTGAAAGTGCATCACTTTTACAAAATCTGAGTTAGACAATACATAAAGAATAACATTATTTTCCTTGGAAATTTTCTCATATGCTCTCTTATCAGCTTGGTCAGTGGGTGGTGTAGCAGGAATAAAATATACATTTACTATAGTCATCGGTACATCAAAGCCTAAAGATGATAAATATGCTTGCATTCTAATGCTCCAAAAAGAATATTTTGATCCATTAAAGAGATTTTCTTTATTTGAGGAAGAACCTTATTGACTAGCCATCTTGTGTTTACTATCAAAGATCTACCTAAGCTGATGAAGCTTCTCAAAGGAACCAGAGCTCTAATACCAATTGTTGGAACACAACTATCTAATGAGAGAGGGTGAATTAGTAGATCAATTAATTTTTTTCTTTTAACCCTTGTTATGTAGATTAAGAAAATATGTGGAGATCACACACCAATACTCATAACACCAGATATACGTGGAAAACATAATATGGAAAAAACCATTGTGATAAATGTTTCTAGGACCTACTATACTAATCCAACTTCACAATAGAACCTCACTGGTTACAATTTTTTATGGAACCAACCCTAAGGAGACACCAATCCTCTAATTTAAGAGCACCAACTCTAAGGAAGAACCCACTCCTTAATCTGAGCACTAACCCAGCTATATGATGACACTGACCAATTAGGTTTATAATAAAAGTATGTGGAGAAACAACCCTAGATATATATGATTCAAATGAATACAGTTATTCGTTATAGACTCAATCTATAATTGCTCAATATTTACTTTATTTTTTAAGCATTTCCTCTCCTCTCTTCACTCTTATCCTACCACACTATGTTCTCATTGAATGCTTATACACTACATTCTTTAGCACACACCATCCTTATGCATTACATTATCTATCTTGGCATAAATAAATCTTAGGGTTTCTTATGCATTTGATGCCATTCATGCTTGATCAACCTCTTCCATATTTTGTGACTGCCTGTGCATTAATGAAGTCATCCACTTCTTCCAATAAATAAACAAACATATCACTATAGTAGTTACAACAAACAATTTTGTTTTCTATGCCACAATCAAATTCACCTAACTAGAAGCTCCATCATTTTGTCACCTAGCCATTGTCAAAACAAATATTTAAATGTTGGCCATTGATCACGCGATGATCCATTGTTTAAAATTTAAATTCATTGAGTTACTTCAACCAATAATCAATCACCATGTGTCACTTGAGGACACTTGTCATTTTCCATACTTGTCGGAGGTCGAGGATTGGTAATCCCTCTTACCACTTACTTGCAATGCATTTTAGGACTAAAGAAACAAGACCAAACACCTAAGTATGAAGCCTTTATTCACCTGTCAGGGTTCAAAAATTAGCCTTACCCTTTACCTTCTACCTTCCTTCATTCCATCACAAACCATAAGACCAACCTCTGAAACACCAAAGCACAAAGCTCTGAATCATGCATGAGTTTGTCAAATGTCAGGGTTCACCCTTTCATCTTACCATTTGCTAGTATTTTGGTAAGGAATTAGCCTTCCTACAAAATTATGATGCCAAAACACCTCCTTCGATAGGTTTAACCCTTTAGGGTGTTGTCCTTTGGGATTTTCTCTTACCCCTTCCTTTGCAAGACTTAACCCTTTTGGGTGTCGGCCTTCAATATTTCTATTTACCGCTTACCAACCTTTTGGTAAGGCGTAAGCCAACCTTCCAAACTATGATGCTTGAAACCTTCTTTTACTTAACACATTAAAACTTATTTTTTTCTTTGTGCAAATGGTATGAGGTATGGATGAAGTTCGAAGTCTAAAAAATTTCAGAATTTACATAGAATTTCTTTATTTTCTTCAAGGCGTTAAGTAAGTGGTATGACTGAAGCCTGAAGTTTGAAACCTTTTGGAATTATCACATTATTTTTAAAATTTCTTTGAGTCATGTGATATAGTGTATGACCAAAGCCCAATGTTCAATCATCGACAACATATAGTAAATTGCAAGCCCAAAGTCTGAAGCTGAATCGAACGTAGCTGAAAATAACTAATTCCTTCCTTCTCAAGCAAGTGTTATAAGGTAAGCCCAAGGATCGATGCCATAACTTATATAACACTTCAAGTCTTGCCTTGTAACTTCACTGATGCCATTTTGAAATCAACCAAAAATCTCCCTATTTGATATTACTCAAATCTCATTTTAACATCAATGACAATCAAATTTCCAACATAGTCATCTTAGATATTAAAGTGCTAAGGTTTCATGCATCTTCTTGATCACTTGGATGTGGAGCGCTAAGGTGTAGTGTCATTAATTATTCTTCAAGGTAGAGTGTTCCTTCTTACTCATTTTTATATCATGTCATCCTTTTTTTTTTAAAGTCGTATGTGATTCCTCATGTTGATAAAATCTATGATGAAGTGTTTGGAATGTTTCTCATTTTGATAATTTATTTATTTATGAGAATTAGTTCTATTAGTGAAATAATTAATTGTGTTAATAAATTAAATAAAAAAAGATTCTAAATTATGATGTTAGAAAATGATAGTTTTTTATTTTATTTATTTAAATATTTTCTTATGCAATTGGAATATAAGTGAATTAAATGGATTAGCTTAATTCATATGCTTCCCCTTTTATGTGTTAACTAGGAAATTGGGGAGTGAATCGTATGTTTCCTTTTTTTCTTTAGTTCTTGGTTGGTGTGACTAGGTAGTGGGTACAATTACATAACCACTAGCATATAATGAAATTATTTCTCCTATTGGTGTTTTTGGTCTAGTTTGAGGCATATCACTATTCCTTCTTGAACCTCATGATGAATTTACTCATAATGGATGCATCTTTTACTGCTACATGGAGTAAGATTAAAGTATGTTGTACTAGAATCTATGTTGGCTTCAAGTGGATTAAGGTGGTTACACTTCGTCCCCTTGTGTATTGAGATCCATGAGAAATGACAATTTGTGAAAATGCATTACTCAATATTTTTTTCCAATTGTAAACATAAAATTTTACTGGTCATATTTTCATCTATTTTATTCCTTGTGTGGTTTGGGGAATTATGGTTGAAGAATAAACATTGTAAAACCAACATTTGGTATCAAATAGTTGTTCAATTTGATCTTATTAAGGTTATTTATAAGTGGTTCATGACTGAAGTAGGTATATTTTAACCACTTAGAAATGAAGCTTGGGGATTGAAATAAATGTATAGAAGTGTGAATAAGGTGCAATAATGATGAGTAAATGCTAAATGTATGGAAAATAATGTATATAGGAATAAGGATGGATAGATATTGGACCATGAGCCTAATCAAGCACATAATTATGTTTCTAGTCAATGTTCTATTAAACAAAGGTATTCCACCAATGTGGGAACAAAAATAGATGGGAAATGACATAGTTGTAATAATAATTTCATAATTACATTTTTCCTATAGTTTGATGTTAGTGCGAATTTAACATGAGAATTTTAAAACCAATGTGAAAGACTAAATATTTAGACACAGGTCTATGTAGGATTATGGGGGCCAAATAGTGGAAATGTTACAAAAAATGTGACATGAGGAAGGAAAAAACATAGAATTCATGTTTGAATTTTTACTTGGCTTGGTAAAAAGTACATTTACTATGGTAAACACTAAAGCAAAAGGGATATCCATTATTAATGGATATCCACTTTTAAAAAGAAGATATCTAATTTGTAAAAAGTGGATATCCATTACTTAGCCTAATGAATAAATATTTGTTATTAAGACACTTACAATTTTTTACAGTCCAAGTGCCAAGTATATTAATTATTATAATATATATATTATAGTAATTGTATATTATTTAATAATATTATATTATTATATAATTATATATTATAATAATAATATATAATTACATATTATAATAATAATATAATATTTTATATTATATAATAATAATAATATATTACTATAGATCATATAATAATATATTGTTAATATATATTAATATAATACAAAATATGCATATTAATATATTAGTATGATAATATTAAATATTATTCTATTAATACTATCATATATATTATATTATATATGTTGTATATATTAATATTAATATTAATATATATGATGAAATACTAATATTAATATACCAACATATATGAGATATTTTTAAAAAATGCTCATCGAAATGGATATCCATTTCAGAGAGCTTAACAAAGCTCACCAAAACGGATATCCATTTTTTGATAACTACAAGTAATAAAGAAACAAAACGCCATTATTCATTGTCAATTATTGGCTGAGCATGCAGGAAAAGCAACAAAGAACATATATTTACTAAAATAGATATCCATTTTTTTCCTTCTAAACAAAGTTTTACCATTTCTTCTCCAATTTCATTAGAAAACAATAGAGGTAAGTAAAAATTCATGTCATTTTGGATGATTTTAAGTGTTTAATATGTTTTAACATATATATTAGTTTTTTTAAAATATTTTAGCAATTAGTTTAAAATTATGTTAATTTAAAAAATTATAATTTTAAACAGGGTTTACATGGAACAAATTGATAGAGAAAAACCTCCACCAAACCCTCCTTCAATTCAATATTTAATTGAAATAAATATTATTGAATTGAAAAATATTACCGAGAGATACTATAACGCCAACATTTGAATTCTATAACACCTAATATAGAGGCCATAATCAATCATTTTCAAGACATCACTAGGCAAAATTCTTTGTTTCAACAGTGGAGAGATGTGAAGAGGTTGGAATATGGAAATGGTTTGGGTTATGATGAGATTAAAAAATTAGAAATATATAAATCCAATTTAACCCAATATTTTGTGAACCCAAAAACTGGACATGTTGGTTTACATAAACCAAAATTTTCCATAAAATGATGCACACATCAGGGCATAACAATTTTTTTTTGGGATTGTTGGTGGATGATGTTTGATAAACCACCAAACAAAAATCTCGATGTCCCTCTTTATTTTCACTACAAATTATATGCATAATTTGTTTTAGGTAGACATGTTAACTATTTTGATTTCAAGCATTTTTCAGGGAATAGTTATGGGAATAAGTGAAGAGAGATGTGGGGAAATTCTAAGGGACCATCATTTGCTGAACATATGTTAGCCAAAGAACAAATAATTGAGGTAATAAAAAATTGAATTTGACTTTAATTTATAGTTTAGTATAGTGATTAGATCTTACTTTGAAATTTATAAAAAATAGTAGATAAGTTTATATTTAGTAGTCTAAGTTATTTACCATTGAGCCAGTTAATCTAATTTGTGGGTAAAATTGTTTTTGTATAGGAAACTTCTCATCCATCAATTGGCGTGATGAGGCTACATTTTGATGATCCACCACAAGATACGGATTTTCTTGACATGGAATAGCCATTTGAGATATACATTAAATATAGACACCATGAGATGGCATATGCTGCATTTTGTAAATATTATTTTGAGTTGGCATATATGCCAAATTTGTATACGTACATACATAATTACTCTACACTTTTATATATATAAAAATTGATATTCAACATATTTTGTTTTTTGTCTGCATAGGGAGTGGTAGGGTGGGAGGGAAAGAGGGAGGGAGAGAAAGAGGTAAGGAGGGATATATGTATTGGTAAGGTGGGAGGGAGAGAGAGGTAAGGAGGGAGATAGGGATTGGTAGGGTGGGAGAGAGAGAGAGGAGGGATAGGTGGAGGGAGAGAAAAGAGGAAGGAGGAGATAGGGAGTGGTAGGGTGAGAGGAAAGAGAGGGGGAGAGAAACATGGGAGGGATATGGGGATTGGTAAGGTGGAAGGGAGAGAGGGAGGGATAAGTGGAGGGAGATAAATAGGTAAGGAGGGAGATAAGAAGTGGTATGGTGGGAGGAATAGAGGGAGGGAGAGAAAGAGGGAAGGAGGGAGATAGGGATTGGTAAGGTGGGAGGGAGAGAGGGAGGGATAGGTGGAGGGAGAGAAAGAGGTAAGGAGGGAGATATGGATTGGTAAGGTGGGAGGGAGAGAGAGGGAAGGATGTAGATAGGGATTGTTAGGGTGGGAGGGAGAGAAGGAGGGATAGGTGGAGGGAGAGAAAGAGGGAAGGATGGAGATAGGGAGTGGTAGGATGGAAGGAATAGAGATTGGGAGAGAAATAAGGAAGGAGGGATACAAGGATTGGTAAGGTTGGAGGGAGAGAGGGAAGGAGGGAGATAGGGATTTGTAAGGTGGTTGGTGAGAGGATGAGAGAGGGGAGGAGGGAGATAGGGTTTGGTAGGGTGGGAGGGAGAGAGGGAGGGAAAATAGAGGGAAGGATGGAGATAGAGAATGTAGGATAGGAGGGATAGGTATAGAGAGAGTTATAGAGGGTGGGAGAGTGAGAGGGAAGGAGGGAGATAGAGATTGGTAAGATGGGGGGTGAGAGAGGGAAGGAGGGGATAGGGATTGGTAGGGTGGGAGGGAGAGAGAGAGGGAAAAAAAGAGGGAAGGAGGGAGATGTAATGTCTGATACATATAATTTAACACAATATTTATTTCTAGATTGGAATTCAAGGATAGACAATGTATGAAAAATAAACACTTGAAATCATAGATTGATAAGATAAGTATATCGACCAGCTGATGCAAATATATTTAGATCAAACAACTTCTTATAGAACTTATTTGAAGCACAATGCCATATCTAAGGTTAAAAATCTCTCAAGAACCAAAGGGGTTTCATCGTCTGATCTAGGTAATCACTGGGGTTTTGTCCAATGATTACAACTCCTATGGGTTTTCTTCCACATAAGGGTTTAGAACATAATGTTCAAATTATATAAAAAGAGGGAACACAATAATCAAATGCCTAGTATAGAATTAAACTACCCATACATATATGCTATGAATTACCTCAATGAATAGGCTGGCTTGAGCCAAAGTGGTACCAAATACTATAATTCAAATATCTACATACTACACTTAGGTCAGCCTTAAGACTTGAAGGAAATTACCACTTAAGATCAACATATCCTATTGTAGACCTATTCACATGATCCCTGGATCTCCTCCCTTATACTCCTACTCTGCAATTATCTCTGCATGATCCAAAGAACAATCATCCCATTCGCTTATGGAGTTTACTATTAGGAATCTGGTGCATGCATATTATGACAAATGAGTTCTCACTAGGAATTTCTTTGTCCTTCGATATCTCTGAATATCTGGTAGATATTTCTTTGTAGATTATGTTTTTTGAATCACAACCTAAAATTTCCTCTTGCAATAAGATGTTATATGATCACCTGATCAAGCCAGGTGGGGTGAAGCTGGGTTGTGAGAGAGAAATATTTTGATAGTGATAACACTCTAGATATGGACCCTCTTTGCTTGAATTTTAGATATGAGGTGCACTAGAAACTGAAGATATTATGTTTCAAACTACACATGCCTAAACTCTTATATTGTGAAATACATCAAGATGACTGAATCTCTCTATAACTGCCTATCTAGAAAAGGGGACATGACAAGTACCCCCTCTCAAAATTGCTTGTCCTCAAGAAGTTTAGACTTAGATGCTCGAGAATTGTAGGATCTTCCCATGTGGCATCTTCAATTGGAAAATTCATCCACTAGATAAGCTATTCAGTTATGCTCCTATTCCTTAGCTTCTTGATATGGGTGTCAATCACTACTTTAAGAATGAGAGTAAGCTTCCACTCATTATCAAGTGGTGGTAACTTAGTTTTTGGAGCTATGTACAATCCCAAAACCTTCTTTAAACAAGACACATGGAAAAAATTATGGATTTTTCTACCCTCTAGAAGCTCAACCTCATAAGTAACTTCTCCAAATCTTTGGATCACCTTATATGGCCCATAAAACCTTGGTTTGAGTTTCTTTACTCCAATTTTTTTGAGGGAAAAATTTCTATAAGGCTACAATATAATGAAGACCATATCTTGTACTTTGAATGATATCTTAGTCTGCTTCTTGTCTATATATATATTTTTCTAGTTTTGAGCTTGTTACAAATGTTACTTGAGTGTCCTCAATACCTCTTGGCTTTGATTGATCAGGTCATTGGCTATCGAAACTCTACTATTAGTAATTACCAAATCTATGAATGCCATAGCTTCATACCCATAAAGTGACTTAAAAGGAGACATGCCAATTTACATGTGATGAGTGGTATTCTAGCAATACTATCCCAAATGAATCCACTTGATTCATGCTAACTATTTAATTGAGAAATAGTTTTTCAAGTATCCCTCTACCCATTTATTCACAACTTCATTTTATCCATTAGTTTATGGATGATAGCTAGTGCTAGGAGTGAGCTTAGTACTAGTCAGTTGAAATAAATATTTCTAGAAAGCACTAAGAAATTGACTATCCTTATCACTTACAATGTTTTTTGGGTAGGCCATGCAGCCTAAAAACCTCTTTGAAGAATAGTCCTACAACTTTTATAGCTTTGAAGATGCTGAGGATTGCAAAGAAATGAGCATACTTAGGTAGTTTGTCAACTATAATATAGATACAATTTTTTCCTTGCACTCTAGGCAATCTAGTAATGAATTCCATGGATATAATCTCCCACTTGTGCTTTATAATGGGAAGAGGCTACAATAGTCTGACAAGGAATTATTGTTCCCCCTTTTTCTATTGGTATGTGAGGAATTCCTTAATGTATGAGGGAACATAATCTTTGAGGTCCTTCCAAATAAACCTTTCTTTATTATATTGATAGGTCTGATAGTATTTAGGATGCCTTGTTGTTGGTGCATTATGGTAAGCCTTCAAAACCCTTTCTTTCACCTTGGATCCAGAAGTCAATAACACTCTATTTTTAAAGAAAATCAAACCTTCCACCATCACATAAATTTCATCCTTGTCTGCACCTTCTAGGATTCTAGTAGAAAAGGGGTCTTTGGCATACCCCTTCATGATGGAGTCCTTCCAATTAGATGATGTAATGGTCACATGACATAGTGTGGGTCTCCTTGAGAGAGCCTCTACCACTACATTATTCTTTCCCTTGAAATATTCAATGTCAAAATCATATGCCTAAATTTTTCTCACCCACTTTTGATGTCTATCATTTAGGTTCTGCTAGCTCAAAAAAAACTTTAGACTGTTATGATCTGACTTGACCATAAAGCTTTCACATAACAAGTATTTCTGGAACTTTTGCAAGGAATTCATTATTTCCAACATCTCTTTATCATATATGGAATAACTACTTTTAGTGTCTCTCAAATTCCTCCTATAAAAATATATAGGATGTCCCTTCTAATAGAGGATAGTTCCTATTCCTTCACTAGATGCATCACATTCAACCAAAAAAGGAAGTGAGAAATCAAGAATTGCAAGTACCAGACAAGAACTCATTACCTCCTCCATCTTTTCAAATGTTTTTTATGATCCTTCTATCCAATCAAAGGCCCCTACCTTAGTCATATTGGTGATAGGTGCTACTGTTTGAGAAAAACCTTTGACAAAAATTCAATAGTAACTGCAAAGTCCAAAGAAACCTCTCAACTGTGATAGATTTGTAGGAGGTAGCCAATCCAAGATTACTTGGATCTTCTACTATTTAACTTGAACTCCCTCAACACTAATGACATGATGCAAATATAGTATCTCCTTCAATCCAAATTAACACTTGGACAAATTTACAAAAAATATGATGCTACTCCAGGATTCGTAGAACCATGTCCAAGTTCTGCAAGTGCTCCTCCCATGTTTTATTGTAGATCAAAATGTCATAAAAAAAGCCAATAATTTTTTTCTCAATTTCTTACCAAAGACATGGTTCATGCATGATTGGAAGGTTTTCAGAGCATTGGTAAAACTAAAAGGTATAACCAAGAACTCAAAATTCCCATAATGACACCAAAAAGTAATCTTTTGCACATCTTCTTCTCTCATGTAGATCTAATAGTATCTGGATATTAGATCAATCTTTAAAAATTCATTGCTCCATGAAGTTAATCGATCAAATCATCTATCTAGGGTATGGGTTATCAATGGTCTTCTTGTTTAATACTCTATATTCTATACACATCCTCAAAGTGCCATCCTTGTTCTTCACCATCACTATAGAAGATGTAAATGGGTTGGAGTTTGGCTTTATGTATCCTTTATCCAAAATTTCCTTGATTTACTTCTCTATCTCCTCTTTTTACATTTAGGGATGGTGGTAAGGAGTGGTCATGAATAGCTTGGATCCAAGTTCAAGATCTATGATGTGTTGGAATCCTCTATGAATTGGAAATTTTGGAGGCATATCATTGAAAACCAAACTACACTTATCTAAAAAAAATTATATATCAACATGAACTTTCTCATTATTATTGATGGTAGATCCTTTTGAGATCACTAAAAAATTGGCATCCCAAGCAACTTGGATTCTCCAGAACAATCTCTCCATTCTCCTAGTTGAGACTACTGTCAAACCAACATTTTCCATTCCTTTTAGGATTTCATCCTTCCCATTGGATTTGAACTTGAGTTCCATGGTCTGATAGTTTGTAGTGTATGTTGCAAACCTGAGTTGTTGGGGGAGATTGTTGGAAGTTTTTTTATCATTGAGAATATTGGTGGATGTATGGTCGATGATGTTACTATGGTGTTGTCATTGATTTTGACATTGTAGTGATGCCAACATTGATATATAGTGATGTTTTATAACCATGATTTAATATGGTGCTTTTAGTGATGTCAACTCATTACACAATTGAAGAAGTGTTAGTCTGGAGCAGATCAAATGTTTTGGATAAATTGCCTAAGTCTGGAATATAATTTTTAGTGTTTAGAGAACTTGTTTTATGGTCTGTATTGCTCCTCCATGAAGAATCTTGTCATATGGTTCTAAGGTAATTTTGGTGCATGTTGGAGGAGTCTAAATCCAAAGTTTCAAGCCTTGATGTCCTCCATAGTTGAAGTTAGATTTGACAATATATTGTTCAAGATATGACAAATTTATAGTCATAGAGTACCTAATTCGAATGATTCACATCCCATCATAGATGATTGCTATGCTATGCAGTTTTGAGGATGTATTTATAGGTGTTAGAAGTGTGTATGATCCAAGTGGTGAGTATTTTGGAAGTCAACGTGTTGAGTTGTGGATGAATAATTGGCTCATTCTATTGTTGCTTCAATAACGGTGCTGACCTAAAGGGTTTGAGATCGTGCAAAATTAAAGGATGTATGGATCATACTTATGAGAGTAATTATAGGTCATGCTGACCTATTAAATGATGTGTCACACATTTTGGTTTATTCTGTGAGGCATGTGTGGTTATGGTTTGAGCTGATAGATTAAGATATTGCATTTTTCATCTAATTAGGTCGACCTAATTGATGTTTTAAGTGTTTATGAATGTAATGCATATAAATATAAGATCATTTCAGTGTTGTAGGAGAGTGGAAGTAGTAGAGTGAATTTATTGATGTGAAAGTGACAAGGTGTGATGCGAATGTAATGTGATAGACTAGAATATGATAGTTGTGAAGCATGAAGTGTGTTAAGCTAGTTTATAAGACTTAATTGGAAATGTCTCTAGCATATTGTAGATGCATTGTATTAGCTCAGTATTTGGTAGTGAGCCACCTTATTTTCTATCCTAGCAGTGATCCATTCTTTCTATTTTAGACAATGAGTCCTCTAGATATTGTGTCCACCTGGCAGTGAGCCATTTTGTAATATCTTATAATCGATTATAATATATCGCAAGCTTTCCCTTTTTGGGTCTTCCACATAAAATTTAGTGTTCTTGAGTTATTTGATGTGATGCATGCTTTTTTTGTTCCTTCCTATTACTGCAAGTTTAATGTAATGCATTGAATGGATGTTTATAGTTGGTGAAGTAAATAAGTTTTAAGGAATACTGATCCACCCCCCTCCTAGTATTTTAGGTGTTCAACGATTGGTATCAGAGCTTGGTTCCTTCAATTGGCTTGATCATTGAGGTAGACCTTGGAGGTTGAACATATGGCTACAAGGAAGTATCCTACTCCTTTGGAATAGATTATCCCTAAAGGGTTTACTAAAGAAGATTGAAGTTGACATGGAAGGAGAACTCAAATCAAACCTTGATGACTTGGAACTAGAGAAAGTTAAGAATATAGATCTGAAAAAGGATCTTAATGATGTAGATGTGTGTATTAATAAGTTGAGAGAGAAAATAAATAAAGATATAGAAAGATTCAAAAAAAAAAATGAAAAACTCAAGCAATCAAATGAGACTATCACCAGTCTGAAATTGCAAGTTGAAGAAGATAAAAGAGTTGAAGACTATCTAAATGCTAAACTAAAAGACAAATTTGAAGAATCTTCAATTCTTGAACAAGAGATTGCAACCCTGAGATTAGATTTAGAGAAAGAAAATGTTTAAGAAGACAAATTCAAGAAGAGTAGTAGAATGCTTGATGAGATGATTGGAAATTAGAAGGCTTCTAAAGATAAAGAAGGATTAGGGTTTGAGAAAGGAGAAAGTTCAAAGGTAGATCAGGACCCAAATAATGGTGAAAGGAAGAATGCCAAGAACAACAACATCAAAAAGATACAAAACCAAAAGAAATACTTCAAAAGTCCTCCTATCAGACAACCAAATGAACAAAGTTACCCATATTTTTAATGGTTATTGTTATTTTTACAATAAATTTGGATATAGAGCTATAGAGTGTAAAAGAAAAATGAATCAAAATGTTCAATCATTTCTCGATCAGTTCTATAAATGCAATAGATTTTGTCATAGAGCTAGTGAATCCATATTTTAAATGATGAGTGGTTACAATAATGACATGATGTTTCAATCTTTCAATGACTACTGTTATACTTGCAATGGATTTGGGCATAAGGCTAATGAATGTACATCTAGAATGGATAGAAGTGAGCTTGTTCAAAAAGGTGTCACTTGTTACAAATGCAATAAACCAAGACACAACTAATTTTTGTAGAAGCAAGAATGTGAAACCCTCTATTTCACAAAAGAGGGCCAATCCAATAAAATGGATCCAGATGAGATGAAGAATGAAATGAATAAGATCTAGAAAAAGAAAGAATATAATGAAGTGAAGAATGAGTCTGTGCTAGCCCTTGGTGCAAATGTTTCCTATAGAAACTAGACAAAGAGATTTGGCTCAAAGGGAGTTCTACCAAAAAATCTTCAAGCCCCCACCAAAGTTGTGGTGATGATGCCTTCAACACATTGGTACATGTGTAGGTCAACATGGTTGATCTATTAATGGTATTTACAGTATGCAATTTTATTTTGCAAAAATTCGTGGAGAGAATTAAGGTGATTGTGTCAGCATAATTATAATTTTTTAGATTTTGACCTAATTTTATTCACTGCAATTAATGCATTTTGGGTTTTCAATTTTTTTTTATATGATATTTCGTATATGATTAAGTCATTTTTAATTGAGAATTTGAAGAGTGAAAAGAAGTGAGAGGTAATTTAAAGAATTTGGTGTGAAACCCTAATAGGCGAAGTAATTCTAGTGTTATGTGAAACCCCACCAGTAGAAATCAAAGGTATTTATTAGTATTCCATGCAACCCTAGTGATGTTCTTAATGTTTACTCCATAAGTGATTGATATCTTGGAACAAACAAGACCTAAGTTTAAGAATTATCCCTTCAAATCCATGGAAATGGACCCTGATGGTGCATTTTTGAGTGTTCCATATAAAGTGATGCATAGAGAATATGTAAGAATGTGCATCCATGTGAAAATGGATGAGTATAATCATGACAAGTTGGGAGAATTTTGGGTAGACAAGTTTACCAATTATGATTTTGAATTGAAACTAGACTATGTGGGTTTGGTAAAAATAAATTAGATGTTTGGAACAATTTCCCTATTTTATATTATGTGGATGAGTGGGTTAGATATATATTGAGAAAAAACCATGATAAATTATTGTGGTTGGATATGCCACATTTGATCAACAAGCAAGCTATCAAGGTAGCTACTAAGTTATGCTTTGAAGGACTCGTTCCTATGATGAATTTTGTGAAGAATGAGATAGTAATGAAGGTAAATGGTGAAAAATTTGACAAGTGTACTCTAAAAATAAAGGACATAGATGATCTAATAGTTGAATATGCTTTGATGATGATCAGTTACAAGATATATTACACTAATAAAGAGATTTTTTTGTTGGCCAAAGCTATAAATATTGCTCACTAGATGGTTAAAGAGGGTCTAGACATTTATTTATGCAAGCTCCTGAGACAACAACTGATGGAGAACCTATAAAAGACAAAAGAGTCCAAATATCCATTACGGTATGGCACTCTTATCATTTTTTTGATGTTTTAATTTCTTGGAGAAACACCTAATGTAAAGAATGTTGTTTGGTTGGATAATGTTCCTATTGCAATACAAATAAGGGATAATTTGAGAATATTTTAGGATGATGAGCCAAGGGGTCAAGTATTTTGGGGATTTTAAAATCCTTTCAATCTCAGATGCAAGAAAGAGAGAGAATTCCTATGAGGGTTGTTGAGAAATACAAGAATGATATTACCTTTATGGTTACTAGAGATGAATGTATTATGAAAGCAATGGAACCCAGAACAATCTAGATTTTGGAAATGGGATATGAAGTGGTAGAAGATGTAATCATAGGTCTTGAAAATATTATGTTGGGTAAAACAAGAGACCCATCTATAGATAGGCTTGGAACCTATGAAGATAAGTCCAGTGAGGTGCACGTGAACCACAAATAAAAGGAGATAAAGAAGCATGTAGAGAAGATGAAAGCTCAAATGAAAGAGATATTGGGTATACCTAAGAGCCCTATGGATATAAATATAAAGAAATATCTGGTCCTCCAAAAGGCACTCCAAGATGAAGGTTAGTTAGAGCCTCTACCCCCTCTTTGGTTGTTCCCAATGTCTCTAGAACTAAGCTTACATTTGGTGTTAAGAAAGCTATATCGACTGTGAGGATGAAGAGGACATAGAATATGAAGGACCTCATTTGATTAAGAAAAGGAAATTCCGTGTCTCTCAAGTAGAGAAAAGTGTAAATAAAACTAAAGGGGACATATTAGATACTAATAGTGAAGAAGAAGTTGAAAAGAAAAAGCAAGCTTTCAAGATCCATGTGAGGGAGTAGTCAAGGTCCAAAAAAGAAGAAAAGTATCTTAAAGGTAAGGGGAAGAATAAATAAAATACTCGTCCATTAAGAAAGAGTATCCCCATAAAGTTAGATGCTCTGTTCAATGGTATTTTTGAGCATGGGTTGTTGGAATAAAATACTAAAATGTATTTAGAATTAGATGATACATATAAGACAACAATAGAAGAAGCAATTGTGAAGTACATGGTGGCATTCTGTACTAGCTTAGCATAGATTGAAAAATAATTTCTTGAGGATTTGAAGAATGTACTAAGTTCCAAAAGGAAAGAGGCTATAGTAGAAGATCCAAAAATGAGGACATATGCCTTAGAGAAGATTAGTTATTATCTTTCTAATGAAGATAGAGAAAAAATGGCTCAACTATATTGACGAAAATTTAGAACAAAACAGAGTGATCATTTTGTTGAGTAGAGATAAAGAGGATATTGAGAGGATAAGAAATGAAATGCTACATAAAGTTGAAGAGATTGCAAAAAAAAAGCATGTCTCCATATAGTGGAAGTCAAATGTAGCATGATACTTCTGTCCTAAAAGTCAATCAATCTGAAATTGAACATGATGAGCATGCACCAAAACATGGGCCTATAGAAGAGGATGTTCAAGAGGATGTGATGACATAAAATATCCCTTTGGATGTGGAGTATATGGTTACAAAATAACAAGAGAAAGAGAGAGAGGATATCCTAGAGAAGGCTGAATCACAAGAAGATTAAAGTTACCCTCTCTAGATATGAAGAAGGATGATGAAAAAAAGAAGAAAAGTTCCCAAAGAAATTAGAGGCACACAATATTGAAGATTTTCCTCCTCTGGACAATGAGAAATCTATTGAAAGGAGAAGAAGATTGAGGATAAATATAGTAGTGATGAAAGGGAGAAGAATGAGTAGAAGGAAGAAGAAAATACAAAGATTTTTGGTGAATACTTTGAAGCCTTTGGAGATTCATTGAAGAGTATATTAGACATGCATTTACAATTCAAACTAGTAGTATCTACACAATTTCTATAACTTCCAATGCAATAGGGATAAGTGGACATGGAAAAAATATCTCCCCTATAGAAGCTTCAACTTGGTGATGTATTTCGTGCCTCTGCAAGGAAGGAGATACTATCAACACACCAAAAGAGAACATAATTGATCAAGGAATTAGTTAAAGTGTTACAAGAGGGAATTTCCAGAGTAACCTTTGATGAATCTTTATCCGGTGTGGAGAAATTAAAGTAGCTAGAATCTTTCATAGAATACTCTACTAATTTGGAAGAGAGGTTGGAAAAATAAATACAAAGAATGCTAATGATAGGATATATTGACTGAAATATCTAATAAGTGCAGTGTTGCACATGGAAAACTACAAGAAAATATAAAAAACATGTAGAATTGTTTTGATGAAGCAAGGTTTTTATTTCATTTCTTTTTTAAATGGCCTAACTTAATGAAGAGAATTAAGGACCAGATGGCCTCAATAGAGTCACATATTTCTTAGGCCTCTGGTGTCTATGATCAAGTCAGTGATGTAGATGGTACAACACAGATAACAATTAAGAATCTGCATGGAAATTTTTTCCAATTGCAAGAACAAAAGGAAAAGATATTTATGTAGTACTCTCAACTTAGAGATCTGGTTAGTGCAAGGCTTACCTCCCTAACCTATGTGTTAGCTAATATGGAAAAGTTAGCACTAAATAATCTGATACCCAGTTTATTTGATGAAGGAGAAGACCTCCTTATGCAATTTAAGAACCAATGTTGCATACTTTCCTTCACCAAGAAGGATTGGGAAGTTGGGATGAAGGAATCGGAAGCATACCTTGCCAAATTGAAGGTGTCCTACAAGGATATTTTACCCTCCTCTAGTTGATTATGCATATTTCTATTTTATTTATGCAATTTCAGATTTATTTGTAGATATGCAGATGTATTAGAGAATGTTACGATACAATTTTGGCCAATTTTTTTGGATAATATTGTTATGGGGAGTCTCTAATGTAAATTATTTGAGAAATAATTGAGTAGAGGAATGTAGTAGTAAGAGGGAGACACTATCATGTACATACATATATATACAAAGGGGGAGAATAGTTGAAATACTTTGAGAATTTTGATACTGTGAGCCCTTTGCCCTTGATGTCAAAGGGGGAGAAGGTTGAGTAGGTTAATATTTTTGAGAGCATGTTTCCATCAATGACAAAGGGAGATATTGTTAGAAACTTGACATATTGGGGGAGATTACATTTGAAGTTTTTTTTTCATTGAGAAGGTTGATGGATGTATGGTAGATGATGTTACTATGGTGTTGTCATTGATGTCAACATTGTAGTGATGTCAACATTAATTTATAGATGATTTTTGATAAAGAAGATTGAATATGGTGTTGTTAGTGATGTAAACTCATTGCACAATAATTAAATAAGTGTTGGTTTAGAGTAGATAAAATGTGTTGGATAAATTGCTTGTTTGGAATGCAATTTCTAGTGTTCATAGAATATGTTTTGTGGTTCACATTGCTTTTCCATGAAGAATATTTTCATACAATTCTAAGGTAATTTTGGTGCAAGTTGGAAGAATCTAAATCCAAAGTTTCAAGACTTGAATTCCTCCACAGTTCAAGTTAGAGTTGATAGTGTATCATTTAGGGTATGGTAGATTTATAGTGATAGAGTACCTAATTGGAACGTTGGACATCCCATCACTAATGATTGTTATGCTATGTACTTTTGAGGATATGTTTACAAGTTTTAGAAGTGTGTATGCTCCAAGTGACAAGTATTTTGGAAGTTATTATGTCGAGTTTTGAATGAATAGCTGGTTCATTCTATTGTTGCTTCACCAATGGTGCTAACCTAAAGGGTTTGAGGCCATACAAAATTAAAGGATGAATGGATTAGAATTATGAGACTAATTATAGGTCATAATGACCTATTTTAATATGACATGTTTTGGTCTATTCTATGAGGCATGTGTGGTTAATTTTTGAGTTGAAAAATTAAGGTATTGTATGTTTCATGTAATTAGGTCAAACTAATTAATGGTTTACGTGTGTATATGTGTGATGCATATTAATGTAAGATCATTTCAATGTTGCAGGAGAGTGTAATTAGTAGAGTGAATGTATTGATGTGAAAGTGACAAGGTGTGATACAAATGTAATGTGATAGATCAAAATATGATAGTTGTGAAGCATGGATTGTGACTTATCTAATTCCCAATAAGTTCTATGCAAAAATAAAATAAAATATTTAGTTCCTAGATTCAATAGTTTGAAATTAAATTAAATATAATAAATAAATCAACAAATGCATTCAATTACACTAAATTATGTAGTGAATAAATTATTAATTTCACTTCACTACACAATAAATAAATAAACATTTAAAATAATTTTTTCTCAGATAATTAATCATGCATTAATAAGTACTTATCTTTTTTGAAATGTGCAGATAATCTCAATGATTTCTAGAATGGACCTTGGTTCAACCTCTTTCATCTATGAGAAATCTAGGAGGAATAAGCATAGTTTTCCACTCTACATGAGTGCTAGTTCATCTGGAATAATTCTCAACACTCATGCAATGACCATGCCTTGGTTAGAACTGTCCTGAGTGCACCTCTATACCCTAGGTTGGACACACACATAATATGTGCCCCCTTCTTTTTCTTTCTCATAACCTGCAAAACTAGAATCCTATTCTTGCAATATACAGTGCTTGACTATTTCCTCTTTCTTGTTGTTTCCATATTATTTAGTTTTCATGGGTTTTATACAATGCAAAGGGTGGTTCTAACCAACATAACCTTTTGAAAATAATTACATTACACCTTCCCATGAAAACTCGAATAATTGTTTTATTACATTTATTTCTTGAAATATTAGATTATCTATATTTTTTTTACTTTTCTTCTTTATTTTTTCCATGGGGAAAAAGTCTCATAACAATCCCCCCCTTGTTGTTTAGTTGTTGCACTCAGTAGCTCATTGTTTTTCTATATCACACATATAAATAGAAAAACTTTTAGTTAAACAAATGTAGATATTGGTCTTTAACAAAATCAACCTTTTCCCAAGTACCACTATCATTATCACAATGACTCCATTTATTTTTTACTTCATTTATCACCTTATTTCTCAAATTTCTAGATATTTTTTCAATTATTTGTTTTGGCTCAATCTTAAATTCACAATAAGTTTCAATAGAAATAATTTTCCAATCAATGACATTATTTTCATTATATACATATTTCTTAAGTGAACTCACATGAAATACATTATGGATTTGGAATTGAGGGGGTAAAGCAAGTTTATAATAAAAATTACCTAATCTTTCTAATATTTCAAAAGGTCCACAAAAATGAGGGGCTATTTTAGAATATTTTCTAATTTTTAACAAACTCCTTTTTGGTTTGAACCTAAGAAAAACATGTTTACCAACCTAAAAATATCGAGTAGGCCTCTTAGAATCAACCCAACTCTTTATACCTATCTTGGGTAGATTTCATATTCTGTTTGACTTTGTTAATAATGGCTTCCATTTCTAACATGTTTTCATTCTCATACCAAACCTTATGGATAGGATCAAACCACGAGATGGGTGTCTTACAATTTTGACCCTAAACATTCAAAAGGTGACATCTTGATAGTGGAATGATATCCTTGATTGTATGCAAAATTTACTAAGTGAAAACAATCTTCCCATGACTTAGGTTTATCCATGGTATACATT
The DNA here is from genome assembly GCA_007115665.2 of Sequoiadendron giganteum. Classification (NCBI taxonomy): domain Eukaryota; kingdom Viridiplantae; phylum Streptophyta; class Pinopsida; order Cupressales; family Cupressaceae; genus Sequoiadendron; species Sequoiadendron giganteum. Next base: position 507,796,173 of record CM021104.1, on the reverse strand, counting down.
TATAGCATATCTTCTAAGATCCTATTAATCCTTTTTGTTTGGCCATCAGACTTCGGATGATAGGAAGTACTAAAATTTAAATGGGTACCAAGTTTCACAAATAGAGATTTCCAAAAAGAATATGTAAACCTAGGATTTTGGTTTGAAATAATGTTCTTTGGAATACAATGTAACCTGATAATTTATTTGAAAAAATAATGGGCGATATCAGAAGCAAAGGATTTTATTTTGATAGGTAGGAAATGTGCCATCTTGGTTAATCTATCCACCATTACAAAAATAGAATCATGTCCTTTACGTGTTCAAGGTTGTCACATACTGATTTTATTAATTACTTTATTGCGATTATTAATCATGAGAATTTCAATGTCTATGTTAGATGATTATTAAAAATGAAATTGAAATTGAGATTTAAATTAAAATTGAAATTGAAATTGAGATTGAAATTGAAATTGATGATTATTGAAATTGAAATTTAAATGCAAATGAAATAATTTTGAATTCACTATTATGAAATTAAGAGATTGTCATTGCTAATGAAAATTCGAGTGCAAGTGAACTCAAAAACAGGTGACAAGAACATCGATTAGGTAGAGTCGTTTTAGCCATTAGACGTTTATGAGGATGATGGAATCTCACACACACACCTAGTTATTATTTTAACACATTTTTGTGATGATTATTATGGGAAATTTTAAAGTAAGTTTATTTTGATTGCTCAAATATATGTGAAATAGTATATGTTTGCTTTAAATGGCGATTTGATTATTTTGTGAGGAAATTGATTTTATTTAAATAATTGAATTCCTTGTGTCAATATTTTATTGTTAGTTAAAAATAATAATGTTTTTATTCTATATTTTGAATAAAATTTTAATTTCGAAAATATAAAAGATGTAAAATAGTGTTATTGATGTAATTATTATTTTTCTCATTTGATAAATAAGAAAGGAAATATAAATGTTTATATAATTAAATATATCAAAAAAAGTTTCTAAAAACAAATTAGAAAACAAATTACGTTCAAATTTGAAATGGAATTTAAATAGCAGTTAACAAATTGAAGAAAATATCTTTCAATCAATTGGCATGCAATCAAAAATTGAAACTTGGAGTCATGGCCAATTTGGCTAGAGATCAAGCATGAATTGTGGATCAAACTTTGTTAACAAATCCACCATTGCATGAGATTAAAGAGAAGAAAAATTCATTTTTGGAGAGGAGAGGCAAAAAACAGAGAGAGGATTCATCTTATTTTGGGATGTGCTAGGAGAGAAATAGTTTTTAGGTAGATTGAGTTTGAAAAATATTGATTTCCCCATGCACGGCTACAGGAGACAGGGAGAGTTTGACTTATAAGTGGATCTGACCTTCCACATACACATGGAAAGGAGAGGAAAGAGGCGCACAAGGAGAAGAGTGCGTGGGTTGAAGGAGGTAGAACACAACTTGAAGGAAATAGAAAATAAATAGAGTCTGCCCTCCATTCCTACACAAGAAAAAAGTAAAGATTCGGCCAAAGGTAAAGAGAGGTAGGTGCAACAAAAATTAAGGAGGAGAACAATAATATCTCCTCCATGAAGTGTGCCTAAGAGAAGAAGAGGTGCGAAAGGAATGAGTAAGGAGGGAGCAGGTGGAAATAAGGGAGGAAAGGCAGGGTAGAAAGGAGAAAGGGAGGTGTGGGAGAAGAGGAAAAATAGGGAGAAAGGAGTTGGGTTATGTATTCTGTGAAACAAAACAAGTGAACTGTGAAGGGTGCGTGGGAAGTAAGAGAACAGAAGTAGGGAGAGTAGAGGTAAGAAGGTGAGACCAAAGAAGAGAAGGGAGGAGATAGAGCAGCTACACAAAATTATAGAGGGAATTCACAACATAGAGAGATAAAAGGAGAAGACTTGGAAAGCACCCAGTAGAAAAATTGACAGGAAAAGATACAATAATCATTTCCAGATTCAAGAATTACCAGGTAGAATCAATAAACATTATTTACCAAATGCATGATTATAGTAAGTTTAATTGGAATCATTTTCTTTTATTCTGGTATTTAAATCTATTGAAAATCATCACTGTTTCTTTTAAATTCAAAAGAAATTTCAAACACCAAACTATGATTTTACTAGAAAACCATTGAACAATTACAAAAAATATATTGTAGAACTATTTTGAATAGAAAACAATTAAGAGACAACATATTTTGTTGTTTAGTAAATTCTATTTTTGTAGATTCAAAAACCTAAAATTGTCAGGTAGAGAAAATTATCAAAACAAGAGAAACATAAATGATACTGTTATTAAATAAACAAAATTTAAATATTTTTTGAATGTAAGATTAAATAATTTTGTGCAAAGATTCATGCTCAAAGAATAAAAATAAAATTAGATAAATCTATGGAAATGAAACTATAATTACTATGAAACAAAAGTAAAAACGAGTTGTTAAACATGTTTTTGAAAAGTTATTATTTTATTTTTTGGAAATGTGGGAAACAAAAAATAAATTAAGTAAATTAAAATATGAATTACTTGGAAACAAAATGAATTAGAACAGGATTATTTCGAAGTGAATAAATTAAATGAGTAAATAAACCGAAAGAATGTGTGCTCATTTATGCCTATTTAAATATGTACTTAAATTACATACTTGAGATACACCTTCTTTTTGATATTTATTATTTGATTTAAATATTAATTTAATGTTATTTATGATTTAAAACGATGAAAAGACTGCATTAGAACCATTTTTGCCTGAAACAAGATTTCATTTAAGATTTTTGTGAAATAATATTTATTTATTTTGAATGGAACCATGCATGCTTGATAAATAAATGTGCATGACATGTGATTGGAAAGTTACCTTCCAGGACGGGTGCTGAATATGGGTTATTAGAGAGCGTAGTTTTGCTTTTCCAAAACTACTATTATTTGTCGTGCATGGAATTTTACTTGGCCAAGTAGCTTAAGGACCATTGAAACATATGGAATATTTATAACTCTCTACCATATCCTAGTATCAAAATTGCTTGTTTCTTAAATGAATTAAAAAAATGAAAATGCTTGTGGATTTACTAGTTATACTAGGCACACATCAGATTCCATCCTCCTTGTTGACTTCTTTTTGCTAAGAGATTCGTGCAAGGTTGGGTATTCTTTGAATGACTAAAGAATTCCGGGGAAGCATAAGCTTCGAGGTTGGGCGGAAAAAGTGCCTAAACCTTGTTCTCCTCTTCATTACTGAAGATAAGCTATGGATTGAAGATCAAATGATGTTTTCTTCATTAATGTATTATTATTTCTTGAAATATGTATTGTAGAGCTTAGGGCGACATAATGCCTAAGTCTTGAATTGTAAACTTATTTTACAAATAATCTTGTATTATTATCAATGTCGTGTAATATGACACATGTATGAATTTAACTGGAAGTATATTGAATCTATTTATCGACTTTAAGTCATTTTTTTAAAATTGTTTTGATTTAATAAAGTCTAATGAATGAAGTGTTGAATTTATTTTGAATATAAATGAATTTATTTAAAGTATTGTCAATGTTTTGAATTAAAAAAGTTTCGCTCTTTACAAAGGTAATCTAGTAATTAAGTCCATACAAATTGACTCCCATTTCCAAGTTGGAATAGACAAGGGTTGCAAGAGACTTGGGGGTTTACATTGTTCTGCTTTTACCCTTTGACAAGTTAAACATTATTGAACATAGGTTCATATTTCAGTCTTCATTTGAGGCCAAAAGTAGTTTCTCTTGATTAAGAGATAGGTTTTAATCCAAGGTGTCCTACTATTGGGATATCATGATAGTATTTCAATATTTGTGATTTACGGTTAGGTATATTGGGAATGCACAACCTTCCTTTATAATAAAGGATTCCATTGCTACTTAACAAATAAGGTTCTATCGATCTTTCAAATGGACAATAGAGGAGGGGTTTTAGATTAGACCTTCATAAATGGGTTGAAAATAGTCATCAATAGGTAACTTGGGATTTTATATCTTGTTTAAATTGGCTTCTCTTTAGGTTCAAAGAATTAACACATGGTCATTTTTGAATTAAGGCATCTACCACTACATTTTCTTTTCCAAGAACATACTATATGGTGAAATCATATTCAGTTAAGAGTTCCATCCATCTTCTTTGTCTCATGCTAAGGCAATTTTGAGTAAAAATGTGATGGAGACTACAATGGTCAATTTTTATATAAAATTATTCCCTATATAGTGTAGAAAAATTTACTCCTTTACATTTTAAAACTTTGTTTGGGTCCCTCAATTAAGCTGGACTTAATTATGCCTCAACAAGCCCTATTTTACATCTGCAAGCCTAGTAAATTACATTTTTTGAGTGGAAAACTAGACAACATAATTAAACACCTTGAGCAATGTGTGTTCCAAGAATAGGGACCTAGGAACCATTCACCCATGGGAGAATGGGTCCTCCCTAGGCTTTGGAACCCATTTTAAAAACATGTTTTGGTGGTATTTTTATCATCCCAAATTCCAATTTCAAATGTCAGCTTGTAATGTTTAATTTTTGGGAAATTAAGGATAAATGTCTATAAATACAAGGTTATTTTATCAAATTATCTGGAGATTTTCAAGAGTACTTTCACAAGAGCTAATATTACTATCAAAGGTGTTCAAGAGTAGATTTATTCATCATTTATTGCAGCAATCAAGATCTCAAGCATCACGTCAAAGTTATCAAGCATCATGCATATTTTTGGAGCTAATATTGTGATGTGGGTTTCAAAGATAAAAGCAAGCATTCAAAGTCATATTTCAAGTATCAAGATCCACATCCATTGAATCCATTTCATGCAAGATCAACATCGACATTTCAGATTTCCAAAGTTTTATTCAAGGGTTTGGTGAGTTACAACATTGCATTGTTCATTCATCATTCCTTTCATATTTTATTTCAATTCAAGGTTTAATTACCAAAACATGGTTGGAGTAAGGAAAACACCCATTCACAAAAAAAACAATTTTTCCCTCTTGTGTTTGTGTTGCAGATTTTAGGTTGAAGAAAAATTGAAGATTGGAGATTTCTGAAGTGCAAAATTGTAAAAGTTGTAAGAAAAGTTGTCAAGATCATGGAAACTTAGATCTTGGATCTATTTTCTATCTCTTTTTCATGAAACCAATGGGAAATTTTATCTTAGATGCATCTTCAAAGGCTCCCAAAAATTCAATTCAAAAATCTATCTTAGGACCCATTCGCCATTTTTGGATAGGGGGGTCCTATACACTTTAGCCATTTCTAGAAGCTCCGTAACTAATTTTGAGGTAAATTTTAAGCGTCTTCCACTCATACAAAAAATAAAAAACTAACTGTTTCTGTTAGATCTAGGCTTCACCTACATGAATCAGGTATTAGGTTATAGATTTGAGATCATTTGGTATTTTATTTTCATCTCCCATAGGTGTTGATTGAACTTTACCCCCCGTCCACACACACATAAAGGAAATTGTCAGATCTTCCATAGAATTGAATCACCTAAGGGCTGAAAGTTAATTCTATCTTGGAGGAATTCATTTCCTTAATGAAACAAAAAATAGGTAGGTTCACTACATCCCATTTTTCCCTTTCTATTTATAGTAAGTTTGGTGAAACATTCCAAATTTAGTATAAAACCCTATGTTTTGAAACCCCAACCTATTTTTCTATGTTTCACCCTAATAAATAATGGTGCCAAATTTTTTTAAAATGGACAATGCCTAGCAATTCAAGATCATGGACTGAATAATTTATTTTAGCAAGTAACAAATTTCTAGATTCATAACATACCACTCGGTTATCTTGCATTGGAACATCACCAATCCTTGTACCACATGCATCCGTGATCACAAAAAAAGGCTTCCTAAAATTTGGAATACAAAGGATAGGTGTAGATTTTAATAAAGTCTTTAGTGTGTGGAAAGTTTTATCACATTCCAGGGTCCAATTATAACTTTGTTCTTTCTTAGTTAGATTGGTCAAAGGTGCCGCTATTTTGGAATAGTTCCTAACAAAATGAAAATAAAACCCAAAAAATCCTAGGAAACTTTTGACTTCATGAGAATCCTTTAGAATAGGCCAATCTTGAATTGCCTTAATTATAGAAGGGTTGGGTGAAATACACTTTTTAGAAACATGTCCTAGGTAAGATACTTCTGATTTGAAGAATTCACACTTTCTAAGTTTTGCATATTGTAGACATCTAAATTTGATCACTTCCATATGATCAAAATAGTCTACTTTATCTATCTATGTCATTAATAGTGATTAAATAATTTATTTAATCATTATTTCATTTTCTACCTAAGGTTCCTAAAGTATGTAATTGAATAAATTAAATACTTTACCTTACACCTTTTCTTCTCTAAATTAAATAAATAAGACAATTTGTTTAATTTAGTCATTTGACCCATTTGGATTAAAACCAATTTTTAATCCCTCTTTTTTTCTCTCCTTGTCACATTCTCCATAATCCTCTTTTAATCCAGATTAAATTAATTAATTTGTGATTAGGATGTGTACCACTTAATCAAGATTAGTGTCACATCCTCCATAATCTCCCACTTTCCTCTAATCTCTCATTAATTATCATAATCCTGTGTTTGCACAATCTTAATCAAAATCATTAGCCAAATTTGGCATACCTTTTTTGGTCAACCTTTCCACTTTCCTTTCTTGGCCTTAACTCTCTTCCCCATATGAATTTTTAATTCACATTTATTCACCCAAGGCTCCTCTCTTCCCCATGTGAATTTTTAATTCACTTTTATCTTTCCATGGTCTACCCTATCCCCATGCATGTTCTAGAAGGCTTGACTTGTCACTTTACATGTGCCAAGGACTTCTAGAACCTTTGACTTGTCACATCATGCACATGTGACAAATCCCAAACTTTTTGGAAACCCTCTCTTATCCAATAGACTTTCCTAAGAATGTGAATTTTTAATTCACATTTATTTCTCCAACCACTTCCCCTTTTCCCATGGAGATTTTTGAGGAATTCTAAAATTCCTCAAATGTCTCTTTCATGCTATTTTGGGGACAAGAAGTTCCTTTTTGAGGAAATCCTCTCATCCCCCAAGGTAACTACAAGGTACTTGTCCTTCCTCCACCTCATGTACCTCACTTCCACCTCATTTCCACATCATCTCAACCTAGGCAATCTTACATTCCACATGTCAAGATGTGAGGGCTTGTGAGTTCTCAACTCACCATATCCCTCCATCTTGGCTTTGTTGGTTTACTCTCAACCGTTGAATTCCCTAGAGAATTCAAATTATCCTATAAATACCCCCTCATTTCTCTCATTTTGGGAGAAAGTCTTTTGCTACCAAAACTCTTTCCAAATTGTCATTTGCAACATTTTAGCTTCTCCATATAATTCTTCATCAATCCATTTTGCATCTTGCATCCATTTAACTCCATATCCATCCAAGGAGCACACAAGACATCCAAAGATCAAGGGCCAACCAAGGAAGAAGCAACATGAAGGTATAAGAAATTTCAGTTTTCATCTTGCTTTTATGTTTATCATTTCCTTATGCTAATCATTGAGGTGTCCTCTTTTGTGTTATCTCTTTTTATTGCATCATTAGTTGTTTAGCATCTCACATTAGGAACATAAAATTTTAGGAGATCACACATATAACTTATTCTTTCACAATATTTCTAGTAGCATTCTGAGATGTTCTTCATGTTCTTTTTCATTTTTTGAGTATATTAAGATATTATCTAAGAAAATGATTGCAAAAAAATTCAAAAATGGATGAAAAATATGATAGATCAAGGTCATAAAAGTTACAGGTGCATTGGTTAAACCAAAAGGCATAACTATAAATTCATAATGACCATATCATGTTCGAAAGGAAATTTTTGAAATGTTAGATTCTTTAATATGAATTTGATGGTATCATGATTGTAAATTGATTTTGGAAAAAAAATATTTAGCACCATGCAATTGATCTAGGATATCATCAATTCAAGGTAATGGATACTTATTTTTTATGGTTAATTTATTAATTTTTCAGTAATATTTGCATAACCTCATGGTACCATCTTTCTTTTTGATGAATAATACAAGTGCACCCAAGGAGAGACACTTTGTCTTATTTTTCCTTAAGCAATTATGTCAATTAAATTTTAATTTATGTTGATTCAGGGATAGATTGATGATAGGGAGCTCTAGAGACTAGTTCTGTCCTGGGAACTAAATTTCTTGCATGTTCTAAAGATCTCTCGAGGGGAAGACCATCTAAATACTTAGGAAAAATATCTTTGAATTCTTATACTATAAGTTTGATATTTATGTGTAACTTAAATTTATCACCTGTTTGGAAAAGCATAACACAAAATATCTTGCAATTCTTCCTAGCACTACACTTGACTTGCATGGCTTAAATGGTTTTAATGTGAAGATGTCTTTTCTGCTCCTGTAAAATTTGACATGTCCCCATGTTAGAGTTTATGATAAATTGTTTGTTTTCACAACCAAGAAGGGCATTATTTTTCTCCAACCAACTCATACCTAGAATAACTTCATATTTACCAAGATTCAATAAATGAAAATGAGCATGTGTTATGAAATTATCTAACTCAAATTCTAAGTTTTCAATAAGTGTACTTGTTTATTTTACTATTCTACCACCTGCCATTTCCACAACTAAAGGTTCGATTAACTTAGATGCAATTTTTAGTTTAGAGACAACTTTAGAAGACATAAAATTATGACTACTACTAGAATCAACAAGAAAAATAATGGAATTCCCATGTATAAATTATTTTATTGCAATTAAGGAGGGTTGAAAATGTACCATATGTTGCAAATATGAAGTTGTTGTCATTAATGTCAACAAGAATGTGTTGTCATTGATGATAGTAGCATGATGGTTGTGAAGAGATTGTTGATTTGATTAACTGAATTATATTGTCATTGGTTAAGTTGCTGATGTTAACCTTTGGTGTTTCTTTTACAAGCTTCTATTTATGATTCATATGTTGAGGATATTGCAAAAATTGATAAAATAAGGAAACATGGTGTTATATAGGTGTTCTTGTTTATAGAATGTGTTTTGGTTTTGCTTCAAATTTATTCTAGGATGAAGATCTACTTTTTTGGTTCGGATATGTTGGTTAGAGATGTTCAGAGTTTCTATATCTAGAATTTTAGCTTCTGGATTGATGGTCAGAGGAAGTTATGTTCACCAGTGTGTGAACTAGTTTTGTAGTGTTACTTACAAAGGTGTCTGGGAGAAATGTATTTTCTTCGTATTTCTCCAAATTTTTTATTCATTTCTTGTATTTGTAAAGGAGATTTGATGATGTTGTTCTCTTGTCTGTATGAAGAAGATTTGTTGTTTGGTATTCTAGAAGTTGGATTGTAGAGTTGTAGTGTTTGGCAGTGTAGTTTGAGTTACTAGCTGTGTACATTCTGAAGGAGTGATTTGTTGTGAAGGAGTTTGTTGGATTCCAGGATGTTATTGGATCATATTTAGGTGAAGTTTGTTGTCTGGAAGTTTTGGATTGTTCTATGGAAGTGTGTAATTCAAAGTTTAATGTGTTTACACAAGTAATAATTGACCTGGTGTTTACACTATATTTGAAGATGTTAAAAGTATTGATGGATGTGTATCATGACATATAAGAGTTAATTTAGGTCTAAATAAATTTTCTTTTGTTCAACTTCACTTCGGGAATTCTTAGTATTGACTTAATTTGAAATTACAAAGTGTGAAGAATGCATAGCCAACCTTGGAGAAGGTTTTCAAGGTTGAGGAAATTATAATTATGAGTTGAGATGTTGAGGGTTGATAACATAGAAAGGATAGAGGTGTGTGATGCAAGTGATGTGAATTACTGAAGGGTAGAGTGTGAGTTTGAGCAGAGCAGTGTGAACTTCAAAGTGTTGGAATTTTGATTGTAGTGAGCTGAAGATGTCCTCAACCATTCAAATAAGGTTATAAAGGTGTTGGAGCTATTGTGGTGGAATCTTTGATACATTTATAAGTTGTTCTTTGTGTAAGATTTCTCTTTTATCTTCTTTTATTTCTTTGGTAGTGAGCCCTGACTATGAGCATTTATGGATAGTGCATCTTATTCTGGTAGTGAGCCTTTGTATTGGTTTTAAAATTACTTATATTGTGAGCTAATCCTTACCATGGTTTTTCCCTCATAGTGTTTTCCATGTAAATATGGTGTTCTCCTATGTATGGTGTTGGTTTTTTTAGTTTTAGTTATCTTGTTTTCATGTTTATACATTATAACAGATTAAGGGTTTAATAAATGCATGTGGATTTAATTGCTCTTGAGGGTTTTATGTTTTAATTGGATACAACTAATTCACCCCCCTCTTAGCTGTCTTGTTAATTTAATAATTAGAATCAAAGCAAGGTTCCTTGGAGAAAATCTTAACCGTTTGAGGTAGACCTAGGATGGTGAACAAGATATAGAGCCCTTAGTTTGATGGCATATATTATACATTCTAGAAGACAATAATGGAAGGATATTTGACATCCTTTGGATTTGAGATTGAAAAGGAAATAAAGAATCAATATATTGCACCTCTGAATGTTCTGAGTAGAAGTGATGAGATCAAGGCCCACAAAATAAATGGTGAGGCAAGGATTATTCTTGTGAATAATCTTCCAAAATTTGAATTAGTAAAATTTATGAATCTTAATACTACTAAAGAAGTTCTGGGTAAGATAGAAAGCATTTATGACAAAGACTATAAGGTTAAAAAAGAAAATTTGTAGAATTTGAAGGCACAATTTGAGACCCTACAAATGTATGAAGATGCAACAATTACAAGTTATATGTAGAGGGTTGATGAGCTAGTAAGTTCAATGATAGGTCTTGGTGCACAAGTCAGAGAACCTAGAGTGGTAAAGAAAGTTCTTAGATATCTTCCTAATTCTTGAAATGAAAAGGTATATGTTATTGAGGAAGTTGAAAATTTTAATGCTTACACTAGCGATCAGTTATTTGGCACCCTAACTTCATATGAAATGAGAAAAATTGGTTTAAAAAATGGTACAAAAGTGGAGATTGCATTCAAGGCTAGAAAATTAGAAAAGGTTGAAGATATATCAATTAGATATCACTTTTTGAGAGAAAAAGTTGTGGAGAATGAGGTGAAGCTTTAATATGTACCTATAAAGGATAAAATTGCTAACATATTCACTAAGGTGTTGCAAGTATGAAGGTTTTGTCATTGATGTCAACTGGTTAATTGGTTTTTGTTGTCATTTATTTCATGAATGATTGTTATTGAATGTATATGTCGAGGATATTGAGAAAATTATAATAAAGAAAGGTTATAGGTATTCAGTGTTTTCTCCAGGTTTTTCTCCAGATTGTGTTGCTATGCTAGTAAGGATCTAATTTATTGTTGATGGTTGTGGGAAGTTGCTATATCTAGATTTTAGGTTTTTGGATTATTGTACAATGTGAATTATGTTCACCAGTTGTGAACTATTCTTTTCTATGTATCTAGCTAGGTTCGAGAGAAATGTTGTTGCTCTGAATTTCTTCTTGTCCGAGTCTTATGAATTGCAGTTCTCAGGATAAGATATTGAGGTTGTGTTCAAGTCAATTTTGTTATTCGGAAAGATTGGATTGTGCTAAGGCTACGTGTGGTTAATTGAATTATGTGTTTTACACTAGTTTGGTTGACCTTGTGTTTAACACTACTTACGAAGTTCATGGAAGTGTGTTGGGATGTTGGTATGTGGCGACTAGTCATGCAAATACTCTACACTCATAACAAGAAATGGGGTTCGGGGCATCACCCCAAATTTTTATTTTGTTAAAACGTTAAGGTTTTCTCGTTGACACATCAAGGTTTTCCTGTTAACACATCAAATAAAAAATATCTTGTAAAATCCTAATTCTAGAAGGTTATAAAAGGTTTTTAATAAGTGGCGAGGATATATGTTGTAGTGCAGTGTTCATGAGATTGTAATATGTTTTGTAATGGATAATAAAATAATTGGATGGCTGAGTTGTTTATGGAGAGGTAGCCCATATTTGGTGAACCATGTTAAAATTGTGTTGATTCTTCATTGTTATTTCTAGGTTATTTAATTTGCATATAACTATTAATGTTTATTGCTCCAATCTTCATGAACCCTAACATGGGACTTATTTAGGTCCTTGTTAAGTGTGTGTTTGGGTCGCCTTCATTCTAATTCTACCATAGAACTTTTTTACATCGACCTAATTTGAATTTGTAAATACAAATGGTGTGTGGAAACCTTTGGATGAGTTTCAAAGGAAGACAATATAAATACAAGTTGAGATGTTTATGATGGATGAATGCAAGAAAGATAGATGCGAAACAATGTGTATGTGATGTGAGTTTGAGAAAATCAGTGTGAAATCTAATTGTGAGTTTTCAGAAGCAGTGAGATGAAGATCTACTCTATCATTGAAATATTTCTACAAGTGTGTAAGTGAATTGTGGTGGAAATATCTTTTGCATTATGATTGTTCTCTCTCTATAACAAATTTATTCTATCTTCTTTGTAATTCTATGGTAGTGAGCCCTCTGGGTGGCGGACCCTTGTTGGACAGTGAGTCTTGATCTAGATAGTAAGTCCTATTTTGGTAGTGATCCTTCTCTGGCAGTGATCCTCTGTATTTAGTTTTGATATTATCTATATTGTGAGCTAGTCCTAACCATGGTTTTTCCCTTATTAGGTTTTCCATGTAAATTTGGTTTTATTGTGTGTGTGATGTTTTTTAGTTTATGATTTTGCACTTAATGGTTAATCAAATTTGTAGAGTAAAGGATTTGTAAATGATAATTAATCTAATCTCTGGTGGAATTTCTCAAAGGTTAAAATTTGTTACAAATAATTCAGCACCTCTTAGTTGTCTTGTTCAACAATTGGTATTAGAGGCTGGTTCCTTAGATAATAGCTTAACCACTTAAGGAAGGTCTGGGATGGTGAGAAAGATCACTATTGAGTGTCCTAGGTTTGATGAGACTAACTATGCCCTTTGGAAGATAAAAATGGAAGGATATATAGAGTACTATGGATATGTTGTTGAGAATGCTTACAAGTCTTCTTACACTCATCTTACAAATGGTTTGAGTACATACTATGAGATCAAGGCACATGAAGCAAATAACAAGGTGAAGTTTATTATGAAGAATAGTCTTTCACATTCTCAGTTAATTAAAGTAGAAAATTTGAAGACTGGTAAAGAGGTCCGAGACAAATTGGAAAAGATGCATGAAGGAGATGAAAGGTTCAAAGAAGAAAATTTGTAGAATTTCGAGGCACAATTCGAGCTCTTGCAGATGTTTGAAGATGAAAACATTAAATCCTATGTATAGAAAGTGGATGATCTAGTAGCTAGAATGTGAGGAATTGGTGCTACAGTGGATGAATCCATGATTATGAAGAAGATTCTTAGAAATCTCCTTGATACATATAGTGAAAATGTATCTCCTATTGAGGAATATATAGATTATAAGACATATAATAAAGATAAGTTTTTGGGTACTCTAACATCTTATGAAATGAGAAATCCTAGCTTGAGAAATGGATCGAAGAAAAAAATAGTTTTACGGCTACAAGAGTTGAAGATCCAGATGAAGAGAAATTTGATGATGTAGAAGCTAACTTTGTAAGAAGAATGAAAAAGGGCTCCAATAAGTATGATGGAAAGTTAACTTTTAAATGATTTAGTTGTGGAGGAATTGGTCACTATGCTTCTATACGTCTAGAAAGAGCTAAGAAAAATAAACATAGATTAAGCAACGAAAACAAAGGAAAGATGATTAAGAGAGCATATTATGTAAATTAAGATGCTAGTATTTCTGATGAAGAGTTTGATTATGGAGATTTTTATGATAATGAAGGCTTTTTCTTGGCTATAAAAGATGAATCTACTCCTGTTAATTCTGAAATATGAGTGAAGGAAAGTCCTCCAGAGAAATATGAAGATAATGTGATCTCTACCCTACATGCTAAACAATAAAAGAACTACTGGGTTCTGAAAAGTGGGTGTTCACATTACATGATTGGTGATAAGAGTAAGTTTGTTAAACCTGAAAAATATGATGGAGGCTTAGTTAAATTTGGAGATGATATTGGTGCTAAGATTTATGGGATAGGTTCGATAATTTTTGATGGGAAGCATAATACTGATGATGTCTACTATGTTAAGGGTTTAAGGCACAATATTTGAAGTGTTGGAAACATGTGTAGTAAAGGATATAATCTTGTATTTAAGGATGAGAGATGTGAAATTAGTTAAGGATCTGAAACTATGATTGCTATTGGAAAGAAGTCTGAAGGAAATATTTATCAAATTAAGGGTGCTGATGGATATTATTTTGTGACTAAGATTAATGATAGTTGGTTATGACACTAGAGAATTTTTCATATGAATTTTGATAACTTGGTGAGGATAACTATCGTGCATGATGTGAGAGATTTACCGAGGATTATAAATCATGTTAATGCTATTTACAAGAAGTATTAGTTTCAAAAGGAAGCTAGAAACTAATTTAGGTAAAAGAAATAATCTACTATTGAACTATTGGATTTGATTCATACAGATCTCTATGTGTATGGGTGAAATATGTAAGTCAAAATAAAAAAATCAAACACACGTTCATGCAATGTATTATATAAAAGGAAATCTAAATAGAAGAATAAAAACTACAATTATCCTCTTAATTCACTCCATGGTTCTCTAATCTCAAAGACCCCTACAAAAAATTCTCTCAAATCTTATTAATGTTGCACAGAAACCTGCAAAGATGACAACCTAAGATATGTGATGCTATGATGAAATCTACATGCCTATATTTTTGGTATTTTCGATAGTTGATGCTTGAAGACTAAATGATCCTATGATGAGATGATACTAACATCCAGATGGTTCTAAGATTGATGATGATAATCTAACGGAAATGCTATATGAAAGATGAAATGTTCTAAGCTACTCAAAACAAAATTTCCACTATAACGATACATGAACTAAAATGCTTAAAAAATAGTTACAATGCTCTCTAAATTGTTCTTAAAATGCACTATGAATTATGCAACATAAGCTTATCAAATTCTACTAGTTTAAAATCTGTAGCAATGAGTCCTATTTATATATTTTCCAAGGCTCAAGGTGATGTGGAAAAAATGGACGGTCGAGATTGCAATCCTATGGCATGAACGGTGGAGCATCAAGAGGTTAGAGAGAATCAGGGAGATGGTTCCCTTTAGAAAAAAAATTTGCCAAGTGTTAAAGGGAATCATAGAGAAGGAGGAACCATGTGTCTAAATTAGTTCCAAATTGGTTGCAAAGTTGTTAAAGATAATTCATATTTTTCAATTTAGAAAAATCATTTTTGTGACACATGGTGAGGTGGCAGGTGAGTTGGAGGTGGTTAGAGGAAATATGTAAAATGTGCTTAAATTGAATTAAAAACTCAATTTAAATGGAGATGGTAAATTAGCAAAATGCCAAATTAATTTATTTGTGCATTTTAACCAATTTAAGAAGAATATGATTTAGAGGCCAATTTGAATTTAAAAATTCAAATTTAAGTGGAAGAGGGAAAACCAATTAAATAACAAATTGATTTAATTTGTCCATTTAATTAATTTAGGAAGAAAGTGAATTTTTGGAAAAGAAGAATTAAAATAATCATCCATATAAATAAATTTAACAATTTATTTATAATAGTAGAAGAATCAAGAATATTAATTAAATAGAAAGTATTTAATTAATTTGTGCTCTAGACCATTTTTGCATGCATACATTTTTCCCCTCTTTGAAGTGATGTGCATAGACGCATTACTTCAAAGATTGATTTTTCTGACCGTGATGATAAAAAATTCGACATGCCCTAGACTCTAATTTTGTAGCGATGATGAAAGGATGCCCCCTCAAGATATAAACTAGGGATTTTTGAATTTTGGATTATTTTTGATGATTTAAATGATATTTCTATGATATGTTGATGATCGAGAGATTTGATAAGGATGACCTGATTTATTTCCCAAAAATGATGAAGAGTTCTGCCACACTGTTGATTAATTGATGAAAAGGCCCCTTTTGAAAAAATTAAATAAAATGCCACAATAATTATCCCTTAATTCCTTTAAAAGGTCAAAAGGGTAAAAGATAGGTTCCTTTGTAACTTGAGCATTTTGAAAACTGAGAGCTTGCAAAGAAAATATGGACAAAATTCCATGCCACACACATAGATTTGAGTGAGTTCACCACCACCAACATCCAACAGGATATGGACCTCCGGTACGTACCCCGAAAACCTCTTTTTGAATTTCAAAATTTTAATTTTCTCGCTTAAAATGCATTTGAAATTTCAAATTCTTTTCACATTTTACTACATTAGGATAGAGTTTTAGCACATAGAAGCCCTATAGTAGCACATCCAATTAGGTTAGGATCCAAAACTAGGCTAGCGCATACATAATCCACTTTAGTGCATTAGGTGATTAGATTAGTGCATAGGGTATTTAGCGCATCAATAGGATAGAGTTGCACATAGAATTGATCAAGTAACACATCTAGGAAACAATGCATTGAGACTCTATTCTAGCGCATGCAATCCATTTTCTAGCACATCCATGAAATGGCACATCAAGACCCTATTTCAAGGCATCGAACAGTTTTTCTATTGCATTTGGTAAATAAACACATAGAAACTTTATTTTAGCGCATTCAACCAAAATTGATGATTTTGATAGATTCCTCCTAGATTTTAATGTTTGATGTTCATATCAACTGATGATAAGATGATGTTGATTGATAGGTTGATGATCATTATTATGATAGGCGAGGAATGATAAATACGATAAATATGATAGATAGATAGATAGATTGATGATCGTCCTCATGATAGATGAGGAATGATGAATAAGATAGATAGATTGATTGATGATCGATCATCCTCATGATAGGTGAGGAAAAATGATAGGATAGATAGATAGATAGATTGATGATCGACCTCATGAAAAATGAGAGTCGAGTGATGGGATAGGTGCTCCTCGAGATTTGATCAAAATCTCATGTGAGCTGATTTGATTAAATGATATGCTGATTGTAGGTTGATTGATTGATTGGCCAACTTGATGATTTAATTTTATTCTAGGAGGGTGGCTTAGGGAACCTTTAGGTTTGTGAGGGATTTTCGAGGACATGGGACATGATCCCACAGCTGACCCTGATAGATCTTGCCATCATTGACTAGTGTGGTTTGAATTTATTGATAGACATGTCTCAGTACTAGATTAACTGGGGGCTACTGAAAAAACTTGTAGAGAGGTGGCACAACGACCAAAACACCTTTCATTTTCTGACTGGAGGGATGAAAGTGACCCCAGAGGATGTTTACGATATTTTGCTGATACCGATTGTTGGGGAGTTGGTTGTTTATGATCATGAGGAGTATGGGGTACATATGCCATATGTCATATATTTCATGGTGATCAGTTTCTTGGTTATGAGATTCCATGGTGAGAGTTGATTGCTTCTGGGCGGGCTTTACCATGTGTACTAGTTGGATTTATTGGAGGATTTCTCTGCCCCGACCGTAGGTCAAAGGGATTCTTAGTAGGTTGGGGATGGATTCTAGATAGTATGATTGCTCATGGTGTGAGGTATGATTGGGGATCATACATGCTAGAAAATTTGTACCATGATTTGCACTAGGTGGTGTATCTTCAAGTGAGCGGTCTCGCAGTAGGTTGCACACTATTACAGCTTTGGGCCTAGGAGCACATAGCTATCACATGGCCAGTGGGAGGCAGGGCTCGACCTGTAGGATGACTATATGTTTTTTGATATACTAGGCCACTTGTCCTACATAAGTTGGGAAAGTTGGAGTATTGGAGGCGGGTCCTTGATGACCTTGACACTGTGATCTGGGGGGCCTATCTTGATTGTGAGGCCTAGGTAGAGGATGGTTTCGAGTTGCCTTATGATTTTTGTAGTAGATATTTGATAGGTTGACACCATATATTTTAAAGAAATTTCTTTTTGGGAGGGTGTATAGATAGTATGGCCACATTCAGGGGATGCCACAGGGGGTAGCGCATTATGCTAGGTGCAGGCAGGATATACCAGAGTGGGGGCCAACCCTCGACTATGATGCATCCTACATAGAGTATTATGACTTACAACCAATTTACTGGCAGTACCATCCTGAGGTTTTGGATGCACAAATGATGGTAGATTATGGTGATTAATTTCACACACACCCATTTCCATGCATTTCCAATCTAGATGAGCTTGAACCAATTTTGGAGGTAGGGAGGAGGTTTGGGCCAGCTGTGTAGTCGAGAGGAGGGGATGGTAATGAGGAGGCTGGGGATGACAAAGGTGATGACAAAGGAGATGGAGGGGGAGGTGGGGGTGGAGATGGGGAGGAGATGGTGGCAGATAGAAAGATGCTCCTAACTTTGGGGTTATCCCCAAGAGGAGGAGATCAACACCAAGTGGGCAGAGACCAGTTATTCTCAAGATTTCCTCTCAAAGGCAACAAACTCAAATAACTGGGTTACAAGTGCAGGTGCAAAAGCTATAGGACCAAATCTGGATGCTACAAGCACAACTTGCCCAGGCCCAAGCTTAGATACTGGCACAAGCTCTAGTACAGGTATAGATTCATGGGAAAATGGTGTAGTTATAGGCCCAGGTATCCACTCTTACTACAAAGAGAGATGCTACAAGGAGGCAAGAGGCATAGGTTGTGGTAGTGGTAGGTTAGATTCAAATAGCGACTCAGGGTATTGATACAATCGACCTCATTAGAGAGCTTAGAGAGTCCACCAAGGAAAAAAAATACTACAGAGGCAAGTACCACAAGGTCGCACAACCAGAGCAGAGAGTCAGTTATGCTATATCCAAATCCGGTCGCTCCCAGTCTCGTACTACTAGCAAAGGGGTTACACGACCACTTCTAGTAGGTAGACCTCCACCAGGGCCAGGGTCAATAGGGTTAGGAACATCGAGGGTAGGTGGTGTTAGGTATAGGCCTGCGACCTTGGGTGGTAGCACTATAGGATCCCAAGATATGCCTGATTTATCATACTTTGATTCAGAGACTTGAAATTTGCCACTTTTTTGATGTACCATTTCTCAGTTTTATTGATATCATTTTATACATGACATATTATTATGAGGTTATATGATATGCAACAATATTCAATGATCTATGTGTTGATGTTTTTACTATGGATGGATGCATTTAATTTATGTTCTATATGATTATGCCATGTTTTATATGATTATGCTATGGATGTATTATGGATGAGGATGCATTGTTTTTATATGTTTATGAATGATGCATTTATGAGATGGATGATGTGAATGTGATATATATGATTTATGAATGATGCATTGCATTTTTATAATTTCTCACATATGAATATCAGTATATGGATGAATGGATGTATTTTATTATGGAATGCAAATGTATGATAAATGAATAGATATGGATTATGCAATGTATGGATGTATGGTTTATGGATGCAAATGTGATACATGCAGATGCATGGTTTTATGATAATGATTTCTTTTTGGATTTTGTATGATGAAAATTTTATAATGAATGCATGAATGATTTATGATAGTGAATGTATGATATGGAATGGAAATGTCAATGCAAATGAATGATTTTTTTGTTATGTCAAGTATACTCAATCCTGTAGTAAGAAATAACATTAGCCTTGAGAATTATCAACTTAAAAAATCTATAATACAAATGCAGACTAAAATGAATGCAATTCTATCTATGCAATCTTGTCATCTTATTCACTGTGCTTATTTTCATCATTGAGCATTTTATCATGTTGAAAGTTGGTACACACATTGATGGTATAATTTAAACCATGATGACCTGAGTACAAATTCCATACAACTTTTGTTGAGATTTGATAATGCAAGATAACACAAGCATCTAGGTATAATTAGACCAAGATGACCTGAGTATCAATTGTGTAAATAGACAAGAGTTAATCAGCTTCCTATGCAAATTTAGATTGTCATCAATGATACTTTGTAGAGCATGTCCCGTGAAAATTTTCATAGTAGTAATGATAGACTCAAAAGAAAAAGATAAAGAAAAATATCATTCTTGATCATAGCCCCTCTAGTTTGCAACATCATCGAGGTACTCCCAAGAAATGATAACAACAATCAAGATACATCAGTTGACATTTGTGTTAAAGTAATCCAACCATGATTCAAAAGAGGATTCACTAGTGACGAGTTGATTTGATTAGGCTTGATGTTTGTTGTGATTTGGATTATTGATTGGATTGATTGACATTTGATGCTCAGATTTCAATGGTTATCATGATTTTTGTTCTTGAGGTTGTGTTTGTTGATTGCTTGTCTATTGATTTGAGCTCAATGGTTATTTTCCCCTAGTGAGATTAGGATTTTTCCCCCAGTAAGAACAAACCAAATTTTATTATGGATATGTACAATGAAAACCAAGCCAGGTGCGACACGACCGTGGTATCTAGATATGGACATGAAGCTCATTGTAAGATAGGAATGAATACACAGTGATGGAAGAAATGAATGCTCAACACACACTCGAATAAATGAAGAAGCTGACCTATCATAAATAGTGCATGTTTACAAGGTTTTCACCATTTATTTTTATTGCACTTTTTTAGATTTTATGATTTTTTTGCTATTACCAAGATGCCTGTTTGCCAGGTTTTCATCAAGACAACTATATTTTATTTTATTTTACTTTTTTTTTCTCTTTTTTAAAATTTTTATGTTGTCACCAAGACACTTGTTTCCCAGGTTTTCATCAGGGTGACCATTTTTTTCAAGACTTTTTCTACTTTTTAAGATTTTTTCAGGACTTTTTCTACTTTTTAGGATTTTTTCAAGACTTTTAACATGCACTAGATGCATTGTGTGTAGAACTTCTTTAGGTGAAGGTTGTTCATAAGTTCTTCAAACAGATCCTCTTTTGGTGTAGATAGATGATATTTCCTTGATCCAAAGACCGAAACAACAACAAGAGGAGCTAACCAATTAGGTTCAAATTTTCCTTTCTTTTCTTGATCCTGCTGATTACAAGGATTTTCTTTCAATACTAGATTACCTACTTGAAATATCCTAGGTTTGACTTTGTGATTGTAGCTTCTGGTCATTCTCTTCTGATATAATTTCAGTTGATTTACTGCCATCTAGCGATGTTCATCCAAAAATTCTAGTTGCTATAGTCTAGACACACGGTAATATTCAACTATAATGAGACCTTTCAAGGATACCCGAAGTGATGGTATCTCAACCTCGATTGGCAATATTGCTTCAGATCCATAGACAGGTGCATATGGTGTGGCTCCCATGGGTATTCAGATGCTTGTAAGATAGGCCCACAAGGTAGGGTTCAATTGAACATGCCAGTCACATCCAACATCATTGAATGTTTTCTTTAATATCTTGTTTTATGTGAGGCCTCAACTTGGCTATTCCCTTGAGGGTAGTAGGGTGTAGAAAATTGATGCTAAATATGAAACTTTTCATAAAGTTCTTGTACAACATCATTCTTGAAAGGTCTTTCGTTGTTAGTGAAAATGGATTGAGGGATGCCATATCGACATATGATGTAGTTCAAGATGAATGATGAGATCTGCTTCCCTATGATGGTGATTAGGGGCATGAATTCAACTCACTTTATTTAGTACTCTATGGCTGTGATGAAGAACTTGTGTCCATTAGATGAAGATGGGTGAATTTTACCTACAAGATCCAACCCCCATTAACAAAATGGCCATGTTGAGGAAAAGGGTTGTAATTCTTGTGTTGGTACATGGATAAGATTACCGTGAATCTAGTATTTTTGACATGTCTTGAAAAATTGAAAGGGTTCTTTCTCCATAGTCAGCTAGTAATATCCCATATGAAGGAGTTTATTGGCAAGGGTTAGACCACTTGAATGAGTTCCAAAAATACCCTCAAGGACTTCTCATAAAGTTGTTTTAGACTTGTCACTTTCTAGAAATCAGAAAAGAGTTCCATCAAGACCTCGATGGTAAAGCACATCCGCTATAAGGGCATGACGAGAAGATTGGTGGATGAAATTTTGTTTCTGGTTGTGGGAGAGATCGGGAGGAAGGATATAATATTTTAGGTAAGCATATATCTTTCCATAGATGGAGGTATCAACACTATCTAGGTGGAAAATAAGTTGGGACTCAGAGTCATCATAGGTGGGGGTAAACAGTTGCTCCACCATGAACTTATAGTGGCCACATTTTTCTAGAATTTGTAGCAAAGAAGAAATAGTAGCTATGGCATCGACAACTTTGTTTTCACTCCTTGGGATCTGACCAAATTTGATGTTGACAAAATACTTCTTGAAGTCATCAATCATTCTCTTATAATGAATTAGCTTGTCGTCTTTAGTTTGATAATCATCATTGACTTGATTGATGACTATTTGTGAATCCTCATAAACCTGGAGCTCTATAATTTTCCATTCCACAAATATGATGATCCCAATAATGAGTGCTTCATATTTTGTTGTGTTTTTGGTGCAAGAAAACATCAAGTGATAGGATTTTGGAATGGTGTGCCCTAGGGGAGTGATGAACAAGATTCATGCTCCTGATCCATGCTCAGTGAAAGAACCATCAAAGTATAACACCCATTGCTTGGATGTTACTATCAGGACATCCATGTCTTGAAATTCAATATGAACGGGATGATCATCATGAATTGGTCCCTCAACTAGTTGATCGATGATGAGTTGTCATTTGATAGATTTTCTGTCGACATATTGGAAGTCGAATTGATTGAGTACCATTGCCCACTTGGCTAGTTTTCTTGTCAAATTTTCTTTGCATAAGAGATACTTCAGTGGATCTATATGGGCTATGAGCTTGATTGTATGAGTCAACATATAATGTCACAATTATTGAGTAGAAAACACTAAAACTAAACAAGCTTTCTCAATGGATGTATAATTGATCTCATACCTATTCAAGGTTCTACTGATGTAATAAATTTATGTTTCCTTCCCCGTTGAATCTTCATGTGCCAACAAAGCTCCCAATGATCAATCAATAGTGGAGATGTACAATAAAAGAGGCTTCCCTTCTACTAGGGGTTCTATAATAGGTGGAATTTTTTAGGTATTGTTTTAGTTGGTTGAAAGATGCTTCACACTTATTGTCTTATCAAAAAGCAACATTCTTGTGTAAGAGATGAGTGAAATGATGGGTCTTTTCAGCTAGTTGTGAAATGATCCTTCTACTAGAATCTGCCTTGGAGGGACCTTAGCTGACTGATGCTTTTCGGGGGTGGCATCTCCATTATAGCTTTCACCTTTGCAGGGTATACCTCAATACCTTACTCTGATACTATATACCGAAGTAGCTTTGCTGACGTTACCCCAAATACACATTTCTTTGTATTGAGGAAAATATTGAACTTCTCGAAGAAAGTGAATAACTTGTCTAGTATCTCCAGATGTCCCTCTCTAGTGTAATATTTTGCCAAAAAATTGTCCACATAGTCTTCCATGAAATTATGAATCGTCATCGAAGATGGTTGTCATAGCTCTTTGGTATGTGGCCCCTGCATTTTTCAACCCAAAGGGAATGAAATTCCAATAGAAAGTTCCCCATGGGAAAATGAAAGTTGTCTTATCTTGATCTTCAGGAGCTATCTTGATTTGGTTATAGCCAAGAAATCCGTCCATCAGTGATAACATGCTATGACCTACTGTCAAGTCTACAATGATGTCAATGTTAGGCAAGGGGAAGTCATCTTCTTGGCAAGCCTTGTTGAGGTTTTTGAATTTGGTGCAAATTCGTATGTTGCCATTAGGCTTCAAAATAGAAACAATGTTGGATATCCACTTCCCATACTCAATGGGTATGATGAATCTAACATCCAATAACTTCTTTAGTTTAATCTTCACTAATAGGGAAATGTGTGGATGCATTTTTCTCAATTTTTATTTGAGTGGTTTGATTCCTAAAGGAAGGGACAAATGGTGCATGATGAGGTCTAGATCTATCCTTGGCATATCCACATAGGACTAGGAAAATTTGTTTTTTTGCTCTTCAAAGAACTTGATAAAGATGCGATTTTCTATTTTTTTAGAAGACTATACCAGATGAAGAGTTCTTACTATTTCTGTATTGCCGACATTGATGGATTGTGTTGGTTCGATCAGAACTTTTGATCTCTCTTGGAAGTGCTCTAGGAGAGTATCAATTTTCCCATCCTTTGGGGCCTCAGAGAGGTTTTCACCATTGGATGCACTCTTTATTTTTACTTTTTATTGATTTGATACTTCCATGGAATGGTTTTCACCATCAAATCTTTCTTTTTGTTTCATTTATTTTGCAGCTGGGAAATTTGGCACTCCCTATTGTGAAGCTCTACTATGATGTTCGATGGTGGAAACTATTTCAGGATTAACAATGTAGAAGAAGTTTACAATGGCCTCATCATTTTGAAAAGGTGAAGATATTGATAGGTTTGGTTTGTCCCAATCTATTAGTTCAGGATGCAGTGATGGAAAGGGATCGTCAAATGGGTTTAGATATGATGACATAAGGGTCCTAATGGAAATTTTATCATCAAATATACTATGGAAAGATCGAGGTCTATGATGTTATTCTCTTCTGAATGATCTGTATTGCTAAGAGTTTGATCATCTTCACTCGAGTCATCGATATTTGAGGATCCTACTTCAAGTGGTCTTAACCCTGAGCCTTGTTCCTCCTTGAGTGTGGGTGTGTACTTGTGTATGACATCAATTTCCTTGTCATTACAGGTTTCTTTTGACAGTGAATCCCACTCATACTAATTAGAATCAGTTTTATAATGATTAGTGGCTTGTAGTTGTAGGATTCTTTCAAAAAATATCTCTTTTAGGTCCTCTTTTGCTTCTTCACCCTCTTGATGTTATTTGTACTCCAACCCTGTATTTTCCTTTGGATTCATTATAATGGGTTGGATAGGTTCCATGATACCCTATTTTATTTTACTAAGGGGTCCTTGTCCATCATATCCCATCTTCTCTAGGATCAAGAATCCTTTTCCATATTGAGTAGTTAGGAAATTTGTTTTTGAAGCTTGAGAATCAATTTCTTCCTTGTAGAACCAATTCAAAACATCTTTGTCATTAGATTCCTTTGCTTGGGTGCCTTATTTTATAAATTGACCATCAAAAAGTGTGACCGGTTGTGTGGATGTTTGGGACAAGGTTGATGGTTGACCATAGGATTTCATTGACATTAATTATGAGAGGCAAAGGGATTTCTCAATGGAGTATTCACCGACACCTTTATCCTTGAGTTTGACTTTATTTTCAAATTGTTTGGCCAGTGTATTAAGCTGGGCTTCAGAATTGGTAGATGTAGAAGGGCTAGATTCTTCCTTTTTCTCCAGCTGTTTTGATATGAACTTGATTGAATTCCTTCATGGGAGGATATGGCTAAAGGATTAGCTTGAATGGGACCATTGGGGATATTAGGGGTGGAATTAGGAGCTTCACGGTTATGAGGCACAAATACATCTTGGATGACCTTAAGGGCATTGCAATGTTGAGCACTATTTGAATCGGTAGGAATAGTGATTTCTTGGCCATTGCAGGGAAATTTTAGAGACTAATGGTATGTTGAAGGTATGACCTGCATTTCATGGATCCAAGGATGACCCAAGAGTATGTTATATGTCAAATCCTTATCCAAAACTTGACAAACCACATTTTTCTTAATTGGACCCACCTGAATTGGTAATATAATCAAGCCTTTTGAAGCTCTCTCTTCATCATCAAATGCTTTGATTGTGATCTTCTTTCTTGGATCTATTACATTTTAAAAGAACCCTAGTGCAAAAATAAGCTTTAAAGTAGAGATATTATGATCAAATCTTCCGTCTATAAGGACACGCTTGAAATGACTTTTATGGATTACAACTTCGATATGGAGGGCCACATTATGAGGATGGGTGAGAGATACAAAATTATTTTCTGAAAAGGATAGGAAATGAGGCACAATTAGATGTACCACCATAGCTTGGAAAGTATGGAATTCCAGATTATTTGGCACTATTGTATTGACTAGGGCCTTTTCCAAAATCTCCTTGTGAGCGAGAGAGATTTTAAGGAGCTCCAATATTGATATTTGTGCGGGGATTTTCTGGAGCTGATCGATAATTTTGTATTGATGAGATGTAGCAGGATGTATTTTGGAAGCGCTTCCCTTTAAAACATATTTGGTTTGAGCCCTTGTGGTCACGTTTACGTGCACACTATTTTGTTTTCCATTGATTTTAATGACATTAACTTGATTATCGATCACAACCATGTCTTGTGGGATATCAAGGACTTTATTAGAAAGGATGTTGGTGTTGTTGATTGGATGACTGGTTGCAACATGATCTAGTATATTATTGATGTCGATGTTATTTGTGTGATTTTCAATGACAAAAATATGATAAATGGTGGTATCATGAACATAGTTCACATTTTTTCCTTTGAAGTTACTACTAGAAGATTATCCTTTGTCATAATTTGGTAGATGGTCTTTGAATACCCCATGGTTAGTGTTAGTTTGAGGCTCCTCGATACTTATGATTTTATTATCAATCAAATATTGTATCTTATGCTTCAATTGTATACAATTGTTGGTGAGGTGGCCTTTGCATCGATGAAATTCACAATAATGAGCTTCATTCCACCACGACGATTTTAATTTGGGTTCAAAACCTTGACTGTTAGGTAGAGTGATGAGATTTTCTACAATAAGTTCCCTCAAGGCGGATTCATGTGATTGACCCAAAGGCATAAACTTTCTGTGGTTGTTTGATCTTTGATAGGGTAGAGTCTTGGATGATTATGTTTGATTGTTTTGAGTATTCCCTGAGTTAGAATTTTTATTTTTGGTTTGGTTGGTAGTTTGGGTGGTCTTTTGATTTATATTTGAGGAGCTCTCTAACAAATTGAAGACTGATTTGGCATTATGAATTTTAGCAGAGGTATCATTGCTATTTTTTTTGTGTTTTTTTCCAAAAAATTGGTTTATCATTGTTCGAGGAATTAGATGAATTGTTTTCATTATATATTTTCAAAATTCCTCATTTGACCAAAGTGTCCTCAATATTTATCCCATTTTCAATCAATGTCTCAAAAGTTGGAGGGCATTGTAAGTCAAGCCTGTAGCTCATGTCAACATTTATTTATCAATGAACACCCCTATCTTTTCCTTTTTCGGTATGGGTCAGGGATACCTTGTGAATAACCTTCTCCATCTTTGTAAGAATATGAGGAATGATTCTCCTTTTTTTTTTCACATTACAAAGGTCTTTCATCGTGATCTCGTGTTGGATATTATATGAATATTGGGTAATGAACTTGTTTACCAATTCCTCAAAAGATCTGATCCCTAGAGGCAATTGTGAGAATTGCATGGATTGCCCTCCCAAACTACATGGGAATAATCTCATCAAATATGTATTCTCATGGGAAAATTCAAGACTCATCATTCAAAATTCCCTTACATGATCTATTGGATCAGTTTTCCCATTGTACTTGTCATATGTGGGAAATTCACAATTTTTGGGAAATGGTATCATGTTAACACTTTGATTGAATGGGTAGGGAAATATATATTGTATGGAGTATATCTTAGTTGTCCCACCAGGATCACTGGTTTTTATTTCACTTCTTGATTCAATTTGTGTTTCGATTTCCATTTTCTTAGGATTTCTTTTCAATTTTGTAACATCAAAATCATCGGGTAACTTGACTCCTTTGTTTGCCAACATCAAGAGGTATCTTTCCCCATCCTTTTCAAAAACCTTTTCTAGAAATTTATGGAAATTCAGATCTTGTTGGGCTTGTTGGACATCTTCTTCATTTACCTCATCAGTTTCAGTTGAATGTATATTATGAAAGGGGTTTTCTTCTTGTTCAACAATGGTATCTTGGGTTTGAATTTATTTTTCTTGAAGTTTCAAATTTTGGGATCTCATTTGGATAGGCATAGAAGTGATGATGATATTATAAATATTTGACCAAATTCTGGGAGTGCCAAAAGGGTTTGGTTAAAATCTGGTTAAGCAAGCTTTATTTTGGGATAAAGGATGACAAATCCTGATAAAGGATGATAAATCCTGATGGTGAAATGAAACTGCTAAATTAGAAAATTGATGTGATGAGGAAGAAACTTTAGGATGTTTGATCAAGGATTAGATGAGGGATTTTCACTTGAGAATGGTAGTTTCAACAAGATCATGCTCTATTGTATAAATTGATTGGATGATTGGAATATTGAATTATTGATTGAAGAATGAAGGAATGACGAATATGATGGATATGATTATGCCTTTGTGAAAGAGCTCTTCGTTGATAATAAGCTTGTGAAGATAAAAGTTGTAAGGAAAAATCATCAATATATCCTCTATCAAAGTTGTGATACCTATGGATGAAGGTTTGATAATCAAGCAAGACCTTCCTACTTTGATACAAGAAGTGTCTCCTTTTCAAAAGTTTCTTATAGCCAAGGTGCTTCTTTGGTTTCTTGATTCTTTTGGTAAGGGATTTCCTAAAAAATTTGGTTGATTTCCAATCCCTCAACATAAAATTTAGGAAAATGGAAATATTTCTTGAGAGGGAATATCTGAACAAAGAGTTAATTGTTAGAAAGGAGGTCAAATTTAGGTTTTTATTTGAAAATTCACCATATGCGGTAAAATAGTGCCCCGATGCGATGCAAGAAGGTCTGGATGCACCATAGCAAGGTATGGATGCACTAGGGAAAGGTTTGAATGTGATGCAAGATTAAACAAATGCGTTGAAGGAACATGTGCTAGGATATAAGAGGGATGCACTGACACAATAAATGAATGCACTGGAATATGGTATGAATGTGTTGAGATAGTCAATGGATGTGACAAACTAGAAAATGTGTTTTGTTTTTCGATAGTTTGGTAGATTTTTGACAGTGAATTTGAACAGTTTGGTTGAATTATCATCTTAATCTCTAGTTAAATATCCTAGAGTGTAGTGTTTTCTTGAATTTTGATTTAAAACGCATAGGTGAAGATACATCAAACAAGCACAATCCTAGGTTGTGTAAGGCAATATTCTTTTGGTTTCCACATAGATTTTACTTCAATTGCACTTACTTTTAGTGGGTGATTTAGAAGCTTGGCCGCATAGGGTCCCCCTTATAGTGCACTCATTTCTCAGGCCAAACAAGCTTCAAACTCCCATGAATCTCCCATGGAAATTTTTTCACCTCTACTAAAAACTGTGAGAATGTGGATGTCTTGGCAACGAACGTTACTGCACCAAAGAATAAAAAGGTAATTTGGCTTACTACAACAAAGTGGTTTTTAGTAAGGGAATTCTGTTATGGGTGGGCTATACATATAGAAATATTAGCTCTGTTTGGGAGGACTCCCAACCTGTAGAGGTTAAGCTCTATAGGTTTTTACATACTGCATAGGTACTAAGGGAATCACTTGTCAAAACAACCATTCTTGGTCCTTGAACTTTCCTCAAATCCTCATTTTATATACCAGTTGGAAGGGCTTGGCCTTAGCCTATTACCAGTTTGGGTCGTTCCCTTCGGGTGATTACCTCTTGTCCCACCAGGGTAGGCCCTCTAAGGGTGAAAATAAAAATAAATGAATGGGTCTAGCTTTTTAATCACCCAGTTAGGGGAGAGCATACTCATCTACCACTCCAAACACAACTAACATGTTCTAAAATCTTCCTTCTAATTAAGCTATATTTCTATCTTAACCAAAGGAAATGAACAATTAAATCCCTGCAACCAAATATTACTAGTTTCAGCTTTTAATCTTTGAAAATGTTATTTTAATAATTTTTGCAAAGTCTCTGACTATGTATTGAGTTCTGGAAACACAAAAAAGAATAAATCAGATTCAGGAATATGGAACAATTATAGTAAAAACTAGATGCACCATTACATAGACCGAAGGCACCAAAACTTAGACTGAATGTGCTAAACTATTGAATGCATTGAAAGAACAACTGAATGTGTTGAATGATAAACTGAATGCGTTGAACTGGAAAAGCATAAAATGAAATTTAAAATTCCTTGATGCGCTAATAAAGAAACCAAATGTGCTAGAAGAACACTAGATGTGTTGGAACAGGAGTCAGATGCATCGAAAGAACAACCAGATGCATCGAAATAGAAGCCAGATGCGCCGAACTAGAAACCAGATGTGTTGGAGAAAAAATTATATGCGCCGTTTCAGAAATTTTGATGGAACCTGCAAAATAAAAAGGAATAGAAAATATATTAAAATATGGGGTTCAAGCCCCATAATGGGTGCCAATTTATGTGTCGGTTAAATGTGTAAGTCAAAGTAATAAAATCAAACACACCTTCATGCAATGTATTATATAAAAGGAAATATAAATAGAAAAATTAAAAACTACAACTATCCTCTTAATTCATTCCATGGTTCTCTAATCTAAAGGACCCCTACAAATCATTCTCTAAGATCTTATTAATGTTGCAAATAAACCTTCAAAGATGATAACCTAATATATGATATGCTATGATGAAATATACATGCCTATATTTTCTATATTTTCAATATTTGATGCTTGAAGACTAAATGATCCTATGATGAGATGATACTAAAATCGAGATGCTGCTAAGATTGATGATGATAATCCAATGGAAATGCTATATGATAGATGGAATGAACTAAGCTACTCAAAACAAAATTTCCACTATAACTCTATATGAACTAAAATGCTTAAAAACTAGTTACAATGCTCTCTAAATTGCTCTTAAAATGCACTAAGAATTATGTAGCATAAGCTTATGAAATTATAATTATTTAAAATCTATAGCAATGAGTCCTATTTATATATTTTCCAAGGCTCAAGGTGATGTGGCAACAATGGATGGTCGGGATTGCAATCCTGTGGTATGAACGGTGGAGCATCAGGAGGTTAGAGAGAATCAGGGAGATGGTTCCCTTTAGAAAAACAATTTTCCAAGTGTTAAAGGGAATCACAGAGAAGGAGGAGTGATGTTTCTAAATTAGTTCCAAATTGGTTGCAAAGTTGTTGAAGATAATTCATATTTTTCAATTTAGAAAATTCATTTTTGTGAGACAAATGGTGAGGTGGCAGGTGAGTTGGATGTGGTTAGAGGAAACATGTAGAAATGTGCTTAAATTGAATTAAAAACTCAATTTAAATGGAGATGGTAAATTAGAAAAATTCTAAATTAATCTATTTGTTCATTTTAACCAATTTAAGAATGTTGAGAAAATGTGTCTCAACTTCTAGCTTGAAGTCCCTGTTTTCATGCCTTGGCAAAAATCTGGTGTTTCTGCAGTTTACCGCCATACCACACCTGGATTTATTCCTACCTCAACCACTTTACCATGGTGGTCTTATCTTCCCTTGGCAGTACCACAGTGCAAGGGTAGCGGTCACCTCTTTACCCCTCATAGTCTTGTCCCTAACTGCGGTAGCTATAGTTGGCTTCGTTCGACCTGTTTCTCTAGTTACCACCACGCCACAGATGTTTAAGTCCTTGATTGTGGTGGTTGTGGTGTGACCGCCTATGGCCAGCCTTGCTGTTACCACCACACAATTTCCGGTGGGTCCACTCACCATGGTGAGCGCGTTGAGATTGCCAACGGTCTAGTTGACGGTCACTGCTCTACTGTGGGGTGGCTTGTCGACCCCCATGGTAGCACAGTTTGATCATTAGTGGTCCCTCAGATTGGTTACCTCATTGTTGTGGTTAGTTTCAATGTGGATGGTGGTAGTACGAGTATGTTGGATAATTCGGTGAAGTCGACGACGAGCTCAGGTGGCTTTTCTTTGATGGAGGTTAGTGGATTCGAAGGGTGAGCTTGATTGGCTCACCACATCACCACGAGGCAAGACCAATAGGGGCACGGTAGTGTAGGCATGGTTGGGGTGAGCTCAGATGAGCTCACCACCTTACCGTGAGTAGGTAGTGTCAGCTCAATGGTTGAGCGGTAAGAACATAGAGAACTCAGACGAGCTCAGGGTTTTTTTTTACCGAGTTGGACTCGATGACAGAAGCGATGGACAAATAGATTGTGGACACATGGCTCAATGTCAGAATGATGATTGGTTAGAACCCAAAGAAGTAATTGCAGCAAGTGCAGGCTGACTTAGGCTGGTGAACAAAACCCAATTTGGGTGATGGCATTAATGCCTGGGTGGCTCCATGCAGGAAGATCAACATGGGCAGATCGGTTGCATGATTGGATGAGAGATTCATGAACTTGATGGTCGGTGCTTGGTTGATGATATTGATTGCAACTTATGACTTTGTAAGTCAATTACAACATTGCAAGAATTACTTTGAACTGTATGTTAGAATATAACATTGTAACTGTGAGATAAGAAAAAAGAAGAACTATTGTGAGCCGATCAAAGAAGACTGAACATTGTATGTAATTGTTTTATTACTGGAATACAATTTTCTTGACTTTGTGTGGTGGATTTTTTACCTGAAAAGGTTTTCCCATGTATATCTTGTGTCAATCTGTGAATGCTATTTTTGTTATCTATTTTATTGGTTGTATTCATCTCAAGTAGTTTTAGAAGCTAGTAGAAGCTTATTATTCTCTTCTCCCCTATTGTATTAGTGTTAAGGGAATGTATTCTACACTGTTGGGTCAATAGATCCATCTTGTTTTTCCCTTCAAGTGGTATCAGAGCCTGGGCTGTTGTGTTATCCTTGAGTGAAAGCTCAATTTCTTGTGCTAATACTGTTTTAGTGGGAGTATTGCATTTGTAAAACTTGTTTCTATTTGAGATGGTGAGTACATCAGGTAGAGTAGATATTGAAAATTTTAATGGCAATAACTTTGAGTTATGGAAACTCAAAATGGAAGATTTGCTGGTGGATAGAGACCTCTGGTTAGCAGTGTCTACAACTAAGCCACAAAGTATGAAGCAAGAGGATTGGGATCTTGCTGATAGAAAAGAAAGAGGTCTGATAAGACTGAGTCTAGCCAATTCTGTACTCTTGAACATCCACGAGGAGAACTCTTCAACTTCATTGTGGAAGAAGCTTGGTGATATTTATCAAGGAAAGTCTCTGGTAAATAAGTTATTCCTGAGGAAGAAGTTTTACTCCTTGTAAATGGAAGAAGGTGCATTTGTTGTAGACCATGTGAACTCATTTAGTATGTGTGTTACTTAGTTGGATTCTATAGGTGTAAATACTGAGGAGGAAGATCGTTTCATGCTCCCATTGTGTTCATTACCTGATAGTTGGGATCATCTTGTGATGGCCATTGGAAGCACAACCACTGCATTCAAGATGGATGATGTGGTTGCTTCGCTCTTGTCTGAAGAAATGTGAAGGAAGTCTTCAAAGATGGCCAAAGAGGCTCTTTCTATTCGAGGTAGACCAAAGGAGAAAGGCAAGAAGAAGGACAAGAAGTCAAAATCCAAATCTGGAGGGAGATCAAAGCGTCCTAATAAAAAGTTTAAGGTGAGATCCTAGAACTGTGGGCAACTTAATCATATCCGAAAGGACTACAAGGAAAAGAAGAAGAAGAATTCTTCAGAAAATGAATCTTCTCAAA
The DNA here is from genome assembly GCA_007115665.2 of Sequoiadendron giganteum. Taxonomy (NCBI): domain Eukaryota; kingdom Viridiplantae; phylum Streptophyta; class Pinopsida; order Cupressales; family Cupressaceae; genus Sequoiadendron; species Sequoiadendron giganteum. Next base: position 507,762,569 of record CM021104.1, on the reverse strand, counting down.
GTGATGCAGATGCCTTCATTGCAACAACCTTGACAACTTAGGCATCAAATGATAGTTGGTTGGTTGAATCAGGTGTGTCCTTTCACATGATGTCCAATAGAGAATCATTTTCTAAATATGAGGAGTATGATGGTGGAAAGGTGTACTTGGCATGTGACACAACACTGGAGATAGTTGGTAGAGGAAGAGTCATAATTCAGTTTCTTGATAGAAGAGTCAAAGGAATTGGTGGCGTACTGCACATTCCAGGCCTGGCTCAAAATCTTATTTCTATCACTAAGTTAAATGATGCTGGTGTAGAAGTTTCCTTCTCTTGTAGAGGATGTAAAATGGCTAGAGGAGCAATGGTCCTGGCTAAGGGCGTTCATACTAGCACTATGTATAAGTTGGATGCACATCCTATTCAATGTAATCGTGCCTTTGCAAAGTTAAGCAAATGAGTCCCTGTAGAGAAAGATGTAGATACTTCTTTGTCTGAAAATTCTTTGGAGGTAAAAATCCCAGCTGTGAATACTATGCTATGGCATCATAGACTTGGTCACATAGGTGAGAAAGGGTTAACAACCTTGGAGAATAAAAATCTTGTAGAAGGGCTTGATGATTGTAATCTTGAGTTTGATTTTTGCGAACATTGTGTCTATGGAAAACAACACCGTGTTTCATTTTATTCTAGTCTTCATAAATATTCTAGTATACTGGATTATGTTCATTTAGATGTGTTTGGTCCAATTAATGTTCCTTTGTTATCAAAATCTAGATATTATGTTTCTTTTATTGATGAATGTTCAAGAAGGGCATTTGTATACTTTCTTAAAAGTAAATCAAAAGTGTTCAGTCGGTTTAAAGAATTTAAATCTTTGGTAGAGAATCAGACTGGAAGGAAAATTAAATGTTTGAGGACAAAAAATGGTGGTGAATTTTGTGTTGCATATTTTGAAAGGTATTGCATTGATCATGGAGTTAAAAGGCATAAGACAATGCCTTACACTCCACAGCAGAATGGAGTTGCTGAAAGGTTGAACATGACACTGATGGAAAAGGAAAAGAGTATGTTGAGCAGTGCTGGTCTGGAGAAAAAGTTCTGGGTTGAGGCTATGACTACAACATGTTATCTAATAAATTGATCTCCTTTCTCTGCTCTTGTTGACAAGACGCCTTTGGAAGCATGGTCTAGTAAGAAGCCCTCTTTGAGGCATGTCCGTGTGTTTGGCTGTGAGGCATATGTTTATGTGCCAAATGAAAAGAGATCTAAATTGGATAACAAGGATTTCAAATGTATTCTCATCGGCTATGGAGGTTATGTGAAAGGATACAAGCTTTAGAACCCTATTATTGAGAAGGTTTTGTATAATAGAAGTGTGTTATTACATGAGCTAAAACCTTAAGTAAGTGATCAAAAGATTAAGACAGATCAAAGTGATAAGAAGAAGGATGGAGTTGAGATTCCCCAAACTCCAGAAAGGGAAGAGTTGCATGGTGTACCTAAGACTGAGGAGAGCTCAAGCAACTTTGGAAGTTCTGATGATGAAGAATAACCTCAGCCTGTAAGAAGATCTACACGAGAAAAAAGGAAACCTGAAAGGTATGGTTTCAAACTACTAAATTCGAACTATGCCTATGCTTTAATTGCTAGCATTGATGAGCCTAGTACTATGAAAGAATCAATCAACATGGCTGATTCCAATTCTTGGCTGCAAGCCATGAATGAAGAGATGGATTCTTCGAAAAAGAATGAAACCTAGAATTTGGTACCACTGCCTAAAGGGAAAAATATTGTTGGCTGTAAGTGGATATTCAAAAAGAAGAAAGGCCTTGATGGTAGTGTTGAGAAGTATAAGGCAAGGTTGGTTGCAAAAGGATTTTTTCAAATTGAGGGAATTGATTATGGAGAGATTTTTTCCCCTGTAGAAAAGCTGACATCCATCAAATTTTTATTGTCATTAGCAGCTGTGTATGATTTTGAAATTGAATACATGGATGTGAAGATGTTGTTTCTCCATGGTGAGATGGAAGAAGAAATCTACATGTCCCAGCCTGAGCATTTTGTTGAAAAAGGTAAACAAAATCCGGTCTGTAAGTTAAATAAATCTCTTTATCATTTAAAGAAATATCCTAGAATGTGGTACAAGAAATTTGACATGTTTGTGTTGTCAATTGGATTTGTGAGATCAAAATCTGATCATTGCATTTATTATAAGTCTGAGAATGATCCTGTGCTTGTTATTACTCTGTATGTGGATGATATGTTATTCATTGGGAATAGCATGTCTATGATTTCTAATCTTAAATCTTAGTTATCTAAAAAGTTTGAAATGAAAGATCTTGGTGCAGCTAGGTATATTCTTGGAATGGAGATAACCAGGGACAAAACAAGCAGAAAGCTTTGGGTCAGTCAAAGAAATTGTGTGAAAATAATTCTAGAGAGGTTTAGCATGGATGACTACAACCATTTAGTTTTTCCAATCATGTAGGGAATGGAGCTATGTGTTGAAGACTGTCCAAAGTATACTACTGAGATGGAGGACATGACCAGTGTGCCTTATGCAAGTGTTGTTGAAAGTTTCATGTATTCTATGGTCTATCCATGACCAGACATTACCCAAGTAGTGGGAGTTCTAAGATGATTTATAACAAATATGGGAAGATCACATTGATATGCTGTGAAGAGAGTGTTCAGGTATTTGAAGGGAACTTCAAACTATGCCCTATGTTACCATGACAGTTTGGTTGCATCACAAAGAACTCTCAACATTCATGGGTATGTTGATTCAGATTGGGTAGGGGACATTGACAACAGATGATTCACCAGTGGATACATTTTCATGCTTAATGGTGGAGCAATCAGTTGGATGAGCAAATGAAAAGCTCTAGATTCTTTATCCACGATAGAGGCAGAGTACATGGCTGAAAATCATGCATGTAAGGAAGCTATTTGGCTGAGGCATTTATGTTCAGACATAGGATTTAATGCTAATAAGATCACTATTTTTTGTGACAATTAGAGTGGCATTTGTTTGGAAAAGAATCCAACCTTTCATGCCAAGACCAAGCACATTGATGTGCAATATCACTTTGTGAGGGATATGGTTGAAGATGGAAAGGTCAGTCTAGAAAAGGTGGACACCTTGAAGAATGTTGTAGACGCTTTAACAAAGCTGGTTAGCACATACAAGTTCATATGGTGTGCAAAATCGATGGGCCTTGGGGTCTATGACAAACAATAATTTTTCAAAGCCATCTGGGAGCTGGAAGTGTTTTCCAAGTGGGAGCTTGTTGAGAAAATATGTCTCAACTTCAATATTGAAGTCCCTGTTTTCATGCCTTGGCAAAAATCTAGTGTTTCTACAGTTTACCGCCATATCACACTTGGATTTATTCCTACCTCAACCACTTTACCGCGACAATATTAACTTACCCTTGTGGTACCATGGTGGAAGGGTAGCGGTCACCTCTTTACAGCTCATAGTCTCATCCCTAACCATGGTGGCTATGGTTGGCTTCATTCAGCCTATTTCTCTGGTTACCGTCGCGCCATAGATGATTAAGTCCTTGACCGTAGTGGTCACGATGTGACCACCTCCGGTTAGCGTGACCATTACCACCGAACTGTGGGTAGTGGGTCAACTCACTACAGTGACCGCGATGAGACTGCTAGTGGTCTAGGTGATGGTCATCGCTCTACCGTGGGGTACCCTATCGGACCCGCAGTAGCGCGGTTTGACCATTAGCAGTCCCTCAAACCAGTTACCTCATTGCCGTGATTAGTGTCAATATGGATGGCTGTAGCACAATCAATCAGTTGGAGAACTTGGTGAAGTCGATGGTGAGCTCGGGTGGCCATTACCGCCACATCGCGGATGAGTCAGTTGGAATCGACGATTGCACGAGGTTCTTTGATGGAGCTCGATGGATTCGAAGGGTGAGCTCAATTAGCTTACCACGTCATCACGAGGCAAGACCGATAGGGGCATGGTAGCGTGGGCATGGTCGGGGTGAGCTCAGACAAGCTCACCACCATATCGTGAGCAAGTCGTGTCATCTCGACGGTGGAGCGGTAAGAGCTTAGAGAGCTCAGACAAGCTCAGGGTTGTATTTGACTGAGTTGGACTCAGTGAGAGAAGCGATGGACAAATCAATTGTGGACACGTGGCTCAATGTCAGAATGATGATTCGTTAGAAACCAAAGAAGTAATTACAGCAGGTGTAGGATGACTTAGGTTGGAAAACAAGATCCAATTTGGGTGATGGCATTAATGCCTAGGTTGGTCTATGCAAGAAGATCAACATTGGTAGATCAGTTGCATGATTAGTTGAGAGATTCATGAACCTAATGGTCAACACTCAGTTCATGATATTGATTGCAATGTATGAATTTTTAAGTTGAGTACGACATTGCAAGAATTACTTCGAAGTGTATGTTAGAATATAATAATGTAATAGTGAGATAAGAAAAAAGAAGAATTGTTGTGAGCTGATCAGAGAAGACTGAACATTATAAGTAATTGTTTTATTACTGGAATACAATTGTCTTGAATTTGTGTGGTGGGTTTTTTACCTGAAAAGGTTTTCCCACGTATATCTTGTGTCCATCTGTGAATGCTATTCTTTGTTATCTATTTTACTGGTTGTATTCATCTCAAGTAGTTTTAGAAGCTATTAGAACGTGTTTGTGCTTTTCTCCCGTATTGTATTAGTGTTAAGGGAATTTATTCCGCACTGTTGGGTCATTAGATCCATCCTATTTTTCCCTTCAAAGAAGAATATGATTTAGAGGCCAATTTGAATTTAAAAATTCAAATTTAAGTGGAAGAGGGAAAGCCAATTAAATAACAAATTGATTTAATTTTTCCATTTAATTAATTCAGGAAGAAGGTGAATTTTTGGAAAAGAAGAATTCAAATAATGAACCATATAAATAAATTTAAAAAATTATTTATAATAGTAGAAGAATTAAGAATATTAATTAAATAGCAAGTATTTAATTAATTTGTGCTCTAGACCATTTTTGCGTGCATACATTTTGCCCCTCTTTGAAGTGATGTGCATAGAAAAATTAATTCAAAGAATGATTTTTACGACCATGATGATAAAAAATTCGACATGCCCCAGATCTGAATTTGTAACGATGATGAAAGGATGCCCTCTCAGGAGATAAATTATGAATATTTGAATTTTTTTCATGATTCAAATGATATTTCTATGATATGCTAATAATCAACAGATTTGATAAGGATGACCTAATTTATCTCCCAAAAATGATGAAGAGTTTTTCCAAACTGTTGATTAATTGATGAAAAGGTCCCTTTTGAAAAAACTAAATAAAATTCCACAATAATTATCCATTAATTAACCTTTAAAAGGTCAAAAGGGTAAAAGATAGGTTCATTTGTAACTTGAGCATTGTGATAAATGAGGGTCTTTAGAGAAAAGATGGATAGAATTCCATGCCACTCACATATATTCGAGTGAGTTATCCACCACCAGCATCCAACTGGATATGGACCTCTAGTACGTACCCCAAAAACCTCTTTTTGAATTTCAAAATTTGAATTTTCTCGCTTAAAATGCATTTGAAATTTCGAATTCGTTTCACATTTTAACGCATTAGGATAGATTTTTAGTGCATAGAGAACCTAATTTAATGCATAGAAGTGTTGTAGTAGCACATCCAATTAGGTTAGGATCCAAAACTAGGATAGCGGATCCATAATCTGCTTCAGTGCATTAGGCAATTAGATTAGCAGATAGGGTATTTAACGCATCAATAGGATAGAGTTGCACATAGAATTGATCAAGTAGCACATCTGGGAAACAATGCATCGGGACTTTTTTCTAGCAGATTGGATACATTTTCTAGCACATCCATGAAATCATGCATTAGGACCCTATTCTGACACATCCAACAATTTTTCTATTGCATCTGGTAAATCAACACACAAAATTTATTTTAGCGCATTCAACCAAAATTGATTATTTTGATAGATTCCTCCTAGATTTTGATGATTGATGATCATGTTAGCCGATGATAAGATTATTTTCATTGATAGGTTGATGATCGTCCTTATGATAGGTAAGGAATGATAAATAGGATATATATATAGATTGATTGATTGATGATCATCCTCACTTTACGCGAGGAATGATGAATAAGATAGATAGATTGATTGATGATCGATCGTCCTCATGATAGGTGAGGAATTATGGTAGGATAGATAGATATATTGATTGATGATAGACCTCATAAAAAATGAGAGTCAAGTGATAGGATAGGTGCTCCTCGAGATTTGATCAAAATATCACACGAGTTGATTTGATTAAATAATATGCTGATTGATAGGCTGATTGATTGATTTGCTAACTTGATGATTTAATTTTATTCTAGGAGGATGGCTTAGGGAACCTTCAAGTTCGCGAGCACTTTCTGAGGACATGGTACATGATCCCATAGATGACATCGATAGATCTTGCCATCATTGACTAGTGTGGTTTGACTTCATTGATAGACATGCCCTAGTACCAGATTAACCAGGGGCTATTGATGACACTTGTAGAGAGGTGGCACAATGACCAAAACACCTTTCATTTTTTGAGTGGAGAGATGACAATGACCCTAGAGGATGTTTACCGCATTTTGAGGATACCGGTTGTTGGGGAGTTGGTTGTTAATGATCATGAGGAGCAGGGGGTACAAATGCTATATGTCAGATATTTCACAATGATCAATTTCCTGGTTATGAGATTCCATGGCGGGAGTTGATTGCTTCTAGGCAGGCTTTACCATGTGTACTAGCTGGATTTATTAGAGGATTTCTCTACCTTGAACATAGGTCAAAGGGTTTCTTAGTGGGTTAGGGATGGATTCTGGATAGTATGATTACTCACAGTATGAGGTATTCTTGGGGATCATGCATGCTAGCACATTTGTACCATGATTTGCACTAGGTGGTGTATCTTCAGGTGAGCAGTCTCCCAAAGTGTTGCACACTATTACAGATCTAGGCCTGGTAGCACATAGCTATCACATGGCCAGTGGGAGGCAGGGATCAACTAGTAGGATGACCGTATGTTTTTTGATATACCAGGCCACTTGTCAAGCATAAGTTGGGAAAGTTGGAGTATTGGAGGTGGTTTATTCTTCTAATTGATGATTTCTCTTGATATACATGGGTTACTTTTCTTAGAGAGAAATCTAATGCATTAAATAGATTTAAGGCATTTAAGTCTATGGTAGAGAATGAAGAAAATTTAAGAATAAAGTTCTCGAGGTCTAATAGAGGTGATGGATTTACCTCCACTATGTTTAATTTGTTTTATGAAGTTCATGGAATAAAAATATAATTATTTGCTACTAGAACTCCTTAGCAAAATGGAGTTGTTGAAAGAAAGAATAGAATGATTCAAAAAGCTACTAGATCAATGATTATAGAGGTAGGTCTACTGAAATTTTACTGGAGAGAAGCTCTTCACACTATTTTTTATATGTTCAATCGAGTTCAAGAAAAAATTAATAGTACTAAAACCCCCTACGAGCTATGGTGAGGAAGAATTCCTACTGTCAATTATTTCAAGGTATTTGGAAGAAAATGTTATATTAGATAGGATGAAGAAAATATAGGGAATTTTGATGCTAGATGTGATGAAGGTATCTTCCTTGGATACTCTACTAGAAGAAAATATTATAAATGTTTCAACAAAATATTGAGAAAGATTGTAGAGAGCACAAATGTCAAAGTTGCTGAAGCATTGGAGAATTCAATTGAAGTTGATGGATATGTATCTGATGACCCTGATTGCATAAGAGTAGAAGAAGTTGTAGAAGAATAGGAGAAGAAAAATGAAGAAGAAGTTCTAGTGGTGTCTCCAAAGAAACCTAAATATGTGTAGAAAAACCATTCAGAAAGTCAAGTCATTGGAGACAAGAGGAAAGGAGTAATGGTAAGAAGCAGAACTACTCCTGGTGGTGAAATAAATTAGTGCTTGTTTTCTAAAGTTGAACTGAAGATAGTGAGTGAAGAATGTAATGATGAGAACTGGATGAAAGCTATGGAATAATAACTTATGCAAGTTGAGAAGAACCAAACTTTGGAATTGGTCCCTAGACTAGAAAATAAAAACATAATTTTATCAAAATGGGTATTCAAAAACAAGTTGAATGAGAATGGATAAGTGGTCAAAAATAAATCAAGACTTGTGTGTAAGGGCTACTCACAAGTAGAAGGTATATATTTTTAGGAAACCTTTGCCTTGGTCCCAAGGATGGAATCCATCATAATGTTTTTAGAATTTGTTGCTCATAAATATTTTAAAGTTTACTAAATGGATGTTAAGTCTCCATTTCTGAATGGTGAGTTAGAAATAAGTCATGTGAAAAAGGAAAATGAAGTCATATGAGAGAAATTCATGTGAAAGAGGCAAGTATCAATGAGAGAGAGTGTAATGAGATAGTTGTGCAAGGGGAGAAAAGAGAAAATGAAATAAATATGTTCAAAGATATTGTGTATTTGATGGTTTTTCACATCTTGTGTTGCCATCAATGACAAAGGGGGAGATTGTTGCATGCATGAAGGAGTTTTCATTGATTTCAACAAGCTTGCATTGTCATTGATGATAGTAGTGCAGTGGTTGAGAAAATATTGTTTCTTTGATTAGTTGCATTATGTTTTCATTAGTTAAGGTTATGATGTTAACCTTTGGTGTTGCTTTTACAAGGTTCTATTTATGATTCAAATGTCAAGAATACTAAGAAAATTGATAAAACAATGAAACAAGGTGTTGCAAAGGTGTTCTATTTTTTCTTTACATTTCTTCTAGGCTGAAGATCTGATTTTTTGGTTTGGATATGTTAGTTAGAGATGTTCAAAGTTTCTATATCCAAAATTTTGGCTTTAAAATTAATGGTCAGAGGAAGTTATGTTCACTAGTGTGTGAACTAGTTTTAGTGTCACTTACAAAGATGTTTGAGAAAAAAATATTTTCTCCACATTTATTTGCATTTATTCTTCAAGACTTGCAGTTATAAAGGAGAGTTGATGATGTTCTCTTTCTTGTTTCAATAAGATTTGTGGTTTGGTACTCCAAAATTTGGTTTGTAGAGTTATAGTGTTTAGCAGTGTAATCTGAGTGTACTAGCTGTGTAAATTCTGAAGGAGTGATTTGTTGTGAAGGATTTTGTTGGTTCCTAGGATGTTCTTGGATCATGTTCAGGTGAATTTTGTTGTCCAAACATTTTGGATTGTTCTATGAAAGCTTGTAATTCAATGTTTAATGTGTTTGCACAAGTAACAATCGACCTAGTGTTTACACTACATTTGAAGATGTCCAAATATTGATGGATGTGTAGCATGGTATATGAGAGTTAATTTGGGTCCCAATTAGGTTTTGTTTTGGTCCACTTTCATTCCTATCTATCGTTGGAATGTTTAGTGCTTACCTAATTTGAAATTACAAAGTGTGAAGTGTGTATAGCTGAACTTGGAGAAGTTTTTCAAGGTTGAGGATAGTATAAGTATGAGTTGAGATGTTGAGGGTTGATAAGATATAAAGGATAGAAGTGTGTGATGCAAGTGATGCAGATTTTTGAAGGGTAGAGTGTGATTCTGAGTAGAGGAGGTCAAACTTCAAAGTGTTGGACCTTTTTACCCTTGGGTATGATTTTACTATGCTTTTTTTGAAATTTAATTTTTCTTGGGTCTTGGATTTCTCATCCTATCCAGGTCTAAATTCTTTTGCCTTTGTTGTATTATTATCCAAGGTATTAACCTCTTATGGCAGTATTTTAAAGTTTTTTATCCTAAGTCACTGATGCCCAATGTTTCCTAGCCTTGTCATGGGGTTCCTAAATTTCCTAACTACCCAATAGTTCAACTTGGTCTCTTTCTTGGCATCAAGTGTTTTAATGAGGTCATCTTTTTTTTGTAGTCAGAAAGTCAAAAGTTTGTGTAATCTCACAACTCCTGACTTTAGTTCTAAAGTTTCAAATTTTTGGTACTGGGTGACATAATGTCTTCTGCTTCTTTCCAAGAATCGCTAATTCATTTAATGGAATGTATGGTACAACTTGAAGATGTCTTGTCAAGAGTCTTCAAAATGTGTGCAAATCCTTGGGTTTCTTTTTTTGAGAATTAAAATAAAGTACCATATTAATGCAACACCAAACACATGTCTTAGCTAAAAAAACTTCTTCTGCAATTGCTTCTCTTGGTATATGCATGATTCTTTTTGTGTTGAGAGACCGTGCAATCTAGAATTGAAAATCATTGGATTGGTGTAAGGGATACTAAACTCAGAACTTTTAAGTTGAAATAATTATGGGCACATTTGGAGAGTGAAAAAAGGTCTTAGGTGGATGTAAAGCTAATGGAAAGTGGGATAGATCATGTTGGGGATTTCCAGAAGTTGTGCTAAGTGTGGACCTAATAGGTTCATGTGCAAGAAGATACATTCTGGAAATGTGAGAGATTAAAGCCACAAACGAAACATCAATTGTAAATATTTCTCTTGAAATTGTTTCTTGCACTCTGAAGATTCCAGAAAGGGAACCAATGAAATACATGTCTATGGCCATGGCTAGTGAATTCTTCAAAATGAATGAACACTACTATAGAAAATCCATGGCCAAAACCTGGTTGAGGTTAGAAAAGAAAGGTAAGTCACTACTTCTGCCCAAACTTAAAAGAATATATTTGAAAGAGGAAATTATGGATGTTATTGCTTTATTGCATCATGTTTTTGGAAGCAAAAAAATTTAATAGGTTGAAGATTGGATGTGCCAGTTTAGCTTGACAATCTATGATAAGAATATTTGTATTAATTGGGCTGAAATTATTTGCTTCGATTTAAATTAACAATTAATCGATTTCCATAAGACTGATACTTTCCATATGTGTTCTTGATTGATATGTATTGCATCTAGTTAGAGGTATTTCTAGCCTGGGTTGGAACCATAAGGACCCCCAACTCCAGATATGATCATGTAGAAGATATATCCATAGTTTACCAAGGAATTTGGAATGAGGGATTTCTATCGTGTTAATGATGAATTTTCAATGGAGGCTACGAGGAAGCTGGATGGAAACCTAGAAATGTGTTTTTCTCCTGAATTAGTTTCTCTTGTGTTGAATTTTGGGAGCTTTAATGTTCAATATGATAAACTTTCCTATCTGAGAATAGGGGGTTTTGAGAAATCCCTATTGAAATTCCCCAAGCATCCTGGAGATTTACTGGTGTTCCTGGAAGTTTATCGAAAAATGACCATAGTCAATATTAAGTATGTAAGCATGGGGAAAAAGGGATATTATTTCCCATTAACAACTCCTTTTGTGTGCAAAACTAATCAGATGGCTAGGGGAGTTGAGGAAGTCCTGAAAGAATATAATCTCTAGTATTTGTCAATGAGAGCCAAATTTGATAGTAAGGGTTTCATGAAATGAAATTTGTATGGAGGGAATTCATATCATCACCTCCTATCTATCTAGGACTTTTGGGAAGATTGTATCAATGAGAATGGAGTCTTGAAAATGGATTATATGAGACTAACCCTAAAGAAGATACAAGTCTTTGGTCTTTCATTTCAAATTCCCGAAGATGTGACTAAGGATTCGGTGGCCATGGATATTGAATATGAAAAATTTCCCAATAAGTCACCCTAAGGTTGATTGGAATAAGAATGAGGTTTTTGATATGACAGTACATGTCACTCTAGTGCTTAAATGTACTCAAGACTGGTTGGATGGAAAATGGCAGTAGGTTGCTTGCTCTACTCAAGAGCCATGGTCATCACAAAGGAATGAACAAGGGTCCACACCAACATCTAGTGTGAGTATATCATCAGGGAGACTGGCTACTAGATCTTCTAGTGAAAATTCATAATTAGGAGGTGATGGTGAGAAGCCAAAAGAAACCACTAAGTTGAAGTCATTCTGGAAAATATAGTATGCCCTCTCCAACCTCTAAGAAGAGGACCAGTCAAGTTAAATCTATTCTTGTAGATTCTAAAGCTATTTTCTAGTAGATTGCTGAAGATAATATATTTCCTTCTTTGTGTGAAATTCCCACTTCTTTGATTGATAATTAACCAATTACTCCTGGTAACCCTCATGAAACTACTAGTGGAAACAAATATTATGGTTTGGTAGTAGCCTCCCTAGGATGGTTGAATAAGGAAGTAGAGAAGAAGAGAAAATATACTCCTACAATGACATTTGAAGTAGATACAGTTGTAAAATTACTTCAGGGTTCTTCAAAACCTTAGAAAGCTCGAAGAATGTCAAGGATGTTGACTGACACTACTTTTGGAAATCAAGTGTTAGAAATTGCTGATCCTATGAAGGAATTAGGTGATAATGAAATAATAGAGGCAAACTACAAAATTACACATGTTGATATGGGGCCTCTGACACTTGAAGGTGATGTATACCATGCTAACTATTCAGTTAATTCTTTGATTAATAGAGTGAAAGAAGAGATAAAAGAGAAGGTGGAGCTACAATCTCAAGTCCTTGCTTTGGGAAAATTTATCTCTTCCATGGTTACCCCTCCGACACCCAATGGAGCCTCAAGTTCTCAAGTAGAGGGTATTGATATGCTTTCCATTCAAAAAATTAAGAATAATCTGAGTTACTCTAGATAAACTAGTGAGTGGATTGATAATATGTCTCAGGAAGCTATCTTCTTTATCAGTAAGTCCATGATTTTTTACACTCGGGTTATTAATAAGAGGAAGGAATTGGTGGTAGAACTTCAAAAAGTCAGAAAGGATCAAACCAACCTCTCTGTTCTCTCTCAAGAAGTGAAAGAATTAATTTCTATGGATCGGGCAACATTAATTGGTGAGAAAATTGTGAGTGATCCCAAAGAGCTGGATTCTTCTTGGTCCTATTCATTGGAACAAAAACTGAATATGTATGGTAATCTAGTGAGAGAAATTAATAAGACACTTGATCAATACTTTGAAATTTTGGTGGAAATTAAAGATAGTTTTCATAATCTAGATGTGGAAATTATTGATGAGTTTGATGAAAGGATTCTAGATATGAAGGAGGTTTCTCTGAAATTTAGGGAGACTTTCAATAAGGAAATAGTTGATCCTATCATCATGATGTGGGAATCCTTCTCAAAGCTCAGGAGATTACAGATTCATCTAAATTCCTATAAATATGAAGAGAAGAGAAGATCTGAAGCATTGGTCGAGTATGATATTGCTTTGGCCAAATGGAGAAACAAATTACAAATTTCCACAATTCTCGAGAGAAAATATATATTTCCAATTGTCACCAGATATCATGATTACAGGTCTAGGATGAAAATGCAAGAAAATTTGCTAGAGAAAGAAGTGGTTGAAGTTTCAGAAGATGAAGGTGATGAGGCAAAAAATAATGATGCATAGTTGTTTTGAGTATTGCATGTCACTTCTTTTAATTTTGTCTCTTTTAAGTTAAAAACATTTTAATTATGGGGTACAATTGTTCTCAAGAAACCATTACCAAAGACAATTTGTTTATGCTTTGAATAAGGGCTTAGTTGATGTAGTTAGGATCTTTTGGGAAAAACTTTGATTTTCCTCATTAGAGCAAACTACTTTATGTTTTTCAGTTTTCATAGTTATCTTTTAATATAGAAAACTCATATGGTCAAGTTCATGCAGACATAATATTTGAATTGTGATGTATGGATTTATTCTATTTATCCTGAATATGTTGCCAATGATCATCTATGTTGATGTTGTGGACACTTGATAGATTGTGCTTTTGTTGAATGTTTACCTTCGAATGAATGTTTATAGCTACAGTTTAAGTTCAGTTGAAGAATTTTATTGGTTATGAAGTGATTCAAGTTTTTGCACTTTTGGTTATGTTTAGATATTGATATGCCTTTCAAATTTTTATGGTTAAAAGCAACACCTTTCTTTGCTTTCTGGTTAAACGCAATTTGAATTTCTATTCATTGAATATCTTAGAAGGTAGCTGCCACCTTATTAAATAAGAAAAATATCAGTATGAAATCTCATGATATCAGTTCAGCTGTTGTTACATTTGTCATCTCCATGGGCCTTAGAATATAGAGTTAGGTTAAAAAACCTATTAAGCGATAGAATTTTGAATGCAGTGAGCTGAAGGTGTCTACAATCATTCAAACAATGATGTGAAGGTGTTGGATCTATTGTGGTGGATTCTCTATTACATTGATAAGTTGTTCTCTGTGTAATTTTTCTCTTCTATCTTCTTCTCTTTCTTTGGTACTGAGCCTAGCTAGCTATGGGCATTTGTGGACAATGTGTCCTATTCTGGCAGCAAGCCTTTGTACGCATTTTTCAATTCCTTATATTGTGAGCTAATCGTCAATGTGTTTTTTCCCTCACTGGGTTTGCCATGTAAATATGGTACCGGTGTTGGTTGTTTTAGTTTTTTTTTATCTTCTTTTCATCTTTAAACATTATAAAAGATTAAGGGTTTAATGAATGCATGTGGATATAATTACTCTTGAGGGTTTTATGTTTTAACTGGATACAATTAATTCATCCCCCCTCTTCGTTGTCTTGTTCATTTAACACCATACCTATATCAATGGCTACATAAATCTTCATGCTGGGTTGTGGAGTAGGAGTAGTTGTGTCCTTCTTTTTGGGTCTATATTCTTCTTGTTTGTGAGGGAAAAATTGATGGCAACTGTTTTCACCACAAATCCAACATTTTATTTTAGGGGGTGTCAGTTTATTTTTGTTGGGTATAACCATCTCAGTGAATCGAAAACGGAAATTATTTTGACCAAATTAATTTTTCTTTCTTTTACGCTTTTCCTTGTAATTTGATTAAGTGTTTCAAAATTTTCCACAATTTGGGCTAGTTCATCTACTGATGTGGGTTTACCACACTACACATTAGCTTGGTATTCATGTATTAAACCATTTATGAAGCGAACCACTTGATCATGTCCTTCAATAAATGGTACAAATTGATTAAGCCTTCCAAATTCTTGTTTGTATTCATTTATTTATTGGCCTCTTTTTTTTTAGTTAAAAGAATTCAGTTCTCTTTTCTTGTATAAAAAATATGCAAGGTATTTCTATGAAAAAAATTGTTTAAATTGTGACCATTTCACTTAGTTGTCTTTTAGTTTAAGAGATCGAATAATATCTTGCCACCAATTCAAGACAATATTTGTTAGTTGATATGTGGAAATATGGGTCCTACTATAACTACTAGTGCTTTGTAATTTGAAGTATCTTTCTAAGTTGGTTAGCCATTATTCTGCTTCCTGTCTAGTGCAGGCATTGCCACTATACTCTAGTAATTTAATCTTTCAATAAAAAATTTCGGATTCCTTTTGCATTTTTTTACTATTATTATCTTTAGAGGATTATGATTCAGAGGTGCAAGAAGTGCTATCACTGGAAGTTGAGTCTTCCTCTGATGATGTTGGTAGTTTCTTAGTATTTATTTATTTATTTTTTTCTTTTTCCTACTTGACTTTAAACTCTTCTTTCTTTTTGATAGTTCTACGTTGTTGGGTCTCTTTTGTTCTAGTGCTTCATGCCTAAGTTGTTTTACTTGGGTGGCTAATGCAAAGACTTCCTACATTAATGCTTGGTTGGTTTTCTCTAAGTTCTCAGAAGCTTTTTGGTTGGTCTCTAATGAAATTGTGAGAGGTCAACCTATTTGAATGAAGGTTTTTTAATCAATATTGATTGTTTACCCTAATTAAGAAAACAAAATTTAAAGGGAAAGATTTATTAAAATAGATCTTAACAGTCAGGTGCACTACCACTTATTAGTTTTCCTCCTTCATTACTTGTTATTTTCCTTCATTTATTTATTTCAATTATATATGTATACTTTAGAATGAGGCATGCCTTAGCATTAAGAGGTAAGATCTAAATGAATAATTGTCTATGAAATGATTTATGGATAAGCAAGTCCAACCATCAACTTTGGCATATTTGGGATATGATGCTACCTAAAGTAGTGCCTATTAAATATTATTTTCTTTATTATGAAAATGTTAATAGGAATCTACATTGATAGTTTCAAATGCCTATATTTTTGGTTTTTGACAACCCATAGTTTCAAAGATAAAGCATAGTTCACAATGAAAATCAAATGGATCATCAATTGTTTTATCTCTTTAAGTTTTCAAATTAATTTCTCTAATTAACCAATCTGTTATTAATATTTTTTTTACCTACTTTCAATTATCTCTCTTATGAGCTTACTCTACATAGTGACACCATACTTAGGTGAAATTCATTTCAAGGTCCAATAATCAGAGTGCATCTCATGGATCAAAATATCTCTATGTGAATAATCAAAGGGATCTAACACTAGGTATTCTAATAATATTATAAAAAAATAGCGTTAGGTAAAGCCTCATTGCCAATGGAGGTTGGTATTAAGATTATATATAAATCAACAATAGAGAAAATTGTAGAGCCAAAAATCAGAGTGTATAGAAAACATTGATTTGATGATGAATAGATTCATAGAGCTTTAAAAATAGATTGTGGGTAGACACCTACAATTTATTGTGTGAAGTTCAATTCACCTGAGTAGAGTTTTGATGGTAGTTTTTCTAGAAGATAACAATTTTGATTACAAATATGCCCCTACATTCCTAAGTTTCGTTCTATGATCATGTTGCATCTATAATATTATTATATAAACCTTTGAAACTTAATGGTTTTTTCTAGTTTCCAATCTACAACCAAGATAATTAGAAAAAAGTAAACATGGGTATATGTGAAGTTGCCTAGGAAATTTGCAACCAAAGGGAGTAAGGCTGATCATAGTTTCAATTCCAGGTTTAAGTCATAGGAGAATAAAGGATTTTTAGTGTTTTGAAGATTTTATATGTAAAAATTATGATCGTAGTTTATGAGGAAACCAGATCACAATCAGATTTTACATTTTAAGCTTTTGTAGGTGCAATATTAAAGTAATTGCGATCATGGGGGGGCGGCAGGGCTGGGGGGCCGGGGGGGAGGGGGGGCGGGGTTACAAAAGATTACTCATTATAAATGTCAGAATTTCTTCATTTTGTTTAAATTTTATGTTTTTTCCTTGAGAAAGCCATAAATTATCTTAGGTGCTATCGAATTGATAATATAAACAACTTTAACTTTCAATTGATTCAAGGGAGTTTAGTTTCACATGGGAGGGAAATCAAAAATTAAAAATGATTGATCAAAAGTAGACCAAATCAAATTTCTTGTGAAATTAACTTATGTGTGGAATAATTGAAAGGGTAAAAATTTAATCATTAATTAAAAGATAACTATTTTATGGAAACCCAAAATTGGTTAAAATTTGATTTACTTAAATGAATTATTCCATATATATATATTTCCTTTTTGAGCATAAATTTGATTAAAACTATTATTATGTTTCATTCAATATATCTATTTTTTCAAAAAATAAATACAACAAAATCAATTGATTATTGTGATTGATAAGGCTCTGATATCAAATTGTGACCAGCCTAATTCCCAATAATTTCTATACAATTTTTTTAATATAATATTTAATTCCCAGATTCAATCGTTTGAAATTAAATTAAATATAATAAATACATCAACAATTGCATTCAATTACATTGAATTATGTAGTGAATAAATTATTAATTACACTTCATTACACATTAAATACAAAAATATTTTAAACAATTTTATTTCTCAGATAATTAATCATGCATTAATAAGTACTTGTCTTTTTTGAAATGTCTAGATAATCCCAACAATTGCTAGAATGGACCTGGGTTCAACCTCTTCCATCTGTGAGCGATCTAGGAGGAATAAGCGTACTTTATCGCTCTCCTCTAAAATAAGGATTAACACTCATGCAATAACCATGCCCTATCCAAGAACATCCAGATTGCACCTCTGTAGCCTAGGTTGGATACACATATAAGATGTGCCCCCTTCTTCATCTTGCTCACAACCTACTAACCTAGAATCCTATTTCCACAATATACTGTGCTTGATTATTTCCTCTTTCCTGTTGTTTCCATATTATTTAGTTTTCACAAGTTTTATACAATATAAAAGGTAGTTCCTATATACAAACCCTTTTGAAAATAATTACACTACTCCATCCCATGAAAAATCCAATAATTGTTTTATTACATTTATTTCTTGAACTCTTACATTATCTTTTTTGTTTAAATTTTCTTCTTATTTATTTTTTTCCATAGGGAAAAAAGTGTCATAACAAGAAGTGTGTTAAGTTTGTTTACATGGCTTAATTGAAACTATTTCCAGCATATTGTAGATGTATTATATTAGTTCAATCTCTGGCAGTGAGCGACCTTCTTTTCTATCCTAGCAGTGAGTCACTCTTTCTATTCTGGACAGTGAATCCTTCAAATAGTGAGTCCACTTGAGAGTGAACCATTTTGTAATATCTTATAACTAGTTATAATATATTGTGAGCTAATCCTCACTATTGTTTTTCCCTTTTCGAGTTTTCCACAAAAAATATATTATGTTCTTGTGTTCTTTGATGTGATGTGATGCATGCTTTCTATGTTCCTTCCTATTACTACAAGTTTAATGTGATGCATTGAATGAATGTTTAAAGTTGGTGAAGTTAATTAATCTAAAGTAATACTGATTCACCCCCCTCTCAGTATTTTGGGTTTTCAACAGTGTACTCTCCCAAAGAGTTTAATCACTACACACCCAAGATTACATCAGTATCACCCAACCTAGTTGATGGAAAAAACTATGGATCAAGACTTGGGATCGAATTGCTATAAAAGTATTAACTTCCTCAGTTTGTTCCTAAAATGAAAATTTTGGGATCGTAGACTTGCGAAAGATATTGTGGCTATCTATCGAAGGCATGAAGATAGTGAGCTAAGTGAAAATGAAATGCAGCTAGAAAATAAAATTATTGCATATTGAGATAATGCTAGCGACAAGAACTGTCACTTCCTGGCAACAACAACAATCAACAAAAAGAATAAACTCACAACTTCAAAGAAAACTAATCTGGAAATCATAAAGCAATAAAAAGCATGCACATTTAATATAGAAAATAATCTCACATGAAATAAACAACAAACTATGCCTACAAATAAAATAGAAACAATATTTAGTAAAGAGCTTAAATAAACACACAACTAATCTAACAGAAATCACCAAACATCCTGAGAAGTGGATCCTATCTCCTCATTACATTTGGTGAGGGAGCACAAATTCCTTTCTAAACTACTTTGATCAAAATAAACAATATTTTGTTCATCCAAAAAAATTACAAAGTCTGCACACAATATCTTTCTACATAAATATTCACTCGCCAAATTCTATCTCTCATAGCTTCTACTATGTCTCTTATATATTTGAAATCTTATAATAGATTCATATAGAAATAAAGTGTTTGGTTTGCTATGGCCAATAAAATCTATAGTAGAATGACTCGCACAACTTTGTTTGTTGGCCATAGATTAAAAGTAGTTTTGTTATAACAATATAAAAATAGGAAACAATTTTTTTTTGGTTTTCCTTCATACAAAAAATCACAGATCCATATAAAATGACTATGTCGAGGTGGTATGTAAATAGATAGCAACGTATTGAAAATATCATTGCTATAATGGCAACCAAATATAGCTAATGAGAAAATATACAAGTTTCTCCACATTGCTTTAGAAATTACAGGTTCTTCTCCACCATAGGTTTTTTGGTAACACGTTTCCACCATGATGCAATTGAGTTGGAAAAGAGAAGTAGACATTAGAATAAATCAAACAATAATTTAAGATCTGTAGATCAAACTGGTAATGATGACATGGATAAAAGTGGTAGAATCAAGAGTTCACGTGGCTAATAAAATCATAACCATAATAGATTTATTTGTGAATCAACAACTTGACAAAATAAATAGAAGACAATAATCATGAGAATTTTTAACCATCACCATCTTAGAAGCTGACATCGTCTGTTGAAAAGATGACATAAAATAACTTATTGGTCACAAAGTAATATAAAACAGTTCCTGACCAAAAAGTGGTAGGAAGTTATGTATGGAATGTGACAGGAAGACTACATGTTGCAAGCTATATTTTTCAAGGCTTTAACATACCATACATATTATTAAAGACAATCAATAATTAATTTCCATATATTTATCTCAAAACCATATTAAATATCACTTATTAATATTTAATCATATGTAACATAAATGATAAACTAATATGAAAATGGAATGGAAATGGATATGAGGATGTACAAAATAGGCTATAATGTGGCATAAAATGGAACATAAATGGCTCTCATCACCAATATCATGAAATTCATCACATACCTTATGATCTCCAAAATTTATTTCAAACTTCTAGATCTTCTTCTTGCAAGGTAGGTTATATCCATCAACCACAGTGACAATGAAGCCTTCAAAGTTCCTTGTATTCAATATCCTTCTCACCAACCCTTCATCAATGAAGTTTTTAGTAGCTCCACCATCAATCAAAATAGTTACTCTTTTTCTAGAAATAACCTCTTAGATTTTGAAAGAGTGATAGCTATGTGCATTAGATAGAGATTCCAAAAATCTCCATCTTCTTTCTCCTTGTCTTCTTCCCTCGGATTAGATTCTTCTAGATCATAAAATTCATTAGATTTTCTTGACTCATATTCTTTGGAAAAGGTGATCTCTATGTAGTTAAATTATCCCTTTCTAAGACATCTACGTCTAAAAAACCCATGGTTCTCTATAGGGGAAGAAAAGTTTCTTCCTTCATAGCTCATTCATCATCTCTTCATCTACCTTCTTTTCCATATTAGGAGCTACATTCTTAGGTGCAAGTTGTGACCTCTTCTAAAATCACTTCAGATGCCATTTGTTAGGTTTTTTTCTAAGGAAACAAAATCTTAGGAATTGAAGGTTCATTGGTTAAAATCCTTTTTATAGCCTACTGAAGAGAGATAGGTGGAAAGGATTTCAGAGAACACCTAAGAGGTTCAGTGATTTTTGAGATGAAAATATGTACTATCCTCTTCTCTAATAGTTGTAAAACCATCACCACCACCTTTTGAAATTATATAATGTAATCATCAACTAAATTGTTCTATTTTATCATGGACAACTTATTGAAATACTCTTCTTCATCCTTCAGTGCAAATCTATCAAGTATCATCTTCTTGAATTCATCGAGTCTTTTCATCTGATCATGGTCTAAAGTAGTGAGACCATGAAACCACCATTCATATGCTTCTCCTTCCATATGTAGGGAGGTATGTCGCCAAAAAGTGTAGTCTTGACACTTTTCACTCATTTGGGCCTTTTCCCTTGGATTTTGGCCTGATTTTTCTTAGCTCTAATGTTGTAATGTGGAAAACACATTCATATTAGGCCTTGAATTATTGCACAGCAACAAAAACCTAAGAAAGTCTTACAAGAGTGTTGTGAAGTGTTGTAACACATTTCCTCACTTTTCTAGTACTTTTCCACAATAATTCACCTAAATAACCACTTTCCAAGCCTTATTCTAAAGTGTTGTAAGGTGTTGTAACTAACCCTCACACTTTCCTAGGCTTTTCATCATTAAATCAACCCTTATGACAAAATGGCCCCTTAAAGCACTTATAGGCCTGACTTAAGTGTGTTTTAGGAGACAATCCCATTAATCAACATTAATCACCATTTAATTCCCGACTACCACTTGAATTTTTCCAAGTGGACTAAGTTGCCACCTTGGGCAACTTACTCTCATTTGGCATAAAATTCAAAATTAAATCAATTTTCTAGCGGGATTTTGTTTGAAAAACCCTAAGGTCACCCTATGAAGTGTTATTTTTGGGGAATTAGGGCATTACATGTATAAATAAGGGTTTTTCTGCTCATTTTACCTCTCCAACATAGCTCTTGGATTCATAACATCTCTCATCTTCACAAGCACTCAAGCAACCTATCTTCTCAAGAAAGCATTCAAGCACTAAGCACTTCGAACAACATCCATTGGGGTTGGTTCTTGCATATCTTTAGAATTCTTCAACAAGGGTTTGGTGAGTGATTGTACTTGCATTATTCAGTCATCTTTCCTTTTACATTCTATTTCATTTGGGTTTGATTACCAACATGGGGTTTGACTAAGACAAACCCCTATTCTCTAACCGTAACCCTTTTCCCCTCTTTGCATGTGTGCTTTGTAGGTTTGTATGTAGATTAGCCAAAGAGAAAGGTTTTTAAAAGGTGTCCTCATTCCATCCACACCATTCCAAGTCAACAAACCCTAGAAGGAGCTAAAAGACAACTTGTAGGTCACTTTTTGGAGATTCGAACATGGGCATTTGTCAAAAATAAAATTCCAAGTGGGCACCTACATATTCCAAATTCGAGACTCTTGAAAGCTTTAGGTGGACTAAGTCGCCATCATTGGTGAATTAGTCCCAGTACCAAGCCTGGAAAGTGGTTTATGTGTTTCTGGAAACCCTTTTTCCAAAAACTTGTTTAGGCAAAGTTTCCTAGGAGGAGGACTAAGTCACCCATTCTGGCATAAGTGTTCTAGTTATTATTTTCAATAGATTTCAGAGGATTCCAAAGCTCCTCTTCAACAACCTTTAATTTCTAGGTGCACCATTTCTGTCTCTTCCAGTTTCTTTACAACTTGCATCCATTTTAGGTCATTCTTAGGACATTTCATAAATTTTTACATTTACATTAGTTTACATTTCATAGTTAGTTCATTACACTACTTTGCAACACTTAGAAACACACACATCACACCCATTCAAACCCCTAATTTTGAATGAACTCGCAAAGAATACTTTAGTGCGTAAGAGAGCCATTTCTCAACATTGATCCTAGGTGAAAAATACTAGGAGCCCATTGGGGACTCCTCTTTCCTAAAATCACATGTTTTTGGTGGTTCATTGTGGCGAACCCAACCTTAGAACACTTCTTTTCCACTTCTGATTTTACATTTGCAACTTAGGAAAAAGCTTGCATTGCATTAGGGTTTTGCATTGTTTTACATTCTAGGGTTTCTAAAAGTGCATTAGTGAAAATTTCATGTTAGATTACACATTGCATTGCATTTTCATTGAAAAAGGACAAAAATAAAATCTGCATTTTCATTTTGTATTTGCTTAAGAAAAGCTTAAAAATCATAAAAACTAGTCAAAAATTCTGAAAATTGTCAAAAATATCACTGTTGGGACTAATTCACCACACTGGGCAACTTAGTCCACTAGCACCATTCACACTATAATCTTTTGCATTTTCAGAGCATTTTTTGCACTTCTTTTTGTTTCTACATTTCTATATTGTATTCTTGAATTTTATCTATAAGCATTTTAGTATTCTTTGCTTGCATTGAATTTGCATCCACCCCACCTTTAGAAAAAAATGTATCAGTGTTTGGTGCCCTATTTCTGATACTTTGGTGAGAATAATTTTGAGACTCATGGAATCTCGTGACAATGCACTTGTTGTAGATTTTGGGTTATCTCAAACTTCCAATCCTAGTATTGCAAGTAGTACACTAGGCCTAGAACCTACCCTTAGTAACTCTTTGCATTTAGAAAACATGAATGTTGAACCTTAACATGATCATTTCCAACATGATAAGATCTTTCATATTCATGCAGACCTAGCTAACCTCCAACATGAAGTGAGCTTTGAGAACATTTCTATTACTTCTATCCCCCACTATAGAAAACATTCACCATATGCTTGACAGTGATGACAACCTAAGTTTTGTAAAGAGAAAATAGTTGAAATATATCAAAAACATGTCTCTTCCACATCTAGGGATTCTTTGATCCTAATAAGCCTTTACCTCCTTCCTTTAACTCCAACACTTATTGTTATTTTCATAGTCAAAATGGACATGCCACCAAAAAATGTAATTTTGTTAAAAACCTTGTTCAAGACCTCATTGATTTGGGTCGTCTATCCGTTGCTGGTATTAATGATAAAGGCAATAAGTCTGTTGCACCCCCAAACCAAAATTTACAAATTTTCACTAATCCCATGCCTAAACATAACATTTCATTTGTCAAAGCTAGTGAAACTCTACAAAATGATGTTATGAATGTTGATACACAAGATGAACATTCTGATCTTCTCCCAAATGCAACCCATATCAAACCTATGGATGAAATGGTAGGCACGAGAGATGTTATCCCTCATAAGGGCCAAACCAAAATATCTTTTGATATTAATTTTTCACCTCAATACATACTAAAATATCTTCCTGATGGTCCTCTCTACATAGTCAACTGACTCTATGATAGGACCACTAATGGGATACATATAGATCCCACCTATGGAGAGAATGTGATCACAGAAGAATTTTTGGTACTACATGTTGTTTATCAAGATGTTTATGAAAAACCTAACTTATGGATCAAAATGCATAATGGTTTTTCTTGCCCTATGGTCGGATCGATCATCCTCCCATTACAAATAGACCCCACAACAATGTATGTTATATTCTCTATCATCCCATAGTCAGAGCTATTTCATTTGCGGTTAGGCCACCCATGGCTTCACTCAATGAAAATGATCCCCTAAGCTCTTCACAAATGTTTTAATTTTCCCTTTGACAATGAAATATGCACCATCCACCATAGTGGATTCAATCCATTATCTTCCAAGGGAAAATTTTCATTAGAGGCCTTTTGGCCTGAGCCCATGGAACCCATCACCCCCCGAAGAGATTTCTTTTTCATTGATTATCATAAATTTAAAGCTAAGAAAATATTTAAATTATCTCCTCGCAACATGTCCCCATCTTATTATGAAACTCCCATCCTTGATGAACCTATTATACAACCCAAATCAAACCTACCTAACATGACACAACTTGAAACCTCTTCTACATCATCAAAGAGGCCTAGAGATCATGACAGTAATTCCATCTTTCCTCCTCTCATCAAAAATTTTTATAAATAAATTGAGAAAGTGGTTGACCCTCCAATGGTTCCTCCCATTCCTCCCCTTAGGAATGATAAGAAACCTATAGTGGATCAAACTTCTCCTTCTCAGATGAAAATTGACAATAGCATAAAAATAAATAGAGGAGTTAGGGAGCATAGGCGTCGCCGTCGTGCTCTTGCTCACATGTCACATGATGCAGAAAATCATGCAAAATCATAATCCACATTTTCCAGAAGCAAGGCATGGCAACCCTCTGGCTCCACCACAACCAATATTACATGGTTCAACTGATATTGTCTTTCACCCTCCTATTGTCATCAATCTAGATGATGATGATGGGGAGATTGCAAAAATAGATGAAGAGGTGCATAATACTTTGAATACATTATTTTCCTCTTCGATGAGCCTACATGATAACTCTCCTCAGATGAGAATTGACCTTGACTCTAGTTATGCAATTACTGTTGTCCCTCTAGCTAGTCGTCCACCTAAATTTTACACTGAGCAAGATTGGGATGCAAATGTGTGATGCCCCGCCAAGTAACCTTAAAAGAAGTTGCAATTAACATCGTAAGCGAACCAATTTTTTTTTTATAAAGTGCATTTAACATACACATTCACTTACTAATTAACAACAACCTCTAAGGCTACAAGGTTAGGATTACTTTAACCCACACATATATATTACATATAACCGTAGCAGTAAGAACTGTATGAAATAAACATCATACATCATAAGAATACGACATAACATAATAAGATAATCAACCAAGATACAATCTCATAAACATTATCTTAATCCAATAGTTACATCACTCATTCCTAGAATGAGGCAATAGTACAAATATATTACATTTACATAACTCCACCTCATAAACATAAGAGGGATAAAATAACTTATACAAGTTAAAAATATTACAATACAAATAATTACAACAAGAACCACGAGCTGTCCATCTGGATGTTTCGCCACCAAGTACTAAAGATAGATGGGGACCCAACGGTTTTGGTGCATGTTCCACCCAACCAATGTGGTACCCGAAGGCCCACCCCCCATGCTAGGAGATAGTAACAAAGTAACATGGACAAAGATTCTACTACCTCTAACCAAAGGCTGACTCAAACTGACATAACCAAATAAATGCCATCAATAAGTACAAATTTAGTACAACTCAAGTATAATACAAGTACAAATCAAATACAATACAAGTACAATACAAGTACAACTCCAACATCACTGACATAGGTCACATTGCTTCTAGACATAAAGTAGATCAAGTATGTTCACAGAGCCATACATATAAAACAATTAACAACAGTTGTCCTAGATAGAGTGTCATCGCAAGGTTTGTCATGAGATCTCCTCTGGGCATTCTTCATAGGCTCTGGCACAAGTAATCCTGGTGGGCTCAACCGAATCCCGCCACTCATACTCACTCATGCAGAATCAAATACCTCTCACAAGAACAAGATAGTTGATCTTGCCATTCCAGGCCTTCTCACTTATCCCAAGTCTAAACAAGCCCTTGTGTCTATGAGTGAGGATTAAATTATCTTGATTAGTGTGAACTGCATCCTAATCATCTAAGTACATTAATTTAGTTATCACTTGATTAACTCACTTTTGAAGGTTACCTGGTTTACCACTTTGGGCTCCGGCCCCTATCAAAAACCACTCTTCTAATGGACAACGCACTCACAACCAATCACCAAGGGAACCACAAGTGCATACAAACTAGGCATCATAACCACTCCAACACAAGGAGGATACAAATAATAGAAACTCACTCCAAACATCTTGGAGGCAACAATCACATAGTCCACTCCTTTCACAGGAGGTACAAAAGATCTCACTCCAAACATCTTGGAGGCAACAACACATAGTCCACTCCTTTCACAGGAGCAACAAGATGAAACCACATAACAAGGTCACTCCATACAAGGAGACACGGATCCCATAATCCGCTCCTAAACCAAGGAGGTGCAAACATCCCCATTCGTGAAAACCGGGTAAAACTGAAAAGACGCCATGCACTACCCAAGGGAAAACAACTGGATGGCATAAAGATTCAACAACCCTTATCCTCTAAGATCTTCTGAAAGACTTATAATTTAGGACTAACACTAAATCCCAAAACCAACAATGCAACTTGATGACATAGCAACCAAAGCATTCAAGTCATTAATCAAATCTAATATTTGGATTTCCTAAATCCATACTCATTCAATAGGTAGTGTTGGCAAAGTCAAAGACATGATAACTAGATCATCTAAAATAATCATAACCCCTATTTTCCTTTTCATTACTAAAAATTTAAGACAATTAAATTTACTTCCCTTTACTGAATACAGAGAATTAAATCCTTTAAGATAATCATGAGGAAGATACTACTTTTGGATATACTAAATCCATATCTCTTTCATAATCCAATTACAATGATTCAATTAATCTAAATAGAAATTAATAAATAACATAATTGATTGCCTCATCAATAAAACAACTTCTTAATTTACTTTTAAATTGACACAAATCCATGCAAGTAAACTCTTTCCATTTCCTAACCAAATCTTACGTCTCATTCAATTTTCTATTTAAAATATTCAGTCACTTTAATATAATAACATATTGTTTCTCACAATTAAATTTTAAATTATGCATTCTTTAAATCAAATATTTAACTCCTTCAATTAAACTTTAACATGCCATTTTAAAATAAACAATAATTTCCCATACGTTTATAATTTTAATTCCACTAATCTAATATACAAATTTTATTTAAAATAATATAAATAAATATAATACTTTAGTATTATAAATTATAATATAAAATATTATTAAATAATATTTTAATATTATAATAACAATACCTATAATATTAATATTTATAAATATCAATTTATTATTATTTTATTTTTAGAACAGCCATGGGAAAATAACTTAACAACAGTCTCATGTTTCAAGTATAACTCAAAAACTACGATATGGGTATTTACGATTTTTTGACAAAGATAAGAAAATTTCAAAATGCAATTTTTTTTTAAATTTCCTAACAACCCAGTTTGTGAAAGTGAAGTTATAGGCAACGCAACCAGACCATTTTACCATGAAAAATATAACTATACTGCAGATTTTAAAATCCATTTTTTAATAATAAATAGAAGGTTTCATTTTTCTAAATTCATTCTAAATGCATTGTTCAATCTCTATGTTTAATTTCAATAACAACAAAATCGATTTCCCCAAATAATTTAAATTCAACTAAATTTTTCACAATTTTCACTCAAGAATTTTCACAAGCAGAGGCTATAAATTTGTTTAATTCTTTTCTTCTAATATCAAATTTATTTTGTAAAATAGATTTAACAACAAATTTTTAATCACTATTATTTAAAAAAAAACAATCAAGAACAATAAAATACAAAGAGGAAAACCTGGTACAAGAAGTTACAGGAAGAGATGAATTTCTGATGCAAGTCTCCTCCAAAGATTTCCTGAATTTTCTTCGATCCTCCAATGAATCCAATCCAAAATCCAACAAAAGCAAACAATCTTTCCTTCAATCAATTCTACAATCAAACTTTTTTCAAACCCTTGTGCAAATTTTCCAAAATTTCTTTCCTGTTGTAAAAATGTATTTTTTTCTAAATCTCTTTTTGCTACCCTAAAATTAAAACATGTATTCTTTATAAATCAAAAATACCTAATACAACCCTAATTCACATTACATGCAAATTAGACATTTTAATTTCAATTTCAATTTCAATTTTTACAACCCTAATTCACATTACATGCAAATTAGATATTTCAATTTCAATTTCAATTTCAATTTCAAATTTCAATTTCAATTTTAATTTCAATTTCAATTTCACTTTTCAAAAACCCACTTGCAATTTAAAATGCAATTTCAAATAATAAATTAATTTCCAAAGTTGCAACCAATTTCCCAAATAAACATTTAATTAAAATTTCTAATTTAATTCCCACACGTTGGAATTAAATTCCAAAATTAATTTTAATTCTTTTATTTCCTTTCATTCTCTTGCATCACATTTAATTAATTAATTTAATTATTTAGTAACTAAATTCAACCCCTTGGATCAAATTTAATTAATTAAATAAACTAAATATAATTAATTAATTTAAATATAAACTTTTATCTACATTGCATTATTTAAATTAAATAACCATCAACATGATTTAAATGCAATTATTCTAAATATCTATTTCCAAATCAAGAATGCTTCAAAATTAAATAACATCAAAGCAAGGCAGACAATGACTCGACACATACAACTGACAACACACTAAGGCTAGGGTGTAAACTTGATACATGTTACCTAGCTACTATCTCCCGTTCACCTTAACCGTTGGATCGACATGCTCAAACCTGTGAAACCAGGTGGAGTCAGTGTCATGTACCTGCAATCCTGCAACCAAGTAAATAACCTCATACAATATATCCAGCATATAATACACACCATGAAGAAAGAATTATGGATTCGCAGGGCGCTCGCAAGCGAGTGATACGAAACCGTCCTCTTCACCAATACACTCATCGAAACTGACACTTCCATCATAATTCCAATAATCTCATAATAATATCTCATGTTAACTCTACAACATCATTAATCGATATTGCATGTGAAACAATAATCAGATAGCTACGTCCCACAATAATAGTTGTTGCTCAATAGTAGCGATCAAAACATCATAACAAAATGTATCCAGCATCAAAGTAACTGCAACTAAACATAGCATAAAGCAATTTGAACAAGAATCAAAATGGAGGGGTATTACAAAATGACTTGCTTGATGGTTGAAGCACATTTACCTTACTAGTCTTTTATCTTTATTTTGCATGTTTTCTTGTGTGTGATGTGTTCCCTCATGCTATTTTTGTTATGTTATCTCTCTTTGTGACATTCTTATATTTTTCTCTTCATTCCTCTATATATCGTGCATTTCTTTTGCTTTTCATCTTTTTCTTTTCACTTTCCTTTTGGGTATGATGCAAGGCATTAAGACTGCAATGTCTCCTTCATGTTGACCCAAAATGCCCCTTTTCTTTTTCTTTTTCTTTTGATTTTGATTTCCTTTTGGGGATGATGGAAAGTATTGAGACCACAATGTATCCTTCATGTTGACCAAAAAGTCTCTTTTCCTTTCTTTTGCTTTTGTTGTACTTTTGGGGATGATGCAAGGCATTGAGATGACAATGTCTCATTCATGTTGACCCACAAGGCTCTTTTCATTTATCTTTTTCCTTGTGGTTTTTTTTTTTCCTTTTGGGGATGATGCAAAGCATCCAAACATCCCGTGTCTCTTCCATGTCGACCCAAAATGAATCTTTCTTTTGCTTTGTTTTCACTCTCTTTATTTCCTTCCAATTCTATGTATTTGGGGAGATGATGATAGTTTCGAGCTTTCTACATAAAAATTATAGTAAAAAAAATACTGACCCCAAATCCATAGATCCCTTATGTGTTTGGTGTTTTTCATTTTGGGGGCAACCCCTTTCTCTTTGATATGGTTAAGCGAGAAGCCCAATCTACGGCATGACTTTCCCCATAGCCACTTGCGTGTGTGTGGGTACATACTAGCTATACATTTCTCACCTTTTGGGCCTTCTCACCTGGCAGACAACCAAAAGTCTCATCGCCCCAGGGTGAGTAAATTTCCCTTTTGGAAAAATAGCCTATATCTGATCCACAACTAGATGGACAAATGGTGGAAGCTTGATCTGACATTTCCCCTGTATTCACTCTTTCACATCAATTCCTTGTGTGATATTTTGTACTAATGCTTTTTTCCCATGGGATCTTGATCTTGGGGGCTTGATCATCCCTCTTGATTACAATGGTCAAATGTTACTAGAATCTATGCATTTGGATCCCTCTTGATATGCATGTCTTGGATACTTTAGTGTGAGTTTGAAGCAAGTTCACCGTCTCACTAAAGTGGGGGCAAAATGTGTTGCCAAAAAGTGTAGTCTTGACATTTTTCACTCATTTGGGCCTTTTCCCTTAAATTTTGGCCTGATTTTTCTTAGATCTAATGTCGTAATATGTCCAAAAAATTCACATTAGGCCTTGAATGCTTACACATCAACAAAAACCTAAAAAAGTCTTACAAGAGTGTTGTGAAGTTTTGTAACATATTTCCTCACTTTTCTAAGACTTTTCCACAATAATTAACCTAAATAACCCCTTTCCAAGCCTTAGTATTAAGTGTTGTAAGGTGTTGTAACTAACCCTCACACTTTCCTAGGCTTTTCATCACTAAATCAACCCTTGTGACAAAATGGCCCTTTAATGCACTTATAGGCCCAACTTAAGTGTGTTTCGAGAGACAATATCGTTAATAAACATTAATCACCATTTAATTCCCAACTACCACTTGAATTTTTCCAAGTGGACTAAGTCACCACCTCGGGTGACATAGTCCCATTTGACATAAAACTCAAAATTAAATCAATTTTCTAGCGGGATTTTGTCTCCAAAACCCTAAGGTTCGCCTATGATGTGTTATTTTTGAGGAATTAGGTAATCCCATCTATAAATAAGGTTTTTTATCCTTGTTTTACCTCTCCAACATCACTCTTGCATTCACAACATATCACATCTTTACAAACACTCAAGCAACCTATCTTCTCAAGCAAGCATTCAAGCACTAAGCACTTCAAACAATAGCCATTGGAGTTGGTTCTTGCATATCTTCAAACTTATTCAACCAGGGTTTAGTGAAGTGATTGTACTTGCATGCTATTCAATTATCTTTTGTTTTACATTCTATTTCATTTGGGTTTGATTATTCTCTAACCCTAAGCCTTTTCACCTCTTTGCATGTGTGCTTTACAGTTTTGTATGAAGATTAGTCAAAGAGAAAGGTGTTGAAAAGGTGTCCTCATTCCAAGTCAACAAACCCTAGAAGGAGCTAAAAGACAACTTGCAGGTCACTTTCTGAAGATTCAGATGCGTGTCTCTATTAGAAACAAAAGTACAAGTGGAAACTTACAGATTCCAACCTTGAGACTCACAAAAAATCAAGGTGGATGAAGTCGCCAATATTGGCGAATTAGTTCCAGTACCAGACTTGAAAAGTGGTTTCTCTGTTTCTAGATACCCTTTTTCCAGAAACGTATTCTAGAAAAGTTTCCTAGGAGGAGGACTAAGCCGCCCATTCTGGAGTAAGTTTCCTAGTCAACATTTTCAGCATATTCCAGAGGATTCTAGAGCTCCTCTTCATCAACCTTCAATTTCTAGGCGCACTATTTCCATGTCTTCTAGTTTCTTTACAACTTGCATACATTTTAGGTCATTCTTAGGACATTGTATATAGGTTTACATTTAAATTAGTTTATATTTCATAGTTAGCTCATTACATTACTTTGGAACACTTAGACATAGACATCACACTCATTCAAATCCCTAACTTTGAATGAACTCACCAAGAATACTTTAGTGCAAAAGAGAGCCATTTCTCAACCTTGCTCCTAGGTGAAAAACCCTAGGATCCCATTTAGGAATCATCTTTCCCTAAAGCCCATGTTTTTGGTGGTTCAGGAGGAAAATTGAACAACATCATTCTTAGTCCTAGGGTTGAGTATGAAATAGTTTTCCATATCTTGTAAACAAGGTCTTCTTGAGATCTTATTACTCTCACCAGAACATGTTGCTACAAGTTTCCCCAATTTGTGCTTTAGGTCCTTGCTCTTGTACAATCCTTTCATCCATGGTTCACCCTTCCTCACAACTTCCATGTATTCCACCTAAGAAAATGGGATGAGTGTTCTCTAGAGTCTACTAAGATCTTCAAAACATCCCTTGTTTCTACTAGGGTTGTGTGGATATCCTTTAACCCTCTTGTGATCTCATGAATTTAAGTGATTATTTATTTGATTATTTCTTTTTCATCCGTCATTTCTTCTTCCTTAGGATCTAGATCTTGATCTTGATTTAACTTCTGTAATCTCTTCTAAAATCTAATTTCCCTATCACTCAACATCGAAACATATGTAAAACCTTAAACCCTACAGGTTGGCAAGATCATACTCTGATACCATTGTAATGTCTTGGACATATAATTTAACACAAAATACTTAGTTGTAGATTGAAATTCAATGAACAGTAATGCACAAAATATAAAAAATTGAAATCACAAATTGATAAGCCAATTATATCAACTAGCTAATGCAAATATATTCAGATCAAACAACAAATTCTTACAAAACTTATTTGAAACATAATACAATATTTGAGGTGAGAAATCTCTAAAGAGCCAAAGGGGTTTTTTCGAATGAATACAAATCCTATGGGTTTTCATCCACATAAGGGTTTAAAACATAATTTTTAAATTTTATAAAAAGAGGGAACATAATAGTTAGATGCCTAGTATAGAATTTAGCTAGCTATACATATATACTACTAATTCCCTTAAGGAATGGAATAGCTTGAGCCAAAGTGGCACAAAATCCCATAATTTAAATATCTACATGCTAGCCTTAGGTCAAACTTAAGACTTGAAGGAAATTCCCACTTAGGACCAACATATCTTGTTATGGACCTATCCACATACTCCTTAGATCTCCCCCCTTATCCGCATGCTTCGTAATTAACTTCACACACTCTAGAGAACACTCATCACATTTTCTTGTGGAGTTTAATGTTGGGAATCCAGTGTAGGAATATTCTAACAACGAGTTATCACTACAAATTTATTTATCCTTATGAATCTTTGAATATGTGGTAGATATGGCTTCATAGATTATTTTTTCTGAATTGTAGCTTGAAATGTCCTCTTGTGATAAAATGCAGTCTGATCTCTTGATTAGGCCAAGCAGGGTGAAACTAGGTTGCGACACATAGAGATATTATGAAAATGATAAATATTTGGATATGGTTCCTCTTTACTTGAATCTTGGATATGAGGTGCACTAGAAATTGAAAAGATTATGTTCCAAACCACACATGTGTGAACTCTTCTATTGTGAAATGTGGCAGGATAACTTGATCTTACTCTATAACTTTCTAAATGAAAAAGGGGACATGATAGGAGATAAAGAGAGTTGGGGAGGAAGCTAGGGGTAGGAGGGATAGAGGGAGGGAGAGAAATATGGAAGGATGGAGATAGGGAGTGGTAGGGTGGGAGGGATAAAGAGAGAGAGAGAAAGAGGGAGGGAGGGAGATAGGGATTATTAAGGTGGGAGGGAGAGAGATGGAATGAGGGAGATAGGGATTGGTGGGGTGGGAGGGAGAGAGAGAGGGACAAAAAGAGGGAAGGAGGAAGATAGAGAGAGGTAGGATAGGAGGGATAGGTATACAGAGAGTTAGGGAGGAAGGGAGGGGTAGTTGGCGAGTGGTAGGGTAGAAGAGGTAGGTATAGAGAGAGATAGGGAGATAGGGAGGGGTAGGTGAAGAGAGGTTGTGTGTGTGAGAGATGGAGAGAGGGAGGGATAGGTGGATGGAGATAGGGAGTGGTAGGGGGCGAGGGACAAAGAGAGGGAGAGAAAGAGGGAAGGAGGGAGATATGGAGTGGTAGGGTGGGAGGAATAGATGGAGGGAGAGAAAGAGGGAAGGAGGGATATATGGATTGGTAAGCTGGGAGGGAAAGAGAGAGGGAAGGTGGGAGATAGGGATTGGTAGGGTGGAAGGGAGAGAGGGAGGGACAAAAAGAGGGAAGGAGGGAGATAGAGAGAGGTAGGATAGGTATAGAGAGAGTTAGGGAGGAATAGAGGTAGGGTAGGAGAGGTAGTTATAGAGAGAACTTGGGAGAGAGGGGCGGGTAGGTGGAGAGAGGTTTTGTGTTTATGTGAGGGAGAGAGAGGGATAGGTGGAGGGAGAAAAAGACAAAACGGGGGAGTTAGGGAGTGGTAGGGTGGCAAGGATAAATGGAGGGAGAGAAAGAGGGAAGGAGGGAGATAGGGAGTGGTAAGGTGGGAGGGATAGAGGGAGGGAGAAAAAGAGGGAATACAATATATTATATTATTAAATATATATTTAATAGTATAATATTTATATAATATAATCTATAATATTTATATTAAATATAATGTTATATTATATTAATATTTTAAATATATTAATATTAATATTAATATTATAACATGTTATATTTTAATCTATAGTGATATTTATATGTTTTAATATTTCTAATTAAAAACAAGATATCTTTTCCATTAAATAAATTTTTATTATATCTTATATTATTATATACAATATTATATTTATATTTAATATAACAATAAATATCTATATTAAATATAACAATAGATATTTATATTAAATATTATATATATTAATATTAAATTTAAATAAATATCTATATTAATATTAATATTATAACATCTTAAATTTAAATCTATATCGATTTTCATATATTAATATTTATTGTTTTAGGAAATAAAATCTGTTTCTTAATTTGAAATAATAGATATTCATTATATATGTTTAAGTAACAAATATTCATTTCATATAAAATATCTAGTTTTACCTTTAAAAATTAGATATCCATTTCTATCAGATATCCAATAATAATAGATATCCATTTTACTTCATTACAGGTTTGGCATTTGGATTGGGGGTGAGAAAACTAAAATGTCAACATCCCCAACGTGTTTACAGGGGTTGCAAGAGTTTTTCGAACTTCACCCTTCGTGTTGATGATTTTTTTCATCCAATTTTGATGAAACAAAAAGGTTTTATTCAAAAAAATTACAAAATTATATTGATATAAGATATGCTTTATTTTGAATTTAATAGTAATTATTATTCATTTTCGACATAAACTATGTGTAAAGTCTTGATTGATAGGATGATTTAAAAACATCTATAAATTTTAAATAGTTATACAGTTTTTGAATCTGAAAGATTCATCACACATTATTCTTCACAAATTATAGTTTTAAGAAATTGAATTTCATAAATTTTTGACCAAGTTAGGGTGGTCGGACAAATGGTTTTTAATATTTTCAAAAAATTCCTACTAGAAAATTTATAACTAATTATTTACTTGCAAAAAATATACAAAAAAATATGTGTCACATCTAGGCATGTGTCCTCTACTCATATTGAAAGATTTGGAAACAAAAAAAATTCTCCTCATTAAGGTTGCCAGAGAAATACCCGCTTTATATTTCTTTTCCAAATTTTACTGTACTAGTACATTGAAATCTTAAATTTTCACCAAATAAAATTACTTTTTTGCAAAAAAGGCCTAGTAGCTTACAAACTACATTCAATTTTCTACAAACTCGATTCGTACATATTTTCAAAATTATGTTAATATCCTATTCAAATTCTTAGGTGAAGCTACTTGAGTCTATTTTTTCTAAATTTTCATTACCACTTAGGTGCCTAGTTTGGACCCCCATGATTCTGCACTGACCCACATACATAAAAAGATACTAGTCCATATAAATTAACATATCATTCATGCATTTTTTATGCCATGAGTGATGCATTGAAAATTGTGTATTACATAACATCTACAATATGAAAAAATAAGAATTACAGAGTAGGGATAGAAAAAATTTCGTTGTAAAAAAATTGTTATAAAAATACTTTACATGATGTGGTAATGTAATATAGGTTTGTGCAATAAAAACATGTGATAAGGCTTCACACAATGTGGATATCTAATTAAAAATCCAAACTATTAGGATTATGTGTTGTATGACCATGGAAAGTGCTAGGAAAAATTGTGATTATTTAATATTATATATTTTATAAAGTTGGGCTTGGTGGAGTTTTTAAATTCCCCCCCTATGCGTTTGCTTTTACGGTGTCATTTGCTCTAATTGGATTTTAGGGTTTTACCATAATTATTAGTCATGGCTGTTCTATTTGAGAATTGAATTGTTATTGTGGGTGGTTGGTCAGATAAGTATGGTCTAAACCCTTTTTGGTCATTGCATTACCAACCCCTTTTTACCTGCCCTCTCAGTTTTTCACAGTTTGACTATATTTTATTTTTCCTTAGTGTTGGGTTGATAAACGACTAAAGTTTTTAGACTAATCTATAAAAATTTTGGTCTCAAGGGTCATTTCCCCATCCACCTAGTCAGTCCCCTTTTTATGAATATCCTTTTCACATGTGCACATTTGATAACCATCAGATGGAATGATTCACATCCCGACTGTTCCCGATTGGCCTCCCAAGGTTTTTGATGAAATCACAATAATGATGCAAGGTATGCAAGATGCTGCCATATGTCGCCTATGATCATGGGGCCCAATCCTTGTTCATTGACTAATGAAGTTAACTGATGATGACAACTATTTTCTTTAGTAACGCATTGTGGTCATTCCTTGCTGACCTTGCGCAATTAAAACACTAGTTTCAATAATGTTGCGAGGTGTGTGAATTGTTGATGCATGGATTACGATGTCGTATGAGAGATGATTGAGGTGGGACCCATTTCATGCTGAGGTGGTGTCCTATAGGTGAATTTACATTCGCCTAAGGTTTGGTGAATAAATGTGGCATTTTCAAACCAATTTTGACTCAATATGAGTCATTCTTTCTGGCTTACATTTATTTGGATCAATGGCTAGCATTTGAAATCGGTTGATGTTGTACTATAGACATTTTATCTCACACGAGTGAATAGTAATGGTTGAGTTTGGATTATGTTCCCATAATTAAAGGCTAAAATATCAATGAGTTGCTATTTTTGTGTGTATCTCTCCATGCTAAATAAGTTTTCCTGGTACCAGGTGAAGCGGGCTATCTTTGTGAAAATTCAGCCTCAATTCCATTGACAATTTTGAAAGTTTGGTGGTGATTCTGAGGGATGAGTGGGTTATGGAAGAAAGGAAAATCAAAAAATATTGAGGAATACCTTGAAGTAAGGTTGGAGGAAAAACCTACATATCAGCCCCTGAAGAAGATCAAGTTTTTTTATAGGAAAATGAGAAGTAGGGTTGAAGAAGCTGCTAATGGAACTATACCATCATCTTCATGGTAGTCATTGCCAAATATTGTTGATCTGGATTCCCCTCTGAGGTTTTCTGATCAAATATGTCCATCATCACTAAAGAGGCATAAAATTGAAAGAACAAAGGTATGATGATGATGAGGATGAAGAGATCATTGTCACTCCTAATGAAATGCATCAGGGAATGCCATCCTTTTCATAGGACATTTCATCAAGTTCAGGTGTGGTTGTTTTAAGGATGGGAAAAGATGAAATAAGGGGGATAACCAGCAATGATGGCCTGAGGATGGGAGCCTACAGAGAGTTCATGATGGATGAATCTTTTATCGAGACCAATGCTTTTAAGGATTTTTTATGAAGGCCTCATATTTCATTATATGTTGAGAAGGTGGCTTAAGAAAGAAGTTTGCACCCTGAGATCCCAGAACAAGTAATTCAATCTAATGTAAAATTACAAATGAAGGAAAGATTCAAAGAAATAACACCAGAGCAAGGCCGATCACTGGTACAAAATAATGGAGTATGGTTACTTCTTGAATGAGATATTGTTGATGTTGTGGTGTTCGATACAATAAGAAGAGCCAATAAGCCACTTCTTGCAACTGATGAAGAAGTTGCATTGACGCTTAAAGGTTCAACCTTTAGTGAGGAGTGGGATGCTTTGGAAATCTGGTCTTTGTCCACTGGATCGAGGAAGTCAATAGTCAAAAAACCATGTAATTTCAGTGGTCACCTTGCTATAATAAGAGTTTCTAATACCAACCCCAATATTGGAGGCTATAGATATGGTAGTTAATGTTGCCAAGTTCACTAGGGAAATTGTTGAGGATTTGACCAAGGATCGACATACTTTGAGAGGCCAATATAGTGACATTATTATTGAATATAATAAGAGTAAAAAAAAGCTGGCAGAGCTAGAAACTGAGTTGTTATTAATAAAAAAACAAATGGAGATGTTGAAGTCTCAAGGGTAGGCTAGCTCTAGCCACACTATCTTTGACCCACCTGTAGAGGAACCTCAACCCTCTTCACAAGGACAATCCTTAGCTATTGTTCCATATAATATGGGACAAGTGCCTATTAAAATTGAAAGGGATAATATCTTGGGAGGAGGACTCACTAGGGAGGAATTAATTTTTCAAGTCTAGGAGTATAAGGAGATGGTGCAACGAATCCGAGAATCAACGGGGAAGAGAAATTCATTGATTGTGGACATTGAATTGAGACATTTGAGCATAAGGGTCCAAGAAAAATTAAATAGTGTTCATAAAAGCTATGCTCTGATGTTACAAGCACTTAAGATGTTCTCGAGAGATAGAGAGTTGGCCACCCCATTTCTGGATAGATGGAGCCCCAAACTTGAGAAACTTACATTCATGGTAGTGGGAGAAAAACAACATGTGGATAAGTATCCTATGGTTATGTCAACTTATCAATTTTTCAAAGGAGTTGTGGAGCAAATGTTTCTGGGGTATGTTTCCCCTATGGAATTAAAGATCAAAGAGCTAAAGGCCAAAAATTATGGAATGGCCTTAACCCCATTACCACAAATTCTATGAAGTCATGACGAGGTAAAACCTTTGCAGGTTTGGAAAGATCAGATGGCTAATATAATGATAGCTCAGACACATCAGATATGCAGAAATGTTGACATTGGTATGTTGGAGAATACACTTTAGAAACTATCATTTGTCATTATTTTCTTAGAAGACTTTGATAAGGAGGCCACGTCAGTAATGGTAAAATATGCACCCTATAGAAATAAAATTAATTAGGTTACTTCTTTTAAGTGGCCGTCCGAGGAAGATTTTGAATTATGGAAAAAGGTGTTCGATGATGAGCTTGAAATATAAGTAATAAGGTTGAGAAATGTGACTTGGCCATGTATAATATAGGTTTGGCTTCATAAGTTACTTTTGAAAATATGCATTCTTCTCTCGACTTCAGGTACAAGTTGCTGAGGTGGAATAAAGTATTATATCAGTTAAAGATTCCTTTGGTATGAATGGGTTTCCTTTTGAAAGGAGGTTTCTCTTCCTCCATAACAACTAATGATTATTCTTGTTTTATGCTTTTTCCCTTTAAAGCGCATGATGCAATTGTAACTAAATTGGGAATTAGTGGTCCAATAACAAATGGACATGTGTAACTTGCGACCTGAGGCTTGTTTTTCTCTCTTATTTCATAAAAGGGAATTCAGGGCCGTGGTACAAGGTCTTCTGTTGAATCCGAGATTTGAGAAAGAATTTTTTTGTGATATAAAGAGTATGAATGTAAATATTTTTCCTAAGGTTTTGAGTTAGATAAATGAACTTGGTCAATTATGGGGCTCTTAGGCATGTTTTTATTGAATATGAAAATATCTTAAGTTTGTTGTCTCTCCTGTTGTGTTATCTTGTGTGAATTATTAATGAAATATTAATCCAAGATTGTTTTCATTGATCTTCATTGTTCTTTACTGTGAATTATGTGTTAACAATGAATTTGTTTCAAAGGATCAGTTAAATGCCTCAGTTAATGTGTAAGTTCATGCAAGCTAGCAACTGGATTCATAAAGTAGTGATAGACTTTGGTACAAATATGTGGATTGTAATGGAATTCATATAGATCATAATTGTTTAAGATGAAATTTTCCCTGTAAGTTCAGTTTTCTCATTTGACTCTGTGCTTTAGGATAAGACACTGGTATTTTGATCATTGTTATGTTTCTCATGTCTTATGTTTTGAATTTATTAAATTTTATCTAACTATTTCCTATCATCCTATTTTAGTTGTCTTTGCGATTCTCTACTAATTGGACTCGAGCCTTTTCAAGGAATAGCTAATTTCTTGAAGGATTTCATCCTTTTAGCATTGATGGGGAATCTATTTGTTGTTCATAAATGTGTAGTTGAAATTGTTTTAAGTTTTATTTGAGGAGCGTGTTTTAGGGAATACCCCCTAGGTCTTACAGATCCTGAAGTGTAGGAGAACTAGCATTACTGCTTTTCTTGTCGAGTTGGCCAACGACTTCCCAGAATTTTTCTATTGAACATGGAAAGTTCATAGAAGCTCTCGGGAGGTCCGCTTGTTTGTTGCAAAAAACACCAACGAACGGAGACTCTGCTAGGGAGCTATCAAATTCAAAGTCTCTAGTGCAGATCTGGTATAGTCAAAGTTATTTTCATGATATTCTTCATTATCAGAAAATAATTTTTTTAAATTGTGAGTATATTTGTCATGTCTAGCACATGCGTCTAGTATTTTATTTTCTTTGTCAGTGTGTTGGGTGATGTTTAGGATCTTATCCAAAGTCATGAGTGAAGAAGAAAAGTGTGATCAGTTCATTATTCCCAACATTTTGGGTGGCAACTCTGATTTCTCAAACACTAATATTCATATAAAGTACCAAAATAAATGTATAGAGGAAGGTCCTCGTGCACCAAAAGCCATGAAGAAGACTAGAAGCTACACAAAAAATAATCTGGACCAAATGCCGGATCTCGAACCTGGATAGGACAAAAGATGGGTGAAAGTAAATGATACACTAAGTAAGTATGTTTTGTCTCCTACCATTTCTTCTCCTACTTTAAATACTGAAGTAAATAGTTCTTTTATTAGTGGAGATTCCTCAAAAGTTGTTATATCTAATATGGATCATGATATGTCTAAAGAGGAAGAGTGATGGGGGTTTTGGGAATAGGATAAACTGTTCCTAGAAGACACAACACTTGGTGCTATGTCTATTTTCACTAGACAAAATTTCAAACCATGAGGGGATTCTTTGAATGAGGAAGTGCCTTTCCTTCAAGATGAAGACCAGGTAGAACAACCTTATTATACTCCTGCTCCAAGTGAGGTAGGAGATATCCTCAAAAATGAAACAAATATAAATAGGGAAATGCAAACCTTGATTGAAGAAGAAAAGAGGTTGCAAGAGGCGGAGGATAGTAGGGATAATATAAGAAAATAGAATCTGAAAAGATTTCGGGCCAAGCAATTTGAATGAAATGCTCAGATCAAGAAATTTGAAAAGATGAGAGAAGAAGCAGGTAAGAGTAAATCCTTTGAGGAAACAACAACTAAGGAAACTATTGAAAGGGCTTGTGAGGTGCCTAAAGCAAAAATTTCTATGGGAACCTCTACCACTACTACATATACCTCTTCTATCCGGGGTACTGAAACCTCTGACGCATTTTCTGGTTCTAGGAAGACAACCTTTGTGGATCATGGGAAATCCCCTATTGGTTAGTTCAAGAAAATATCCCACGGTTCTTTCAATTATAGGAGCCATGTTGATACTAATGTTGAAACAAATAAAGTTACTAAAAAAAGGGTTATAACTGATCTCGAGCCATTAGATTTCTCCCAAAACCCCAAACTCCTGAGATTACAATTAATAAATGATCAGTTGTAGGCTGATTTGAGAAAGGGGGAAATATAAGCTGCT
Source organism: Sequoiadendron giganteum (assembly GCA_007115665.2). Lineage (NCBI taxonomy): Eukaryota > Viridiplantae > Streptophyta > Pinopsida > Cupressales > Cupressaceae > Sequoiadendron > Sequoiadendron giganteum. Next base: position 507,720,333 of record CM021104.1, on the reverse strand, counting down.
AATGCCAAAATGGAAAAAAAAAAAGCTTGCCTAAAGATGTCTACATCTACCCTTGAAGCCTCTCATTCAAGGCAGAGTGAAAATGAGTCTCTAAGTAATAATTTTGAAAAGAAAATCCCTAAAGGGGGTGGCGATGGTAACCAAGGTGGAGGTGGTGACAAAAACATTAGTTCCTACTCAAAGGATGTGTTGGTGTTTTAAAATGCAACCCAACTAAACTTTGAAATTCTCTAAGAGGTAGCCAACCTCTATATTATAGAACCACAAAGGCTAGTGGCCAACTGACAATATCCAGTCAAAGACTGAAATCTCCTACACTTCTGGCTCTGTAGGACCAAGGTGGGTAAACCTATACAATTCCCAAAACATAATTCACTCATACACCAACATTTCTTTATAAAAAAAATAATTCCCAATGAAAATACACTAAGGGAAGAATTGAAAACTTCAAACTTGGCTAAATTCTTAGTAACTCAACCCTCTCTCAGCTATTGGAAAGTAGGACATACAACAAACCAAATAGTAAGAAAAATAATTATTTTGCATTTATAAAATGTTTCCGAGATGCAAAAAATTGAATAATAGATCAGTGCCAATTCTGGGCCATGGAGTCAAACACATAAAATGAATTCCCCAACAAACAAAATTCAACCAGAGGATTTAAATTTCTAATGCTTTGCATTAACTGTTAGTGTCTTGCACCAACAATCCCTCTCTTATTATCAATCAAATTCTCCTTATCAAATCCCATCTGCACACCTGAAATCACAATCACTTACTCATAGCATTTTAACCATTTCTTTGAAACAAAACAATGAACAGACAGAAAAATCTCATGAAATTTGAGATGATAAACTCAAAGTCACTTTGTATTATTGAATTTATATGATTAAATGTGTACAAATATGAAGACAATATGAAGATATTCATGAATGTGCAAACACCTTCATGATTATATTTGCATAAACCGGCTGTATTTACTTATGAAATCAGAAAATTACAACTTACAGACTCAAGAAATAACTTAAAATTTATAATTCTCTATCTACCCATCCCAATACAAAAACTCAGAACCCCTTTAAAATGAGAAGAGAAAAGAAGATATAGAAGAAGAGAAGCAAGCAAGAGTAGCCCTAAACTTGATCTACAAATTCCATCTGGAAGATCCATTCCCGTTGATCAAATTGAAAAGAATATCTCACCTCTCTTCCAATTGCATCAACAAACTTATTCTCTCAAAACTGCCATTGCTCATCATTGCCTTGCAATTGAAAATATGCCTATGTGGAGAATCTCATCATTTCACCTAGCTGCTGGAAAATACCTCTTACCTATGAAAATTATGTTTCAGCTCTCTAACCTTGTTGTTGCACTTAAATGTATTCATTTTCAACAATTAAAGTTTTCCAACTTTAATAATATAAACTTTGCTCTTCATCTTTAGCAAAGTAAAATATCCCACTTTATAATGGAACAATTAACTACCATCTTTCACTTATTTTCAAAAATTACACTTGAAATATTTCCCCACTTTGCATTTTATATTTTCACTTCTTGGAAAATATCTGTGTGCCCATTAAAATTTCACATTTACCCTTTAATGAATGCATTTCACTTAATGGAATAAAACTATTCACAACCCACTTTATCTTCAAAAATTCACCAGGCCCTTATGAATACCCATGTTACCGTAACTCACTTTTCACCAAATACTCAAATATTGGCCTTTGAACATAGAGCCATTTAATAATTTTATTTGGAAATTTTAACAAATTACCCGCATCCCCACTTAGACACCTTTATTTAACAATGTTAAAAGCCCATCCCGTGAAAACAAGGCAATATTTAAAAGTTTCACCTTTAAAAGAGAACATTTACCTTTAGAAATTATACTGCCACATTTTACTCACATCTCTGGCCAAGCACTTCCATTTACCCTATGTTTAAAATATATTTGAGAGCTTCAAACATGATTTTAAACAAAAATGACCCCACCCTCACCTTCGTTAAAATAAATATTAAAATCCATTATTTAATTCAATTGATGCTTTTCAAACACTTGCCCATGCCTTTTCTTTTTCAACGGGCCCACAACCCATGCACCTCCCTCTCGCCAACTTCACGACCATCAAACTTTCTGGGACCCGCTAGCCATGTGGCTTATTTCACATGCCTCACAACCAGTTTTCTTACGTCATCTCCATTGGTGCAAGGTCTATGATTAGTGGCTAAGATATGATCTGTGTCCCAACTCACTCAGCAACCGTCGATCAAAAGTTTGTGCCCACACTCCAAAATTCGTTGCCCCATAACTGGTTCGAGCATACCCTATAACCATTCGCACTTTCCCATCATTTACTCTCCTCACAGCCTCTGTTTAGCCAGTGCAATGGCTGCCCCTACCACAATGGATTTACCTTTCTTTTTCCTGGAAATATGATGCGAAAGGTTATGGAGCTCAACTGTATTTTTGCTAGTTGCATTTGTCTATAAGGTTTATCAACAATTCCACATAGTGTACCACACTCTACAATCATGGTGAGATCATGCACTTTGTCCATTGGGCTTCCTCCTTATATAGTGTGAGCTTCTGGATTGTCTTGGACATAAAAATTCATGACATGCCTTAGTTTAATGTATCCGCTTCTTTTAACATACATTCGATGGCAGCCCACACCTCTACAATATTGGCGTTTCATGAGACCTCATTGTTTTTTTGTATGCTTTGATGGATTTCCATACCATTTTATAGGCCGCGCCTAAAAATGATTGAATGGGCTTGGAAGGGTGATGTAATAGATTGGACCGACATAAACGATACCAAGTCTATGGTGCAGAGATAAAGGTTAATTTTGTGGTGTTGCTACACTCCTCAATTCCATGAAAACCTCATCCTTCGCTGAAATCGGGCTTAATAATAGTAGTTTGCATTCACCAGTGATATAACTATTTATGGAAAAACACAGTATGTCAATGCGTACCTAGAAATCATGGTGACCTCACTTTGCACAAGCCTCCCTCATGTTGTGCAGGTTTCCCCATCATCTCCCCTAGTCACGCCCCACACAATGATATCACCCTCCAGGTGCAATGAAAAATCTTTGCATTTAAGCTTGCTTTGAATAGCTCAAAATACGTCATACACCTCAACATTCACAGGTATTCAACTTTCTATATCACTAAATATAGAGAAAGATCATAGACACACACCACAAATATCATGTCTCCCTACAAATGGCTCTCTCATGAGTGCCTCTGATAAAACTTCACTTTCTAATGTTTCCTCATTTCCAAAGTAGATATTCTCTCTGCTTCTGGCTCACTAAACCCTTCATTGTTTCAGCCAGAACTCTAAGCATAATTATTTTATGCTTTTTCCTTGAAACATTTCCATGCCCTCAAATGTAGCTTGAGCCCTTTGCCCATTTTTTCAGTTTTCCTTTATACAAGTCTTATCACCATTTTGCATTGTAATGTGTTTGATCACAGTCATTTTCAAAATAGAGCTCTCTGTCTCCTCATCAAGAACCTCTGCACTCCCTTCACATACCCACCCAATGCATGTCCTAATTACCCCAAATTCAAATGGATCTTACTTCATGCCCAATTTGTGGCAATAAGTAGATATTCATCTACATTACCATGAAATCTAAACCAAAATTACCATTATGAAATATTTTCCTTTTCAGCATCATGCAATCACTCAGAAACTTATCAAGATTGAGGCACACTGTGACTTTATCCATGGTGAATGGCACTACTTCATTCAAGTCAATTGAATAGACTTATAGAAATAACAATTGGGAATCCATTGATGGAATAGTGTCTTACAATTCATGCATTTCACAATTGGAATATCCTTCAAAATATTGCAATGCAACACTTGCAACCTCATGATTGTGCAAAGCATGTCGAGCCCCATGTGGTTCTGACTAAAAAAATTTTGTTTTCAAACAAATTTTGAGCCCAAAATGTTCTGAGACAACCTCTAAATGCTCTTGAGATGAAAAAGTGAACTGGGTTATCATTAAAAAATACTTTCAGGAACTTTTGCAGAATGGTGAAAACTGGCCAAGTTAGCTCTGGAATCACATCTGAAAATTGGTCAAATGACCTCATGGAGCAATGAAAACTTGCAAACATGCAAAAATTTGATCTGAGAGTACACTGCAATAAATGAATCAGAGAAAAATATCACAAGGTGAAAGTTATTAACTTTCAAAGTTGCTTACTCAAACTTTTCTAAAGCAGTAGCTGTTCTGAACCAATTGAAACTGACCCAATTGTCAATTTGCAAAAATAACAAATCAACTCCTAAAAAGTTGCCACTAGAAAAAATAGATCATTTAGGTACCTTGAGAAAGTGTGCAAAAGGAATTTTCTTGAATCATCACAGGTCAAAATATATTGAAGGTCGAAGTTGGCCTCTCTGAAATGTTGTCAGGAATGCAAATGCAAAATTGAACAAATTGCATTTGGTTTTGATCTGCTAAAAATATCAAATCAGATCACAAGGCTTCAAAAACTAACACCCGAGATCATTTAGGTATGGAGAAAACAAAACAACATTCACCTGATGCAATTTTGTAGAACATAATGTTTGCAATCAATAGAACAGTGTCAAAACCCTCCATCTTTTCTTTTCAAAAATCTAACAAAACTCATCATGGGAAGCTGAAAACTGACATGCATATTCACCTATCTCAATTGAATATGTCCACAAATGGGTTTTGCACAAAAACCAACAGGCCTGAAATTCTATCCCTCCAAAGTGGGCCACTCAAATTGATTCATCAGGTGCACTTCTGAAAGTGCAAAAGAAGAATTTTGAAATGGGCATCTCAAATTTGCAAAATTTGAGAGTGCCATCAAGATGAAGAAGGAAGTACTGGAAAAAATAGAAATCATGGTAGTAGTGGGAAAGATAAAGAGGGGGGTGACAAGAAGGATGTTGAGCAACAAGCCACCCCCAGAAATGAACGTGGTGGGGGAGCACCACATGTGGATAGATATAGACAATTGTGTTTGGAAAAATTTGGGGGTACTCGAATCCGTTCCCAGATAATGCATGTAAACATCTCCCAAAATTCACTAGTAATAATGATTTTTGTGGGGAAGATCATCTATAAGCTTTCCAAGGTTTTGTTGAAAATTTTGATTTATGGGATGATGATGTAGAAATGAAATATTTCATGCAGTCATTGGGTGAAGATGCTAGAGATTGGTATAGAGGGTTACCTGATGCTAGTATTGATTCCAGAGTTGCTTTTTGCAGAGTCTTGAAGGAACAATATGAGGATCAAACTGACCCAAGGTTTAAATTGAATGATTTCAATAATATTACCAAGGGATATAGTGAACTGGTTACTGAATTTAATGGTCACTTCTAGAAAGCTATGAAAAGAGTTCCTCCATACTTAAGGCCTAATGAAAGTGTGTGCCTAGTTGTATATTGTAATGCCTATGATGCTAAAATGTGCTATCTAATAAGAGATAAAGATCCTCAGAATTTGAGACAGGCATATAAGATAGCGGTAAATATTGAAAATAATAGAAGAGCTTCTGGAAAAGTGTGGAGGAGGGAAGATACCAAAATTCCTAAAGGGACAAGGAACCAAACTAAGAATTTTAGTAAGCCCACGACTGCTGATGAGAAGATAGATCAGGTCTTTACCCCGATACAAAAGAAAGCAAAAAATGACAATCCTCATTTTCAAAGAAATGAAAGGCCTCCCAAGTTGCAGGATTATCCTTACAACACTAAGTGGAATAATGGGAAGCCCCTACAAGCAAATTGGAAAAATATTCAAGTTCCACCTAATCCCTTACAAAATAATTCTCTAAATGTAACAAAAAATTTACCATGGTGTGAAGTGTGTGGGATGCCACATGCTTTGCAACAATGTGCAGTAGCACAACCAATGGTGGAATCTCAGGATGACTCGGGAGATGCCCAGTCTCCCCATGATCAGGATACAATGACTAATGTATTACTAGGACTAGATGATTTGGCCTATGAGGATTACTCCTCAGATGATGAGCCATGTGGAAGAGATGTTGATATCCAAAGACAACAGAATGATGTACATCATCAACAAGTGTTTTAAAATGAAGGAGACAATGATGATTTATTTGTAAATGAATTGGAGATAGATAATACTATTTTGAGAAGACCCTTTGATAAGGAAATTGAAAAATATACAGTTGTTCTGGAACATATATCAACTTGGAGGCTAAGACTATGGATTCAAAGCCTAAAGAAATTAGGGAGCCCAAGATATGGGCAAAGAAGGTAGATAAGACCAAGATAAAGGGTGAAGTTGTCTCCCAAAATATCAAGGTTAGTAATCAACACCCTCATGATGATGAAACTCCCAAGGGAAAAGAAAAGGTAATTTCTGAGGACAAAAAAATTCCTGCATTACTAAAATACACTACAATAGATATGTTCCAAGTACTTTGTAAAGTTAGGGTTACTGTTCCATTTTTAGAAATGATGCAAATAGATGAACATAAGGATAAAATTTTTCCACTCATTAATAGCATTCATACAAGTAAAATGGGTAAGGTGGTCTTTGATCAGATAAACTCAAAAAAGGATCAAGAATAGAAAAAAATTATGGAAGAAGTTACCACATATAGCCCTCAATTATATCCTCTAACTACTATTATAGCTAACCCCAACCATGTCAATCCATTTTTCTTAAGCCTGATTATTGATGGAAAAATGTTGAGAAATTGTATGATTGATTCAAGAGCTTCTAACAACGTGATTCTAGTAAAGATCATGCATGCAATGGATTTAGAAATAGATAGTACATATGTTAAATGTTGAGCAATGGATTCTTGGGAAGTTCCTATCATAGGGATTATAAATGACGTTCCATATAGATTGGAAGCATTCCTTGAGAAGGAGTTACACATGAGTGTCATAGTGGTGGACATCCCACCTACTTATGGCATGTTGTTATCTCGGTCTTGGAGTGCTTCAATGGGTGGGAGCATACAATGCGATTTATCTTTTGCTACATTCTCCATTGAGCAGAGAGATGTTAAAGTAAATATGGAAAAGCGAGCCCCTCATATGATTGAAAATGTGGAGGAATCACTAGAGCCTATTAGAACCAGCTTTGTGGAAACAAATTTGGAAAACTTTTGTGTTGAGGAAGATAAAACAAAAGAAGAAATCTAGCTAGCACCTATTGATAAAGAAGTGCTAAATATATCATCAAAAGATGGCTTATGGAGAATGCATTTTTATGGAGCATGTTCTAGAGATGGCTTAGGAGTAGGAATATTCTTGACTTCCCCCCAAGGTAAAACATTCAATTATTCTTTCTTGTTGCAATTTTCTTGTATCAACAATGTCCTTGAGTATGAGGCTCTTATACTTGGTCTGAAGATAGATTCAAAGCATGGTATTAAGGCATTAAAATTATTGGGACACTATGAGTTGGTTGTTTCCTAGATTAAATCCCACTTTGCAGCTATAGATAAAAGACCTAGACAATACAAAAATGTAGTGTGGGATACCATTAAGGCCTTTGATGCTTTTGGCATTGAATGGGTCGAGAGAGGACAAAATGCTAGGGCTGACTTATTAGCCAACATAGCTATTAAAATTGATGATGTCACCTTTGGTGGCATCTCACAAATAGAAATAAAAACTAGGCCTACATTACCAAATAATATTTGCAACTAGCAAGTATTTGATAATGACACAGATATTTTGAAATTTTTGCATTATGTTGATCAATATGAGAGCCAAGAAATTGATTTTGGCTCATTTGTAATTGAGATTGATGGGAAAGAAACTCTATTCAGGAATGAGGTAATTTAGCTCAAAACAAATACTATTCCCTGAGGCTTGGTTGCAATTGAAAGGGATTTTGATGGTCCTGATATGTCCAATACCAAGCAAGCATCCTCTCATAAGTAAGATTTAGAAGAAATAAACTTAGGAACAAAAGGTGCTCCTAAGAAGGTTTATATCGGAAAGAAAATGAAGCCACATGTTAGAAAGAATTGATTACCCTACTTAGAAAATATAGAAATGTTTTCGCTTTGTCATATGAGGACGTCAAAGCATATAGGGAGGATCATTTCCAACATGAAATCCCACTAAAACCTAATATGTAGCCATTCAAACAAAAAAGGAGACCAATTAACCCTACATTACAACCCAAAATGTAGAAAGAGCTTGCTAAATTAAGGGACACATGAATCATTAAACCAATTAGGAACTCATCTTGGGTCTCTAACTTGGTGCCTCTAAGAAATAAAAATGGGGACATTAGGTTGTGTGTTGATTTTAGAAACTTGAATGTTGCTTCCTTGAAAGATAATTACCCACTGGCTAATATGGAAGCTATGTTGCAAAAGGTCACAGGGTGTGAATTAATCTCCACGATGGATGGATTTTCTAGTTATAACCAAGTAATGGTCAAGGAGTATGAGCAATTCAAGACTACTTTTACCACACTATGGGGAACATACGTTTATGTAAGAATGCCATTTGGACTAATAAATGTTGATGCAACTTTTCAAAGGGCTATGGATGCAGCCTTTTCATATTTTATTGAATTATTCCTTGAAATTTACCAAGATGATCTTACTGCCCATAGCAAGAGTGAGGATGGCCATTTTTGTCATTTAGAAAAGATTTTTATTAGAGCTCTGGAATATGGGATATCTCTAAACCCTAGGAAGTGTGCATTCATAGTAGAATAAGGAAAGCTGCTAGGGCATATTGTTTCAAAGGATGGGGTTTGGGTTGATCCACAAAGAGTGGCAGATATTGATAAGATCACATAGCCAAGAAATGTAAAAGGTGGTCAATATTTCTTAGGGAAGATAAATTTTATAAGGAGGTTTGTCACAAATTTTGTTGAGATTGTCTGCCCAATTTCTAAGATGCTTAAAAATTGAGAAAAGATAGTATGGACAGGAGAGCCTTCCAAAGATTTTCAAGCTATTAAAGATGATATCAAGTAGGCCCCTATTCTTAAGTCACCTGATTACTCAAAAAAATTTCAATTTTTTACTTTTGTTTCTTTCCACACTATAGCTGGGGTTTTATTGCAAAAAAATAATGTTGGTTTTGAGTAGCCAATTACATTTTTTAGTAAATCATTGTAGGCTGTGGAATTAAATTATGATATAGTAGAAAAGCAGGCGTATGCTCTGGTAAAAGGAGTTTAAAATTTCAAGCCTTACCTGATGGGAGTAGTTGTTGTCGCATATGTACCAACAACTGCAGTTAAGGATATCTTCACCCAACAAGAGACTACAAGAAGGTGGTGTAGATGGATAAATAGAATCCAGGAATTTAATATTAACATAAAAAATCACCAAGCTTGTAAGGGATTAGGGTTTAGCCAATTTAATGGCTAAAGGAAATTTGGAGGCTAATCAAATAAACCAAATAGAACAAAAGAATATTGCACCTATCTGTGATATGCAAACTTGTGGCTAGTATAGGAGGATTTTTGAATATCTACAGACAATGCATTATCTTGAAGGTATGCGAATTAATGAGAAAATAACCCTTAAATTACAAGCAATTAGGTATGTCATTATTGATGATGAACTCTGGTGGAGGAGTCCTGAAGGTATTATACTTAGATATGTGGATGGAGATCAAGCTAAGGATATACTGGTAGAAATTCACAAAGGAGATTGTGGAGGCCATTACATGGCTAAGACAACAACTCACAAGATTTTAAGAGCAGGTTTTTGGTGGCGTAGTATATTCAAATATGCTCATAGGTATGTCAAAAGATGTGATGCTTGTCAAAGATTTGCAGGGAAGTTGAAGTTTTCTGGTAATTTTCCCATGAGACCGGTGTTTGTTTCAACTCCTTTCCAATAGTGGGGCATTGAATTCATAGGAAAAATATTTGAAAAATCAAGTGGAGGACATGCATGGATATTGGTGGCAACCGACTATTTTACTAAATGGATTGAACCAATCCCAACTAGAAGGGCCACAAGTAAAGTAGTCATTGATTTTTTGACTTATAATATCTTAAGCAGATTTGGGGTACCTGAAAGAATTTTTTCAGATAATGCCATGTGCTTTAGATCTAAGGAATTATTGATTTTTGTAATCAATATGGTATAACTATTTCATACTCTTTTCCGTATCACCCAAAGGAAATGGATAGGCAGATTCTAGCAATAAGATCCTAATGAATATTATCAAGCGTATGATTGAGAAAAATAAGAAGGCTTGGGATTCAAAATTGAAATTAGCACTATGGGTTGATAAAACAACTATCACAAAGGCAATTGGTCATTTGCCTTTTAACCTTGTTTATGGGATGGAATCATGTATACCACAAAAAAATTTGTTGAAGATGTACGAGTTTGTCCAGGAATATGATGATGATGTGTGTGATGAAATGAAACACAAAATGGAAGAATTAAATCAACTGGATGAAACTAGAAGAGAGGATCACAAGAGAAATGAAAAATTGTAGCTTCAGGTAAAACACCTCTATGATAAGAAGGAAATTGAAAGAAATTTTAAGGTCAGAGTGATGGTGTTTGTCTAGAATGCAAGATCAGAGGATAAAGGCAAACATGGAAAGTTTGATCCCTTATGGATAGGCCCATACATAATAATGGATACACATGGGGAGGATTCATATTTCTTGCAGTCAATCAGAGGTGAAGTTCTGGAATTGCCAATACACGGATAGTTCTTGAAATACTATTTCTCTTGAAATAGCTCTGTTTCCATGTACGATGTACAGTCCTATAAGTAGTGTATATAAGTGTGTTTGTTTTTGTTTTTTCTTTGTCTGCTTGTCTTGTTCGGACAAGTCCCTAGTTTTGGTTCTCTTTGCGTCTGGTATGATCTCCAAATATTTTGGAATATTGCTATGCCCGCAAGGAGAATACATCCCCAGTTGGAGCCACTCCTGGAGTTTTTAAATTTCCCCCCTATGCGTTTTCATTTATAGTTTCCTTGGCTCTAATTGGTTTGGTTTGGATTTTGGAGTTTTACCATAATTCTTGGTCGCAGGTTGACTTGTTATTGTGAGTGGCTGGCCAAATAAGTATGGTCTGAACCATTTTTGGTCATTGCATTACCGACCCCTTTTTACCTCCCCTCTTGGTTTTTCGGGTTTCGACTGTGTTTTATTTTTCCTTAGTGTTGGGTTGATAAATGAATAAAGTTTTTAGACTAATCCCTAAAAATTTTGGCCTTGAGGGTCATTTCCCCATCCACCTAGTTAGTCCCCTTTTTATGAATAACCTTTTTGCATGTGCAGGTTTTATAACCGTTAGATGGAATGATTCACATCTTGACCGTTCCCCGCTAGCCTCACAAGGTCTTCGATGGCATCATAATAATGATGCGAGGTATGCGAGATGCTGCCATCTATCGCTTGTGATTGTGGGGGCCATTCAGTTTTCATCGACTGATGAAGGATAGTGAAGCTGACAACTATTTTCTTAAGTAATGCATCGTGGCCGTTCCTAGCTGACCTAGCGTAATTAAAATACTAGTTTCAATAATGTTGTGAGGTGTGTGAATTATGGACGCATGGACACCAATGTTGTATGATAGATGATCAAGCTAGGACCCATTTCATGCTTAGGTGGTGTAATGTAGGTGAATTTCTATTTGCCTAAGTTTTGGTGAACAAACGTGGCATTTTCAAACCACTTTTGACTGCATCCGAGTCGTTCTTTTTGGATTACATTGATTTGGATCAACGAGTGGCATTTGAAATAGGCTGATGTTGTACTATATCCATTTTATCTTGCACAAGTGAATAGTAATGGCTAAGTTCAGACAGTTCTCCCATAATTAAATTCTAAAATATTAGTGAATTACTATTTTTCTTGCCTATCTCTCCATGCTAAAGAATTTTTCCTAGTACCAAGTGAAGTGGGCTATTTTTGTGAAAATTTAGCCTCAATGCCATTGAAAATTTTGAAAGTTTGGTGGGGATTCTGAGGAACAAGTGGGTTATGGAAGAAAGAGGAATACCTGTTGATGGTGAAAATCACACAAACAATGTTAAACATAATATTTGTGCTCTATTTCTCCTGAAAAAGAAAGACAACATATAGTAGTCTAACTCCCAAGGTCTTGGTAGTTCATTCTCAATTGTCTGGTGTCACTCAGTTGGTCCATGCAACTACAATTTTCAAGGGGCCTTTTTTGGTAATAAGGAATGTAAGCGACACAGGTTCATCAATCTATACTTCACAACAACGAGTTTAAATAAACAAAAAAAGATAGATCAGGGCATACACCAACGAAACATGAATAAAAATTATCTAATATCCAGACATATACTTTCAACAAGGAATGTTCCTTCAATAGATCAATAAAACCATAACATGATGTAATTTATAGAAAAATCCATACTATTGATGCATTTATGGTGCTTAGTTTAACCATCACAATCAGACATCATAATACTTTTAAGATTCAAAAAAGAACAAACTCTCATTTGTTGCTAAAATCATAGATGAACAGACATTCAACGATTGAATCTATAGATAATTTAATGAAATAACCTTCTAAAATCTGGTTCCTTCTATTGATTCTCATCAAATAAGAAACATTTATGCTTTAGAAAACTCACTGGCATACAAAAAAATTATGATTCATTAACCTCATCCAGTAAAAATCAATTCCAACATAATACTATGTAAAAACTCATATTTGTATTCAACTGTAACTAATAATAACAAAGTATCTTTGCAAAGCTATGAAATTCCTAACTCTTAGTATTAGGTGACTAATTCTATTCTCATCAACCGACCTTTACAATATGATACCCCAAAAGTATATATAGACATACAAAGCATAAAATCCTCTCAATCAAAATTGAGATCCACAATTTTAGGAACTAAAATTTCTTGGAAACTCAGACTGGTTGATCTCTAGTTCCAATGTTGATCATCTTGTAAAACAAGAGAGAATAAAAAGGAAAAAAGAGTCATGTGCCCAAAACACTGCCACTCATCCTTGTGTAGTTTAGTCCAAAGTATATTCATCATAACTCGAGAAAACCTGTTGAAGAATATCTATATCTGACCCATCGATCCAGCTGTCCTCGAATTTGATTCTCTTTAACTCTGCAACAACAAACTCTTTCATGTCCCTCAATTTTGTCAATTCCCTTCTTTCAGCCTTTACTTCTTCCCTAATATCCATCAATCTATCTAATAGTAGATCTTCTCCATCATCTTTCTTTTGCATAACCTCTTGAAATCTACTATCCCATTTCTCTTTTAACTGACTTAGAGGTAGACCCTCCTTAACTGGTATACCAAGCTTAACTAGAATAGCTACAACAACTTCTAGTTCATCAAGTTGTCCTTTCAAATCCTTACTAGCATCCTGAACTTCATTCCTATGCTTATATATATCAGATCTGAGCCGGATGATACTAGAGGCCTTTTCCAAGAAATCTGCATTGTCTTCCTCAAGGATTTACTGTAATTTATTTATATCTTTTATCTTCTAGACATATCCCCTATATTCTTCCTCTTGTTGTTCCAATGTTTCAGTATGGTGCTTCATTTCCTCTATTAACTCTAATGCTTCCTCATGGATTTCAAAACTGCTTCCTAGCACCTCACCTACCTCCTGGTTAATATTATCCATCCATCTATCAATCATCCCAACCTTATTCTTTACTTGCACCAGATGATCCACCTCTCTTTTACTGAGCAAAACTGGTTTTTCTCAGGAAAAAATTGGTTGTGATCTAGGAGCAGAAACATCCTTCAAAAAGGTGCACAAATGATCCAATTGAGCTTTGAGCTCATCCTTTCTCTACTTGTCCTTTATCTTTCTCGACTTGGTGGATGATGCTACAACATCAACCATGTTCATTTGCTGATTTCTTGTAGGCCTTCCCAAATTGATAGTGCCTAATTGGTAATCATTGACTTGTATATCTCCCACTTCTTTATCCACTACTGGTATTGCACATTCTGCAATAATTTCCCCTACCTCAGTTAGCCTTGTGGAATGAAGAATCCTAGCCTTCTTCTTGGGTCTCTCATTTTCAATTTATTTCATCATGTCATCCCAATTAAGAGGCTATGGGGGAGCTATTAGTTTCTTTTGAAGATCAAGATTTAACCAGGTAGGAGCACTCAGAGTGGTATCCATTAAGGCAGAACAGGAGGCAATAGTTATAGAGGATAATGGTTGTAGTATATTAACCCTAGGTTGAGAATCAACCTCTTGTATATTTTGTTGTTCTTCCTCTACATTCTCTTTCGGAAGTTTTTCAGCTTCTTCCTTATATTTTTGCTCTTGTATCATCTTATCCTCTAGTTCCCTTTTCAATCTATCTTCCTCCAGCCTCTTCTCCTCAAGTAGTTTATATCTTTCTTCTTCAAAAACCTTAAGTCTATTTGAATCTTCCTTCTCTTTTTGTTGCTGCTTAGACATCTCCTCAACATCTTTTTCCTTTTGTAGGCACTCTGCTTCTTCCCTTTTCTTGTAGGCCTCTTCAATTATTTTTAATTTAGCCTCAAGGGATTCTCTTTCTCTTCTTTTTTTGGCCTTTTCCTCCTCTAGCTCATGTATCTTATGCACCATATCTAGCTTGTCATTTTCTTCCTATTTCTTGAGCTCATGTTCCCTTTGTTGTTGATGCTTGATTACTTCATCATCTCTCTTCTTGGCATCCAAGTGCTATTGTTGAAGCACTGCATCATCTTGTGCCTTAGCATCTATTTCTTTTTCCTTTTATATGGCTTCAACATGTGCCTTCACATCGGAAGCTTTCTTTACTTCTTCAATAAATGACCATTGGTTTTCCTCAATTAACACATGCTTAGTTTTTTCCGGAGGCATCTCTTCTTGTGCATCCTTTTATGATAAAGTCTCATCAGAATCTATTTCAATATCCTGAACCTCCATTTATACTTCCTTTCCCTTCAAGGTTTTAACTATATCATGGAGAGTTCCCTTAGGCATCTCTCTACCTTGTTGCTCTGTAGGAGGGACTTGAGTAGATGATTGAACCATCACTGATGTTGAAGCGACAGATCCTGTTGGGACATCCTCCTCATGTGTCCCAGACAAATCTTGGGTTGAAGCTTCAAGCTCAAATTCCTCAACATCAGGAGGGAATAATTCCAAGGGTTCCTTGGGAGAAATTTTCCTCTTGGTTCTCTTATACCCTTTCCCTCTCTTAGAAGTTAGACCCCCAAGAGCTTTGGCTCTGAGCACAACCCATTAGATACACCTATCCAAGATTGGTCTTCTTATTTTTTTTGATGTCAATTGTCTCCTCAACATCCAAATCCACCGAGTCCAAACTCTTAGTACCTATGTTCACTGCCTCATATGAAGGCTCCAACACTATACCATCATATTTTAGTGTATCAGGAACATCAACCTTCACCCCAAATTTCACCATAAGTTGGGTAAAAAGCCTTCCATAATTTCTTTTCCTGAGGTCATATAAATCCTGGATATCACTCTAGAAGTCCTCCAGTAGGTTGAAATTTGTATCAAAGACTGAAGCAAGCAAAGAACTCATCTTTTTGTTCAAATCAAAGTGCTTCTAGGCAATATATAGGCCCAATTTGAAATGTATCAACTCAATAGAAACCACCTTAGCTCCCACAAGGTGTGGGCAACTGTACTCACCAAACTACATGGGGAACTTGTGACAACCTAGTTTATGTTTTATTCCAAACTTGGCATTGACCCCCAACTCTTGGTAAACAAACTCCATTAAGACTATTTGGTTGCTGCAACACCTGGGGAGCAAGTGAGGATGACCCTCAAACCTAGCCAATCATAAATATGTAAATTTGTGGTACTGGATATACCAACACCCCCATTCTATAATTAATGGCATGGCCAATTCGCTTATTCTATACCTTGCATCTCTATCAAGTTGGTTAATAACCACATATAAAAATGCATCATTAATTCTTCTAAAATGTAACTTAGAAATTTGCAGGGATAGATAGTCATAATGGTTCCAAAATTTCTTTTTCCCATCAAATTCTCCCAATACTCCTACTCTATTTAATCCTCAAAAGATGCGTCCCCTTGCTGCTGCATACACAACATAAGAGGTCATAAGAAAATCTTAGTTTTCCTTACTTTGATCAGTTGATCATATATGCTATATGAGACAATTATAGGACAATAAAACTGTTGCTTTCCATCCAAGATTTGTTGAGAATTTATGTCTTGGCGTGAAAATTTTGGTTATATCGGCCTTTGCCTCTTACCACAGTAGTTCTGTTCCTGGCAGTTACCATGCTACCGCGGCAAGTCATGGGGCTAACCATGGTGGCCACGGTAAGCTGCCTGCGGCTTGGATTTGTGGTTACCGTGGCCAACCACAGGGCTGACCACAGTGGCCGTGGTAAGCCACCTACAGCTTGGCCTAGCGGTTACCACGGTGGCCGTGGTAAAACTGCTAGCGGTCAGATTGACGGTTACTGCCCTACCATAGGGTGGCTTGTCGGGCCTCGCAGTAGCACGGTAAGACCATTTGTGGTCCCTTTGATCGCCTACCGCCATACCACAGGGTGATCACGGGAAGGCCGTAGTAGTGCAGTAAGGTAAATGGTGAGCTCGATATGGTTATCGCCATACCACAAGGCGAGCTCGGGTGGACCACGGTAGCATGGTAAAGACTATTGAGAGCTCGGTAAGCTCGGCGACCAAGTTTGACCGAGTTGGAATCAGGTCAGAACTCGACAGTGAATAAGGTATGGACATGTGGCTCAGTGTAATGCGATGATCGGCTCAAGGCCAATGAAGTAAATGCAGTAGGTTCAGGTCAACTCAGGGTTGTGTTACAGAACCTGATCTGGGTAATGGTAGTTATAGCCTGGGTGGCTCGATGTAGGAAGATCGACATGGGTAGTTCAGTGGTGCATTTTGATTAGAGATGATTGTACTTGGTGAGTGGTGGTTGTCTGACATAATTGAATGCAATGCATGACTTATGTTAGTCAAATGTGTGATTGCAAAAAAATGTGAGAGTGGTAATATAATTCGAACTGTATGTTCTGGGAGACCATTGTAATAGAAAGATATATTTTAAAGTGCTACTATGAGTTGAATAGGAAAGACTGAATCTTTGTATGTAACTATTTTGTTACCGAAATACAATAAGTATGACTTTCTGTGGTGGGTTTTTTTTACCTGAAAAAGGTTTTCCCACGTATATCTGGTGTCAAACTATGAATGCTCAATTGGTGTGTTTTATTTTAGTTGCATGGATTCATCTCAAGTAGTTATGTTAAGCTTTTGAACTAAGTTTTTGATTTATTCCTTTGTTGTATTAGTGCTAAGGGAATGTATTCCACACTGTTGGGTCTCTAGATCCATGAATGTTTTTCCCTTCAAGTGGTATCAGAGCTTAGCCAGTTAGGTTATCCTTGTGGGAAAGATTAGTTTTTTGTGCTAATACTGTTTCAGTGGGAGTGTTGCATTGTTAAAACTTGTTGTCTGAGATGGCAAGTATATTTGGTAGAATTGATATTGAAAAATTCAATGGCAGTAACTTTGAGTTATGGAAACTCAAGATAGAAGACTTGCTTGTGGATAGAGACCTTTGGATAGTTGTCTCTGGAACTAAGCTACAAAGAACAATGCAAGAAGCTTGGGATCTTGCTAGTAGAAAAGCAAGAGGTTTGATAAGACTGAGTCTAGCTAATTTTGTTCTCCTGAACGTTCATTAGGAGCAGTCTGTAGCTTCTTTATGGAAGAAGATTGGTGATATTTATCAGGGAAAGTCCATAGTAAATAAGTTATTCCTGAGAAAAAAGTTGTATTCCTTGAAGATGGATGAAGGTGCATCTATTGCAGACCATCTAAACTCATTTAATATGAGTGTTAGTCAACTGGCATCTGTAGGTGTAAAGATAGAGGAGAAGGATCGTTCATGCTCTTGTTGTGTTCATTACCTGATAGTTGGGATCATCTTGTGATGGCCATTGGAAGCACTATTGCTACTTTCAAGATGGAAGACATTGTTGCCTCATTGCTATTTGAAGAGATGCAGAGGAAGTCTTCAGAGATGGCCAAAGAGGCTCTTGCTATTCGAGGAAGACTAAAGGAGAAAGACAAGAAGAAGGAAAAGAAGTCAAAATCCAAATCTGCAGGGAGATCAAAGTCTCCTGGTAAAAAGTTCAAGGTAAGGTTCTGGAACTATGGGCAACTTGGTCATATCAGAAAGGACTGCAAGGAGAAGAAGAAGAAGAATTATTCTGACAAGGAATCTTCTCAAAGTGATGCAAACGCCTTCATTGCAGCAACCTTGAAAACTCAAGCATCTGATGATGTCTGGTTGGTTGACTCATGTGCATCTTTTCACATGACATCCAATAGAGAATGGTTCTCCAAATACGAAGAGTATAATGGTGGAAAGGTGTACTTGGCAAGTGATTCAACATTGGAGATAGTTGGTAGAGGGAAAGTCAAAATTCAGTTTCTTGATGAGAGAGTCAAAGGTATTGGTGGTGTACTTCACATACCAGGTCTGGCTTGAAATCTTCTTTCTATCAGTAAGTTAAATGATGTTGGTGTAGAAGATTCTTTTTGTAGTAAAGGGTGTAAAATGGCTAGAGGTGCAATGGTACTGGCTAAGGGTGTTCGTACTGGCACTCTATACAAGCTGGATGCACGTCTTGTTATTTGTAACAGTGCCTCTGTAAAGACATGTAATACTGCACCCATAGAGAAAGATGAAGACTCTTCTCAGGCTGCAAATGCTATGGAGGTAAAACTCCCAGCTGAGAAGACTATGTTGTGGCATCATAGACTTGGTCACATTGGTGAGAAAGGTTTAAAAACCTTGAAGAATAAAAATCTTGTAGAAGGGCTTGCTGATTGTAGCCTTGAGTTTGACTTTTGTGAACATTGTATCTATGGAAAACAACACCATGTTTCTTTTTATTCTAGTCCTCACAAATCTTGTGGTATACTAGATTATGTTCATTCTGATGTGTTTGGTCTAGTTAATGTTCCTTTGTTATCAAAGTCTAGATATTATGTTTCATTTATTGATGATTGTTCGAGAAGGGCATTTGTATACTTCATGAAAAGTAAATCAGAAGTGTTTAGTCGGTTTAAAGAATTTAAATCTTCGGTAGAAAATCAGACTGGAAGAAAAATATAGTTTTTAAGGACAAACAATGGAGGTGAGTTTTTTTCTGCAAATTTTGAAAGGTATTGTACTGATCATGAAATTAAAAGGCACAAGACAATGCCTTACACTCCATAGAAAAATGGAGTTGCTGAAAGGTTAAACAAGACACTGATGGAAAAGGCAAGGAGTATGCTGAGTGGTGCTGGTCTGGAGTAGAAGTTCTAGACTGAGGCTGTGGCTACAATATGTTATTTGATAAATAGATCTCCCTATTCAACTCTTGTTGATAAGACACATTTGGAAGCATGGTCTGGGAAGAAGCCCTCTCTAAGGCATGTCCGTGTGTTTGGTTGTGAGGCATATGTTTATGTGCCAAATGAAAAGAGATTTAAATTGGATAATAAGGTTGTCAAGTGTATTCTCATTGGCTATGGTGTTGGTGTGAAAGGATACAAGCTTTGGAATCCTGATACTGAGAAAGTTTTGTACAACATAAACATGATATTTCGTGAGCTAAAACCTTCAGTTAGTGATCAACAACTTGGGACAAATCAGAGTGACAACAAGAAGGATGCAGTTGAGATTCCCCAAACTCCAGAAAGGGAAGAGCTGCATGGTATTCTTGAGACTGAGGAGAGCTCAAGCAGCTCTGGAAGTTATGATGATGAAGAACAACCTTAGCCTGTGAGAAGATCTACATGAGAAAGAAGGCAACCTAAAAGGTATGGTTTTTCTATGCTAGATTCAAACTGTGCCTATGCTTTAATTACTAGCAATCAACATGGCTGATTCTAATTCTTGGCTAGAAGCCATGAATGAAGAAATGGATTCTTTGAAAAAGAATGACACCTGGAACTTGGTGCCATTACCTAAGTGGTGAAAGCCTATTGGCTGTAAGAGGATATTCAAAAGGAAGACGGGTCTTGATGGTAGTGTTGAGAAGTATAAGGCTAGATTGGTTGCAAAATTTTTTTCTCAAATAGAGGGAATAGATTATGGAGAGATCTTTTACCCTGTAGAAAAGCTGACATCCATCAAATTTCATTTGTCTTTAGCAGCTATATATGATTTTGAAATTGAGCAAATGGATGTGAAAACAACGTTTCTCTTGGTGAGCTGGAAGAAGAAATCTACATGTCCCAACCTGAGCATTTTGTTGAAAGAGGTAAACAAAATCTGGTCTATAAGTTAAACAAAGCTCTCTATGGTTTAAAGCAATCTCCTAGAATGTGGTACTAGAAATTTGATGCATTTGTGTTGTCAATTGGTTTTGTGAGATCAAAATCTAATCATTGTATTTATTTCAAATCTGAGAATGATCGTGTGCTTGTTATCACCCTATATGTGGATGATATGTTATTTATTGAAAATAGCAAGACTATGATTTCTAACCTTAAATCTCAGTTGTCTGCAAAGTTCAAGATGAAAGATCTTGGTGCAGCTAGGTACATTCTTAGAATGGAGATTACTAGGGATAGAAGAAGCAGAAAGATTTGGCTTGGTCAAAGTAAGTATGTGAAGACTGTTCTGGAGAGGTTTAGCATGGATGACTGCAAGTAGCTTGTGGTTCCTATCTTGCATGGAACTAAGCTGTCAGTTGATGACTATCCAAAGTCTTCTACAGAGATGGAAGACATGACTAGTGTGCCTTATGCAAGTGTTGTTGGTAGTTTGATGTATGCCATGGTCTATACAAGACCAGACATTGCCCAAGCAGTGGGAGTTCTAAGCCAATTTATGGAAAATCCGGGAAGATCACATTGGGATGCTATGAAGAGAGTTTTTTAGGTATTTGAAGGGGACTTTAGATTATGCTTTGTGTTACCAGGGCAACATGGTTGCATCACAAAAATCTCTCAGCTTCCAAGGATATGTTCATTCAAATTGGGCAGGGGACATAGATAGCAGGCGATCCACCAGTGGATATACTTTCATGCTCAATGGTGGAGCTATCAGTTGGATGAACAAGCGACAAGTAGTAGTTGCTTTATCCATGATAGAGGTAGAGTACATGGCTGCAACTCATGCATGCGAAGAAGCTGGTTGGCTGAGGTGTTTGTGTTCAGACATTGGTTTTGATGCTGGGTAGATTACAATTTGATGTGATAGTCAAAGTGCCATTTGTTTGGAAAAGAATTCAACTTTTCATGCCAGGACCAAGCACATTGATGTGCAGTATCACTCCATGAGGGATATGGTTGAAGATGGCAGGGTCAGTCTGGAAAAGGTAGACACCTTGAAGAATGTTGTAGATGCTTTGACAAAGCCTGTGAGTACAAACAAGTTCATATGGTGCTCAAAATCGATGGGCCTTGGGGCCTATGATAGACAGTGATTTTTTGTTGCTTTGGGGTTAGCTAGAAGTGTTCATCAAGTGGGAGCTTGTTGAGAATTTATGTCTCAACTTCCAGCTTGAAGCCCCGCGCTTAAAGTCTTGGCGTGAAAATTTTGGTTATATCGGCCTTTTCCTCTTACCGTGGCAGTTTTGTTCCTGGCGGTTACTGCAGAACCACGGCCTAGACATTACGACGGTACCGTGGCCAACCACAGGGCTGAACATAGTGGCCGTGGTAAGCCACTTGCGGCTTGGCCTGGCGGTTACCGCAGTACCATGACTAGCCATAAGGTTGACCGTAGTGGCTGCGGTAAGCCGCTTGTGGCTTGGCCTGGTGGTTACCACGGTGGTCATGGTAAAACTGCCAGTGGTCAGGTTGACTGTTACTGCCCTACTGCGGGGTGGCCTGTCTACCCCCGTGGTAGTGCGATAAGACCATCTGTAGTCCCTTTGACCGCCTACCGCCATACCACAGGGTGATTATAGGAAGGTTGTGGTAGCGCGGTAAGGTAAATGGTGAGCTTGGTATGCTTATCACCATACCACAGGGTGAGCTTGGGTGGACCGTGATAGCGCGGTAAAGACTGTTGAGAGCTCGGAAAGCTCAACAAGCTTGGTGACCAGGTTTGACTAAGTTGGACTTAGGTCATAACTCAACAACGAATAAGGTATGGACACGTGGCTCTGTGTCATGCGATGATTGGCTCAAGGCCAATGAAGTAAATGCAGTAGGTGCAAGTCAACTTAGGGTGGCATTACAGAACCTGATTTGGGTAATGGTAGTTATGGCCTGGGTGGCTCGATGTAGGAAGATCAACATGGGCAGTTCAGTGGTGCATTTTGATCAGAGATGATTGTAATTGGTGAGCGACGGTTGTCTAATAGAATTGAATGCAATGCATGACTTATGTCAGTCGAATATGTGATTGCAAAAAATGTGAGAGTGGTAATATAATTCGAAATATATGTTCTGGAAGAATATTGTAACAGAAAGATATATTTTAAAGTGCTGTTGTGAGCTGAATAGGAAAGACTGAATCTTTGTATGTAACTGTTTTGTTACCGAAATAAAATAAATCTAACTTTGTGTGGTGGATATTTTTTACCTAAAAAGGTTTTCCCACATATATCTGGTGTCAAACTGTGAATGTTCAATTGGTGTGTTTTATTTTACTTGCATGGATTCATCTCAAGTAGTTATGTTAAGCTTTTGAACTAAGTTTTTGCTTTACTCCTCTGTTGTATTAGTGTTAAGGGAATGTATTTCGCACTGTTGGGTCTCTAGATCCATGAATGTTTTTCCCTTCAAGTGGTATTAGAGCTTAACCAATTAGGTTATCCTTGTAGGAAAGATTAGTTTTTTGTGCTAATACTATTTCAGTGGGAGTCTTGCATTGTTAAAACTTGTTTCTATTTGAGATGGCAAGTACATCTGGTAGAATTGATATTGAAAAATTCAATGGAAGTAACTTTGAGTTATGGAAACTCAAGATAGAAGACTTGCTTGTGGATAGAGACCTTTGGATAGCTGTTTCTGGAACTAAGCCACAAAGTACAATGTAAGAAGCTTGGGATCTTGTTGATGGAAAAGCAAGAGGTTTGATAAGACAGAGTCTAGCTGATTTTATTCACCTGAACGTTCATGAGGAGTAGTCTATAGCTTCTTTGTGGAAGAATCTTGGTGATATTTATTAGGAAAATTCCCTAGTAAATAAGTTATTCCTGAGAAGGAAGTTGTACTCCTTGAAGATGGACGAAGGTACATCTATTGCAGACCATCTAAACTCATTTAATATGAGTGTTACTCAAAGTAATCTTGACATCACAAGTAATTTTAATACGATAAAGAATAACATCATAATCTAAAGACAAGGTCATATCAAAATGAAGGGGCTTAAAAATAATCTATAGGAGATCATCCCCATATGACTGAGAGAAACTATAATAATTAGGGCATTATGTTCAATTTAAACAAAAACATGCCAAAACCCTAATTTACAAACCCTCGACATGAAAAAATTAGGGCACACATTTAACCCTATTCAAAATAATTAGATTGACTCATAACTAAACTTCTAAGAAAAACCATAAATCAACAAACCCTACCAACGTAAAGCAATAGTTAATTACATCATGAAAAACCTAGGGCATCATGATACGGTCACAATTAAAATGTAAAAATGACCATGAAAAAAAAATGAACGAGAAACCAAAAGACTAGAAGGGAAAAACAAAATGTGAAAACATAACAAAAGAGAAGAAAAACAAAATGAACAACATGAACGTGCAAGAAAACTAAGAGTCACGAATTCATGAGAAACCAATGGCCAAATGAAACAACACGTAAAAAAAAACTAAAGAGAAGAACATAAACCCTACCTCTAAACACAAATAAATAGGTTAGCCCTCTCATGTGATTCCACATGTAATTATCTCCCTTTTAATCGAATCAGATGCCCAAATGCTGGACTGCAGCTCTGGTTCGCCCTTAATATTTTAAACAATGTTGATAACATCAATTAATCCTTAATTAAGGTTAAAAATGCAGCTTCATACGTGCATGGTACCTATAATCAATGCATGAAATGTGGCAGCTCAAAGTCAGAACTATAGAGGGAACATGCACATTTCTATTGTGCGGCTTTAGTAAAGTCAAACAATAAAATGGCAGGAGCAAAATCAAAGTGGGAACTGATTTAGAAACTTTTTTCAATTTGGAATCCGGTTCCTATTCTAGCTCCGGTTTTGACAACAAAGAAGAGAGTGAAACAAAAGTCAAAAGAAAAAAACAAAGACTGAGATGAGTAAATGCAACACAAAATCCTAATTCTAAACAAAAAGACCAAAAGGTAGAGGTAGAGGTGGAATGAACCTTTATTTCGAAACCATGAATAACTTCAAACTTAATTTCCACTCCGGCTTCAGCTCCGGCTCTAGCTTCGACAAAGACAAAACTGAAATATCACAAAAAGACTGTTGGGACTAGGATCATAATGAAATCTTTGAAACAAGTTTCAATATCTGATTTAGTTCCGGTTTTGGTTCCGACAGAACAAACACAAGAAAAACAAAGTGTTGGAAAATAATAACTCCAAACTTTATTTAAAAAAAAACCAAGGAGAAAAAAAAACGGGCGACCCATTTTGACCAAGGAAAAATATGGGGTGGTTATGGAAGGCATAAAAAATGGCGACTCGGCTAGGAAAATGGTTTACCCATTTTCAAGACACCCAAAAACTATTCAGTCACCCCAGAAGTACTTGACTTATGAAGCATGTTAACATGAATAAGATAAGATATATAGGATAAGATTGAGCTGGAATCTTAGATGTATGTGAGAATGAATAAATATGAATTTGAGTGTGTGCATATATTGTGCATCATTATTTATAGATACTATGTCTACTCCTGAACAACTATACCTAAGTTTCAAGCTACATAGGTTGAGTCCTTTAACTATCGTGCAATGAAATCTTCAGTATTTCTTCGCTGTCAGATAGGTGTCCATAGCCCCAACGAAGATACCTATAGTTCTCTCAAAGCATTTCTCTACTAACAGATAGGAATCCATAGCCCAGATAGAGATACTTGATTCACCCATTTGATATTTAGCTTGCCTTTTCTTTCTTTCTTTTCTCCTTTTTTTTTACTTAAGCTTCACTTGTAGAAATATTTTATGAACTTTCCTCAATACTCAGATACAATTGGTCTGAAATGTGGGTTGAGAACTACAATGGATTTCATGACAATTTTGGAATCAAAATTTTTACTTGAATCAAAAGGTAAAGCCACCCTCAAACAACTAGGTATTTACTTAGGAAAATGTTATCTATTTTGGTGATAAATTTTTTATCATAATTCATAAGATATTCACAATGTATCTTCTACCCCTAATAAATTTTCAAACTAGCATTAGAATGGTCATAAAACATGAGTTTTAGAATGAAATCATTTTCAAAGATGCTAATGAAAATACCTAAACCAATTTATCTCATAGTGCCTGTAGCATACTTTGAATAACAACCCCCTGTCTTGAGATGAACAAAAATGGAGA
Organism: Sequoiadendron giganteum; assembly: GCA_007115665.2. Taxonomy (NCBI): domain Eukaryota; kingdom Viridiplantae; phylum Streptophyta; class Pinopsida; order Cupressales; family Cupressaceae; genus Sequoiadendron; species Sequoiadendron giganteum. The sequence goes on along the minus strand of CM021104.1, from coordinate 507,694,832 downwards.
TCCCCAATGAAACAAGACAAAACAAAACAAACAAAGACAAAGAAAAGAACAAGAAAAACAAACAAAAACAAACAAAAATAAACAAAAATAAACTAAGGAAATAAAACACTTACTTACATATGATAGAGTATAATACATTCTTCTAAAATATCAGACCTTTCATGAAACAAAATAGTGCTTGAGAAACTGACCATTAATTGGAAATGGGACAGGATCTCCTATTAAGGTACTTAAATGAAAAGAATTCTCACCTAGTATCTCATCCACTTGATACAGACCTAACCAGAGTCTATCAAACTTCTGGTGCTCTCCCTTGTTCTCTCTGGCTTTATACCATAGTAATACAAGATCTGATATCCTAAAGGATTTTACCTTGGCCCTTTTGTCAAACCAATGTTTGGTGACAACCTGATGCTTAGGGAATTTCTGCAAAGAAGCATATCTTTGTTCCTCCATGTTAAGAAAATTAAGTAATCTGACCTCGATCCTATCATCCTTGGTATAAAATTCCTGCATCAAAATTAAGAACAAGTATTTGTAAATGGATCGGGAAGACTCGATCTTGAACATAGACTAACTTAAAAGGAGAATTTCCTAGAGCTCCTTTGATTTGGGTTCGATCTTCCCATAGGGAAAATCTCAACTAGGTGTGATAGTCCCTTGGATTATTTTCTAACAAATTTCTTATTACTTCCAATGGGTTTTTATCAGTGGATTCAACCACTCCATTTCCATGAGGGTAGTAATTGGATGAATACATCAAAATAATTTTATGTTCATAATCCCATTGAATGAATTCAACTGAAGAAAAATCAAGGCCATTATCACATATTGGGGTAAATGGAACTTCAAACCTCTTGGTGATGTTCTCAATCAAAAATTTGATAACCACCTCTGTGGTTCGATTTTTGCAGGGTTGGACCTTGGTCCAGCGTGTACAGTAGTCAGTTGTAGTCAAGATGAACTTGTGATCTACAGAAGAATTGGGATTAATGACCCCTACAAAGTCTAGTTCCCATTGAGAAAATGACCTTACCTCATACACTGGTTGCAAAGGCATTATCAAATTTCTTTCCTTGGGTGCAGAGGTTTGGAATACGTGACATGTCCTGACATGTTGGTGTGCATCCCAAAATACATAAGGCCAATAATAGCCTGATCTAAGAATTTGATGAGCCAAAGCATCCGTAGATCCATGCCATGTACAATGTCTTCCATGAAACTCTGAAATGGCGTGTTTTGTCTCTTGCTGATCCAAACAATGTAGGTAAATCCCTTGAAAGTTATTTCTGTAGATAGATCCCCCTTTAAGCATGTGGTGAGCACTCTTCATCCTTAAAGATCTTCTCTGAGTAGCATTTATTCCTTCTGGACATCTTTTATTGAGGAGGAAGAAGATCAAGTCCATGTACCAGGGATCCTTATTAAATGACTCCACAATAAACTGTCGATAGGTGATATTCTTGTCCACATCTTCCATTGATTTTGATAAACCCTGTCCTCAGATGAGTTTCATTAGATGAATCTCTAAGTCAAAATATTGTAGAATAGTCATCCACTTTCCTCCTCGCTCTCCCAATTCACTTTGCATCAGGAGAGACTTCACAGTTGGATCAAGGACTATGGCCATTACCTGACTTTGAAGAATGTAATGCCTGAACTTCTTTACCACTCGGACCAATGCAAAGGATTGTTTCTCCAGGGGTGGGTATCTAACCTCTACTTTCTTAAATGGAGAACTCATGAAGGAAATAGGTCTTTCCTCTCTCTCCTCTTTGTTATGTTAACATAGCTACACATGAATGGTCAGATGCGAAATATTAGATATAAAAAGGGCTTAGATAATTTGGCCTAGTCAACATAGGTGCCTCAGATATTGACTATTTGATTTGCAAGAAATCAGATTTAGCCTCATTGCTCGACTCGATTTTTTACTCTTTCTTCATCGTCTCATTAAGAGGTTTGATGATCTCCGCAAACCCTGCTATAAATTTTCTAACAAAATTAATCCTTCCAAAGAAGGATCTGATTTCTTTCTTTCTGCCTGGCCTTGTCAATTTTAAGATAGCCTCCACTCGATCAGGGTCTATGGATATGCCTTCTTCTGATATGATGTGACCTAAGAGTTTCCCTTCAGATACTCCAAACACACAATTTTTTGGATTGAGGGAGACACCATAGCTTATACATTTCTTGAGAGCCTTTTCAAGATCTGTAACGAGAAGATGGTTAAATAATGCACATAAATAATTATACACTTTCCTATCAAATATTTGAAGGCTACGTCCTTTTCCCATTGAAAGATTGCTCCAGGGTTGATAAGACTGAACAAAATCCTCTGATAGGAAAATGTGTCCCATTTGGTGGTGAAAGCAATCTTCATTCTATCCTCATGACTCACAAGGATCTGACTGTACCTAGAATAACCATCTAAGAATGACATCATCTGGGACCCATTAACCTTTTGTATCACTTCATCAAGAGAAGGCAGTGGATAATTATCTTTCTCAGAGGCTTCATTTAGATTCTTGAAATCAACACATAGTCTGATTTCACCATTTTTCTTGCGTAAAGGAACTAAATTTTCCACCCACATAGAATGTCTAATAGGAAAGATTATTCTTGCCAATAGGAGCTTTTGTACCTCCTTCTAGATAAGGGGCTTAATCAAAGCATTGAACGAGCATTGTTTCTGATGGAAGGGCTTGGCTTCTGGCTTAAGAGGTATAGTATGAGTAATCACCGAAGTGTCAAAGGTCTTGAAGTCATCATACCCCCAAGCAATGGCTGCAATGTTCTTATCCAAAAATTTGACTATTTTCTATTTAATTTATGCAGGACAGGTTTCACCTATGACAACATTTCTTTCAGGGCCCGAGTGATTTAGATTGACATATTCATATTTCCCTCCTTCACTCTCTGTGGGTACCCTCTATCGAGCCAATGGGTTAGAATCAAATATTCTCTCTAAAGCTACCATCCCTTTTGCACCACCATTCTCTGGATCCCAATCTCCCTGATCTCTTTTAGATTCATTTATTATCTACCCTTCGAAGACATTCGAACTTCCTAGAAAGGCTAATATATGCTAATCGTCATCTACTTAAAAATGTTGGACATTATCAGGGACAACTGGGATTTAAATTAATTCAATTGAAAATCTCTTTAGATTAGAGTCTTACATGGGTTCCAAGGTGCTAGCAACAATGACAAGGGCATCTACAAATTGATTCGCTTCTATATGGATCAGAGTAATCCCAAAATCATCAAATTCTTCAATTAAGTTCCAAACTCTGTTTTTGTACGCAACCAATCCTTTGTTATGACATGTATATTGGCTACGTACCTATTTTATGATCACTTTGGAATCGCCCATGACCATTAGAGCAGTGACCTTCTTCTGATAAGCGAACATAAGTCTGCAAGCAAGTGCTTCATACTCAACCACATTGTTCGTGCAACCAAACTACAACCTGTATGACACAAAGTAAGTTTTCCCTTTTGGGTTGGTTAGTTCAATCCTTGCTCCACTTCCTGCCTTGGATTTGGAGCCATCAAATTTAAGACTCCACAATTGGTCTTTAGTTGGGAGTTCTTTCTTTTTAGGGATGATAGGGGATGACTTACTTGGGATATGTGGTGGCTCAGAATTTTTCTAGTTACCAAAAATTGACTTGGGGCAAGGCTCACTTGAAGAATTTTCTATATTCACAGCTTGCTCAAGAATTACTTCCTAGACAACTTCTTGGATTAGATTACAATCTAATTAATTTTTAATTAATGTCTTGGGCATTGGTAGAGTATCTGGGGTAGGTGTATTGGAAAAGAACTGAGACACCTCAATTTATTCTTGAATGTTGGACCATAGAACTTGAGCTTGATCAAACCATGAGGAATCTTCCTCTTGAGAAAGGCTAGTCCTAGTGAGAATGGTAGCATCCTTAACTTTAAAAGAAAGCTCATTGATGGGTGTTTGGGGTTTTTATTGACATATTTGCTGAGGGTGGCCTATATTATTTAAGATATCTAGGCATGGTAGATATTTTCACTCCGAATGATTGTGATAATGAATCCTACACCAATTAGGAAGCAACAAACTGCTCAAATCAGTTTTTTCTCCTAATACCAACCTATCTTGTTGCAATTTCCTTATTAGAAGTTATTGGTTGATGCAGATCATTGGGTCAGTGTGTTCTAGGGGAAATGCATCCTTAGGATTGAGTACAAAGAAGGTCAGTACTTCCTCTTGCTTGTAAAATCCTATCTTGGTCTCAAAATATGCTACTTCATTTGGAGCATCATATTCTGTAATCATATGCTTGAGGCTTGTTTCACTCTCAATCTTTATCTGTGTTGCTACTCCTTTCTAGGATAGCCACATGTGAGAGAAATCCGAGCAGAATTATCCCCCAATAATTTTTATTAGCTCCCAACTTAGGTGCATACCATACTTCTATGGGATGTTAGCCACTTGGATATCTATGCAGGTTTGGATCCTTGGATCTAATCCAACCTATACATGCATGTTCTTTAGTTCTCCTACAAAATTGACCTCAATTTTTCCAACTGGATCACCTTCTTATTGGCCAGGGTAGGATTTAATCTTAACTTCTTACATATTGAAAAGGGCATAACATTACCCGATGCTCCAGAGTCTAATAAACAATTATTCAAATTCTTTCAATAAATCCTTAAACTTAAAAGAGAAGGTGGGGTACTGGTCTTACCTTTATAGATGGCCACATTCATCTCCTTCAATGGAGTCACTAAAGCTTTTCCCTTTAAGCGGCCTACATCCTCCAGGGCCTTCAATACCACTTCACGTTGAGTAAGACACCACTTCATAATGTCAAAGAATGCTAATGATGTCTTTTGTCTCTATAGTTCTACAATAAAATAAAATTTTGAATCATTCCTCACTTGAGATTTAGGAAAAGGAGTTGGATTACCTCTATTCTTAGAGGTTCATAAGGTCCCTTTTGTGGCAGTGGGTTATTATCTACAGTTTGGTTAGGTGGACCATGTTTTTTGGGGGTGCAGATGTAGTAAATGGGCCCTTATTCTGATTTCTCAAGAAATGATCACCTTTGGACTAGAAGGCTTGGGCATAATACACATCCTACTCTATCTCGTTATCTCCTTGCATGGGAAATTTTTATTTCTCTTCAATAATCTCAAAAGTCATAGCATTACTTACTGGCCCATTATCTTGAATTTCCTACTAGAGGATGGGAATCAGCTTGCACAATCTTTACCATTTTCTCCATTTCTGGGCAATTAGCCTCAGAATGTGCTACAGTAGTGTGTATTCTGCACCAATTAGTCATGAAATTAAGGTCAACCACATTAGCAGTATGTGATCTATCCTCACCTGATTGATAATTATGGGAAACTCCCCCATTGTTAGGTCTAGTATTCCACTACCTATTGTTGTTGTTGGACCTCTTATTATTTCCTCTATTTTGATTTTGGTAATTCTAATTAGAGGAAATTTTGATTCTAGAAGTTTCAGTTGGTGTTCTAATTCACATTCTGATTGGAGTAATTCACTTGGTTGTTGTAACCTCCCTGGTTTTGATAATTCTGGCTTTGGTTGTGGGGAGGGTTATGCCTAAGCTATGCCATATCATTAGACATTTGAGATAGAGTCTTTTTCAAATTTTATACCACATTGGTCAGTTGAACAGTTTGTTCATTTTCCACATTATACACTATGGATGGGGAATGAACATGTGTTGTTCCTCCTACTTGTTGTTGGTGATTTTGACCTTGTTGTTAAGAATCTTGCATGTCATTCCCAAAGAAGGGCATGGTAGGTGGGGCTTGCAACTCAGACATAGGTTTGTATCAGGAGTAAGACATCCTTGAGACAATGTTGTACAATGATGGGTTAGGCATCTGATAATCCATGGGAGGAAGAGCTTCTCCTAAACCTCCTGATTACAGACTTATCTGCTATTGCAATTTAATGGCTAGATGATACACTTTAGACAAAGAGTCAATTTTGTTGGCCCCATAAGTTCTCTACAAGAATAGACCAATCAAGGGATCAACAAATCTTAAATATGCCTGAATGGTGATATCCTCAGCCACTAAGTAAGGATCTTGTAGCCTACAAAACATCCTTTGGAATATAGTGTTAAATAGAGGCAATGGCTCATGATGTTCTTTTCTTATGGTGTCAAACTGATGATACAAGATGGTAGGGTCTACATAGACCTAAAACTAATTGATGAATGCATTTTATAAATCTATCCAACCCATAATAGATGCTTTGAGCAGATTTAAGTACCAATTATATGCCATGTCCCCTAAACAATAAGGAAAAAATCTACATACCACATCCTGATGAGCCACTTGAGCATGGGTACAGGCATCCTTGAATGCTTGTATATGCTCCTCAAATTCTTGATTCCCCATGCATGTACTTGGGAAAAAACCTTTCTGGATTCTTCGGTAGATAATGGATCCCCCCTGGAATAGTCCCTAGTGGAGAGGGGTTATTCACAAAGTAAGGCATGGGTAGGATTGGTTGAGCATGTGGTGGTGATATAGGTCAAACTGGTGGTGATACTAGCCTAATCGATGGTGGTGATATAGGTCGAACTGGTGGTGACAGTAATCTAATTTATGGTGGTGATGGTTTGACAGGGGGTGGTGTACATGGATTTGGTTGAAATCCAGGTGGAGTAAGCAGTGGTGGCAACAGTGGGATCAAAATTCTACGAGCATGGGATCTAGGTATAACTGGTGTTTGGAGTTCTAGTAATGGTTCAGGGTCAGTAGAGGATCTAAGAATCCTCACATACTTTTCTAGTGAGAATGACCCAATCCAAGCCAGCTTGTTCCTTCAAGGCCCTACTTCTAGTGCTAGATCTGGTGATGGTGAAAATAACACAAGCAATGTTAAACATAATATTTCTACTCCATTTCTTTGGAAAAAGAAAGACAACATATAGTAGTCTAACTCCCAAGGTCCCAATAGTTGGTTCTCAACTATCTGGTGTCACTCAATTGGTCCATGCACTTGTAATGTTCAAGGGGCCTTTTCTGGTAATAAGGAATGTAAACAACATGGATTCATCAATCTATACTTCACAATAGGGGGGTTTAAATAAACAGAAAAAGATAGATCGGGGCATACATCATTGAAACATGAATACAAATTATCTAATATCCAGACATATACTTTCAACAATGAATGTTCCTTCAATAGATCAAGAAAACCATAACATGATGTAATTTACAAAACAATCCATAATATTGCATGCATCTATGGTGCTTAGTTTAACCATCACAATCACACATTATAATACTTTCAACATTAAAAAAAGAACAAACTCTCATTCGTGGCTAAAATCATAGATCAAAAAACATTCAATGATTCAATCCATAGATAATTTGTGAAATAAAATTGTAAAATCTAGTTCCTTCTATTGATTGTCATCAAATAAGAAACATTTATGCTTCAAAAATCTCACTAGCTTACAAACAAATTATGATTTATTAACCTCATCCAATAAAACTCAATTCCAACATAATACTATGTAAAAACTCATATTTGTATTCAACTGTAACTAATAATAACAAAGTATCTTTGCAAAGTAGTGAAATTCCTAACTCCTACTATCATGTGGCTAATTTTATTCTCATCAGCTGACCTTTACAATATGGTACCCCAAAAGTATATATAGACGTACAAAGCATAAAATCCTCTAAATCATAATTGAGATCCATAATTTTAGGAACTCAAACTTTCTTGGAAACTCGTACTAGTTGATCTCCAGTTCCAACGTTGATCATCTTGTAAAACATGAGAGAATAAAAAAGGAAAAAAATTCATGCACCGAAAAGACTGCAACTCATCCTTGCGTAGTTTGCTCCAAAATATATTCATCATAGCTAGAGAAACCCTGTTGAAGAATATCTATATCCATCCCATCAATCTAGTTGTCCTCAAATTTGATTCTCTCTAACTCTGCAACAAAAAACTCTTTCATCTCCCTCAATTTTTTCAATTCCCTTCTTGCAGCCTTTACTTCTTCCATGATATCCATCAATCTATCTAATATTTGATTTTCTCCATCATCTTTCTTTTGCATAACCTCTTAAAATATACTATCCCATTTCTATTTTAACTAACTTAGAGGAAGACCCTCCTTAGCTAGAATAGCTACAAAAACTTCTAGTTCATCAAGTTGTCCATTCAAGTCCTTATTAGCTCCCTAAACTTAATTCCTATGCTTATATATAAAATTAGATCTAAGTTGGATTATACTAGAGGCCTTTTCTGAGAAATCCGCATTGTCCTCCTCAAGGATTTACTGCTCAAGAAGAGTGGACCTATGAAATTTATTGATATATTTTATCTTCTGGATATATCCCCTATATTCTTCCTCCTGTTGTTCCAATGTTTCAGTATGATGCTTCATTTCCTCTATTAACTCTAATGCTTCCTCATGGATTTCAAAAATACTTTCTAGCACCTCACCTACCTCCTAGTTAAGCTTATCCATCCATCTATGCATCATCCAAGCCTAATTATTTACTTGCACTAGATCATCCACCTCTCTTTTGCTAAGAAAAATTGGTGTTTATAAGGCAACTATTTGTTGTGATCTAGGAGCAGAAACATCCTTCAAAAATTTGCGCAGCTGATCCAATTGATCTTTGAGGTCATCCTTTCTCTGCTTGTCCTTTATCATCCTTGATTTGGTGGATGATGCTACAACATCAATCAGGTTCATTTATTGATTTTTTGTAGGCCTGCCCAAATTGACAATGCCTAATTGGTAATCGTTGACTTGCATATCTCCCATATCTTTATCCACTACAGGTATTGCACATTCTGCAATAATTTCCCCCACCTCAGTTAGCCTTGTGGAATGAAGAATCCTAGCATTCTTCTTGGGTCTCTCTTTTTCAATTTCTTTCATCATGTCATCCCAATTAAGAGGCTGTGGGGGAGCTATTAGTTTCTTTTGAAGATCAAGTTTTAATCAAGTAGGAGAGATCGAAGTAGTAGCCATTACAGTAGAAGAGGAGGAAACTGTTGTAGAGGATAATGGTTGTAGTATATTAACCCTAGGTTGAGAATCAATGTCTTGTACATTTTTTTTGTTCTTCCTGTACATTCTCTTTCACAAGTTTTTCAGCTTCTTCCTTATCGTTTTTCTCTTGTATCCTCTTATCCTCTTGTTCCCTTTTCAATCTATCTTCCTCCAACCTCTTATCCTCGAGTAGTTTATTTCTTTGTTCTTCCAAAACCTTAAGTCTATCTGAAGCTTCCTTCTCTTTTTGTTGCTGCTTAGCCATCTACTCAACATATTTTTCCTTTTGTAGGCACTTTGCTTCCTCCCTTTTCTTGTAGGCCTCTTCAATTATTTTTAATTTAGCCTCAAGGGCTTCTCTTTCTCTTCTATGTTTGGAATTTTCCTCCTTTAACTTATGTATCTATTGCACCATCTCCAACTTTTCATTTTCTTCCTTTGTATTGAGCTCATGTTCCATTTGCGGCTGCTACTTAATTAATTCTTCCACTCTTTGCATGGTATCCAACTGCTTTTGTTGAAGCACTGCATCAGCTTGTGCCTTAGCATCTATTTCTTTTTTCTTTTCTATAGGTTCAACATGTTCCTTCACATCGGAAGCTTTCTTTACTTCTTCAAACAATTCCCATCGGTATTCCTCTATTAAAACATGCTCAATTTTCTTTGGAGGCATCTCTTCTTGTGTATCCTTTTCTGATAAAGTATCCTTAGAATCTATTTCAATATCATGAACCTCCATTAAAACTTCCTTTCCCTTCAAGGTTTCAACTATATCATGGAGAGTCCCCTTAGGCATATCTCCAGCTTGTTGCTCTGTAGGAGGGACTTGAGTAGATGATTCACCCATCACTGATGCTGAAGCCACATGTCCTATTGGGACATCCTCCTCATGTGTCCCAGGAAAATCTTGGGTCGGAGCTTCAAGCTCAAATTCCTCAAAATCAGGAGGGAAGAATTCCAAGGGTTCGTTGGGAGGCATTGTCCTCTTGGTTCTCTTATACCCTTTCCCTTTTTTAGAAGTTAGACCCCCAAGAGCTTTGGCTCTGAGCACAACCCATTGGATACTCCTATTCAAGACTGTTCTTCCTATTTTTTTGATGTCAGTTGTCTCATCAACATCCCAATCCACTGGGTCCAAACTCTTAGTACCTATCTTTAGTGCCTCATATGAAGGATCCAACACTATCCCATCATCTGTTTGTGTATTAGGAACATCAACATTGAACCAAAATTCCACCATAAGTGGGATAGAGAACCTTTCATAATTTATTTTCCCAAGGTCATATTCATCCTCGAGATCACTCCAAAAGCCCTCCAACAGGTTGAAATATCTATCAAAGATTGAAGCAAGAAAATAATTCATATTTTTATTCAGGTCAAAGTGCTTCTGGGTAATCTGTAGGCCCAATTTAAAATGTATCAACTAACTACAAACCACCATAGCTCCCACAAGGTGTGGGAACCTATACTCACCTAACTACAAGGGGAACTTGTGAAAACTTGGTTTATGTTTTATTCCAAACCTAGCATTGACGCCCAAATCTTGGTAAAGAAACTCCATTAATACTATTTTGTTGCTGCAATGCTTGGGGAGCAACTGAGGGTGATCCTCAAACCCAACCAACCTGAAACAAGTAAATTTGGGGTACTAGATATACCAACACCCCCATTCTGTAAAGAATTCCATGGCCTCCTGGATTAGTCTATACCCTGCATCTCCATTAAGTTGGTTAATAACCACATACAAAAATGCATCATTAATTCTTCTAAAATGTAACTCAAAAATCTATAGGGACAACTGGTCATAATGGTTCAAAACTTTCTTTTTCCCATCATCTTCTCCCAATACTCCTACTCTTGTCAATCCTGGAAAGATTCCTCCCCTTTCTACTGCATAGAGAACATAACAAGTCATAAATAAACTCTTAGTATCCCTTACTCTAATTAGGTGATCATATATGCTCTGAGACAATCATAGGCCAATCAAACTGTTGCCTACCATCCAATATTGTCTGAATGAATATAAACATCTATTCCTTAAAATGAACGACATCCCTCCTTCCAAAGACTCTAAACAACATAATTATAATATCTGCCACCTCTTTGTAAAATTCTTCCCTTTTTGGCTGATCTGAGAGCTTTGTTAGGGAATTCTTCTCCGCTCTTAACCATTTTTTGTTTAAGTGAGCCTTGTTGGTCTCCTCATGATTGCTATACATCTCTAAAGATTTTGCCCCATTAAGTTGTGCAAGAATCTTTGGATTAGGGAAACTGAATATAAATTTAAACATTTGAGGAGTCAAGTATATGATCATATTATCTTGTGAATCTACACATTGTCAGGTGGCTAGATTGTAAGCTCCAGATGCTATCATTATCAGTTCAGGGCATTGAATTGATAGAGGAAACACAATGATGTTAGCCAAACTAGAATCAACTATCCTTTCAATTCTCCCTGTCACCTCCTCAACAAATGTCTCTAAGTATAAATCCTCATAATTGAATGGACCTAGATTTGTGTCACTTGTATCGGCCTAATCAGATTCCACCTTGCTAACAGTGACAACATGAACCCTATGGTTATACCTCAAGGTATAAGGGAGTCATTCCGGTTTAACCTTCATAGGTTTAATTGTTGCCTTCGAAGTTTCTGTAGGCTGACTCCTCTAAGAATCCTCTCCTGATGCTGCTGAAATCCTTTAGCTTCCTATAATAAAACCTTAAATTATATCTATAAGAAGTATATAAAAAAAATGATTAGAGATCCTACCGTTCAATACATACCGGAGGCGGAACCAGGAAAAAGACATCCTAAAAAGTCTCTTTTAAAAACATTGTTGGGATCGGGACTGGAATATGCATTGAGCTTGTAATAATAATATGGCCAGATCAGGGTCAGAGTTGGGATGGTAACTAGAATCAAAATCAGAATGAAAACCTATTTGGTTCCATGAAGAATATTCAATTTTATTTTTCGGTTCCAGTTCCAGTTTCACTTGAGTTATCAATATTTTGAAAGCCTATTTCTTGTTGCAAGCGAAATCGGAGCCGGGATGAAATAGTAATTGATACTTATTTGAAAACAAGGTTCAAGATTGAAATTCATTCTAATCCCGATTCCACTCAAAATAATCATGAAATCACAATTAATTATAACAGGATGACTAATAACATCATAATCTAAAGACAAGGTTATATCAAAATGAAGGAGCTTAAAAATAATCTATATGACATCATCCCCATATGACCGAGAGAGAATATAATAATTAGGGCATTATGTTCAATTTAAATAGAAACATGCCAAAACCCTAATTTACAAACCCTCAACTTCAAAAAATTTAGGGCACAAATTTAACCCTGTTCAAACTAATCAGATCGACTCGTAAGAGAAATTCTAAGCAAAATCTTTAATCAACAAACCCTACCAACATAAAGTGGAAATTAATTACATAATTAAAAACCTATGGCATCACAATATGGTCATGATTAAAATGTAAAAATGACCATGACTAAACAAACGAATGAGAAACCAAAACACTAAAAAGGAAAAACAAAAAAGAGAAAACAAAACAAAAGAGAAGAAAACCAAGAGTGACCAATTCATGAGAAACCAATGACTGAACAAAATGACATGCAAAAACAAACAAAAGAGAAGAACATAAACCCTACCTCTAGGCACAAATAAATAGGTTAGCCCTCTGATGTGATTATGTGCGTAATTATCTCCCTTTCAATCGAATCACATGCCCAAATGCTCCACTAGAACTCTGGTTCACCCTTAATCTTTTAAAAAATGTTGATAACATTAATTAATCCTTAATTAAGGTTTAAACTGTAGCTTCATACGTGCATGGCACCTGTAATCAATGCCATAAATGCAGTAGATCAGAGTCGAAACTACAGAGGGAAGTAGCACATTACTATTGTGCGGCTTCAGTAAAGTCAAATAACAAATTGCGGGAGTGGAATCAGAGTGGGAACTGATTTAGAAAATTTATCCAATTTTGAATCCGATTCCCGTTTTGGCTCCGATTTCAACAACAAAGAAGAAAGTGAAAAAAAATTCAAAATAAAAACACAAATATGAAGTCGAGAAAAATCAACACAAAATCCTAAGTCTAAACAAACAGACCAAAAGACGGAGGCGGAGGCGGAATGAACTTTTATTTCGAAACCATGAATAACTTCAGACTTATCTTCCACTCTGGCTCTTGCTCTAACAAAGACAAAACTAAAAGACCACCGGGACTAGGATCATAATAAAATCTTTGAAACAAGTTTCAATACCCGATTTAGTTCCAATTCCGGTTCAGACAGAACAAACACAAGAAAAACAAAGTGTTGGAAAAGAATAACTCCAAAGTTTGTTTAAAGAACAACCAAGAAAAAAAAACAAAAAGGGGGACCCATTTTGAACAAGGCAAAAGATGGGGTGGTTATGCAACGCATAACAATACCCTGAAGAAAGGTTGGAGGAAAGACCTACTTATCAGCCCCTGAAGAAGATCAAGGTTTTTTCTAGGAAAAGGGGAAGTAGGGTTGAATAAGTTGATAAGGGCATTGTACCATCATCTTTAGTGTAGTCATTGTGAAATATTTTTTATCTAGATTCCCCTCTGAGGATTTCTAATCAAACATGTCCATCATCACTAAAGAGGCAGAAAATTGAAAACACAAAGGTAGTTGAGTATGATTATTATGAGGATCAAGAGATCATTGTCACTCCTGATGAAATGAATTAGGGAATTCCATCCTTTTCATAAGACATTTCATCAAGTTATGGAGTGGTTATTTTAAGGTTGGGAAAAGATGAAATAAGGGGGATAACCAACAATGATAAACTGAGGATGGAAGCCTACAAAGAGTTTATGGTGGATGAATCTTTTATCGAGACCATTTATTTTAAGGATTTTGTATGAAGGGTACATATTTCATTATATGTTGAGAAGGTGGCTCAAGAAAGAAGTTTGTACCTTGAGCTCCTAGAACAAGTAATTCAGTCTAATTTCAGAATGCAGATGAAGGAAAGAATCAAAGAAATAACACCAGAGCAAGTCTGAGCACTGGTACAAAAGAGTAGAGTATTGTTACTTCTTGAATGGGATATTGCTAATATTGTGGTGTCAATACAATAAGAAGGGCCAATAGGCCACTTCTTGCAACTGATGAAGAAGCTTCATTTCCGCTTAAAGAGTTAGCCTTTAGTGAGGATTGGGATGCTTTGGAAATCTGGTCTTTGTCCACTGGATCTAGGAAGCCAGTATTCACAGAACCATCTGATTTCAGTGGTCACCTTGTTGTAAGAAGAATTGTTGATACCCCAACATTGGAGGCTGTAGATATGGTAGTTAATGTTGCGAAGTTCACTAGGGAGACTATTGAGGATTTGACCAAGGATCAAGATAATTTGAGAGGCCAATATAATGACATTATTATTGAATATAATAAGATTCAACAAAAGGTGGTAAATCTAGAAACTGAGTTGGTATTACTAAAATAGTAAATGGAGACATTAAAGTCTCAAGGGTAGGCTAGCTCTAGTCGCACTATCTCAGACCCACCAATAGAGAAACCTCAACCTTTTGCACAAGGACAGTCCTTAGTTATTGCTCCATATAATATGGGGTAGGTGCCTATTACAATTGAAAGGGATAATAGCCTGGGAGGAGGAATCTCTAGGGAGAAATTAATTTGTCAAGTTTAGGAGTATAAGGAGATGGTGTAAGAAATCCAGGAATCGGCGGGGAAGGGCAATTCATTGATTGTGGACATTGTATTGAGAAATTTGAACTAGAGGGTCCAAGGAAAATTAAATAGTGTTCATACAAGCTATGCTTTGATGTTACAAGCACTTAAGATTTTCCCAAGAGATAGAGAGTTGGCCACCCCATTGTTGGACAAACGAAGCCCAAGAATTGAGAAATTGGCATTCATGATAGTGGGAGCAAAACAACATGGGGATAAGTATCCTATTGTTATGTCAACTTATCAATTTGTCAAAGGAGTTGTGGAGAAAAATTTTCAAGGGTATGTTGCCCCTATGGAATTAAAGATCAAAGAGCTAAAGGCCAAATATGATGGAATGGACTTAACTCCATTACCACAAATTCTATGTAGTCATGACGAGGTAAAACATTTGCAGGTTTGGAAAGATCAAATGGCTAATATAGTGATAGCTCAGACACATGAGATATGCAAAATTGATGAAATTGGTATGCTTGAGAATATACCTGAGAAACTATCATTTTTTATTAGTTTCTTAGAAGACTTTGATAAGGAGGCTATGTCAGTAATGGTAAAATATGCACCCTATCGAGATAAAATTAATCAGGTTATTGCTTTTAAGTGGCCGTCTTAGGAATATTTTGAATTATGGAAAAAGGTGTTCATCGATGAGTTTGAAATATGAGTACTAAGGTTGAGAAATGTGACTTGGGTCATGTATAATACAAGTCTGGCTTCATAAGTTACTTTTGAAAATATGCATTCTTCTCTCGACTTCAGGTACAAGTTGCTAAGGTGGAATAAAGTATTATATTGGTTATAGATGCCTTTGGTATGAACGAGTTTCCTTTTGAAAGGCAGTTTCTCTTCCTCCATAACAAATAATGATTATTCTTGTCTTATGCTTTCACTCTTCAAAGTGCATGATGAAATTGTAATTGAATTGGGAATTAGCGGTCCAATGAAAAATGGACATTTGTAGCCTCCAGCCTAAGTCTTGTTTTGCTCCCTTGTTTTATAAAAGGGAATTTTGGGCCGTGGTACAAGGTCTTCTATTAAATCTAAGATTTGAGAAATAAAATTTTTGTGATACAAAGAATATGAATGCAAATCTTTGTCCTAAGGTTTTGAGTTAGATAAACAAACTTGGTCAATTATGGGGCTCTTAGGCATGTTTGTATTGAATATGAAAATCTCTTGAGTCTATTTTCTTTTCTTGTTGTGTTATCTTATGTAAATTATTAGTGAAATATTAATCCAAGATTGTTTTCATTGATCTTCATTGTTCTTTACTATGAATTATGTGTTAACAATGACTTTGTTTCAAAGGACCGGTTAAATGCCTCAGTTAATGTGTAAGTTCATGCAAGCTAGCAACTGGATTCATAAAGCAGTGATAGACTTTGGTACAAATATGTGGATTGTAATGGAATTCATATAGATCATAATTGTTTAAGATGAAATTTTCCCTGTAAGTTCAGTTTTCTCATTTGATTCTGTGCTTTAGGATAAGACACTAGTATTTAGATCATGGTTATGTTTCTCATGTCTTATGTTTTGACTTTAGAACATTTTATCTAAATATTTCCTATAAACCTATTTTAGTTGTATTTGTGATTCTCTGCTAATTGGACTCAAGCCTTTTCAAGGAATAGCCAATTTCTTGAAGGATTTTATCCTTTTAGCATGGATGGGGAATCTATTTGTTGTTCATAATTGTGAAGTTGAAATTTTTTAAAGTTATATTTGAGGAGAACATTTTAGGGAATACCCCCCTAGGTCTTATAGAGCCAGAAGTGTAGGAGAACTAGCATTATCGCTTTTCTCGTTGATTTGGCCAACCGCTTCTTGGAATTTTACTATTGAGCACGACAAGTTCATAGAAGCTCTTGGGAAGTCCACTTGGGTTGTTGTTAAAAACACCAATAGGGTCCACCTCAAATGGGATACCACACATGGGAAAATTTTAGTATTTTATTCATGCATACTCCAATACTTATCCAAGAGGTTATGCTAAATACAAGAAAACACGTAATGAGGGAACATGAAAGGGCATAGTAGATTGTTGATTTTTTGGTAGTGTGTAAGAGGATCTTAATTGAGGATTTATTCTTCCACCTTAGAATGCATGGTATAAAGTGTCAACTATTCAAATGAGAGGTTACACTTACATGTCTTTATAACGTGTATGATCATCTTTGAATGCTTCTAAATTGGAGTACCCAAAATATTGAATTCAAAGGTGGAATTTACACATTCAGAGTTACATTCTCTTTTGGGATCGTAGAATACTCATGAGGGGAATTTAATTTAGCACATGGTTGTGATGAAACCACAATTTTCTTAGATGATATATAAATTATATATAGGCCTTTTTATTCTAGATTTGTATAGGTTCAAATTATATTATAGTTATTTGTAGCTTTTGAGTTTGGAGTTAAGTAATGACTTTTTGTTCAAGTGTTGATCCATGGGCTACATCATTAGGGGAGGTTATCAATTCATTGTTAGCTTGTTTTAGGTTTGATTTTGGTGGTGATTTTTACCTAGAATGGTTTTTGCACATATAAAATGCATTGTGTTCTCTTATTTCTATATTTTATCTCCTTCACTTATAAGTTTCATTAAGGAATACTTTATTTTAGATCAACAAATATATATTTTTATATTTCTCCTAATTAAAGAATATATAGTAAAATTAGAATTTGGTATCAAATATTTTATTAGCTTGATCTAGTGAAGGAGAAGATACCTTGTTTGTGTTATTTTATTTATTTACATGGGAGGTTGGATTCAAAATCAAATCTAAAAATCAGAAGTCATGGTCAACACTTTAAGGGTTGAGGTTGAGAAGTTTAACAATACTTCAAAATATGGAAACTAAAGGTTGAATATTTTTTAGTGGAGAGAGATTATTGCATTGAGATAACTATGACACATAATTTTCTACATATTAAAATGGATCAAGGTGAATGAGAAAATTTGGATAAAAGGGCTAGATATAGTATCATATTGTGTCTTTTTAATTTATTATTGATAAATATTTGTATTTGAAAACACTACCAAGAGTTTATAGGATAAAATTATTGCATTATATCAAACTTAGAGTCTTGTATATACTTTATTTATAAAAATAAAGTTACATTTTTTAAAGATGCATGAAGGTGAAAGGAAGACAATGAAAGTCCTATGCTACCAAAAGCAAAAAAAAAAAAAAGTGACCTTTTTAGACAAGAATTAAATAATTAATACATTTATCTTATCAAAAAATATTTTCCCATAAGAATTTTATATTCGTTTTATAATAAACAATAATATTTCTTTGCTTTTGTAGAAAAAGGAACTTATTTTTAGAAAAGAAAATATGTAATACAATTAAAATGATTTAAAGGGAATGGAAAGATGAAGAGAATGTCCTTGATTTGATGTTTAATAGAGATAAATCCGATAAGGAAGCCACACAAGTTGTAAAAATAAAAATAAAATTCTTTAGATAGGTACAAAGATAAAAACATACAGTTGTAGTAGTTTACTTGTAATAAGCACCGAAATTTACATTTATGATAGACAAAATAGTTGTGAAATCTTTTAGTCATGTAGAATTCAATTTTTTTGGATTAGGAATGCATCAATATGTAAATATCCATAGTATATGTAGAATTTAAATTTTAATAATTTGTGTGAAGAAATATTTGATAAATCATGAGTCTAGGATAGAAGAAAAGGTTGTGATTTCTTTAATCCTACCTTAATAAACACATGTGTGGTGTTTTTCAGCCTTATGGTACTAAGATAAAATTTGGAAATGTGTTTATTTATCCTAGTGTACTCTATGGTAGGAAGATAAACATACTTGTAGAGAACTATAAAAAAATAAAAATCCTCTTGATAATTATTATGTGTAAAAGGAAGGAAATGATTTATTAGATTTCTAAGAAGGAAAGGGAAGTGTTTAATTAGTAAGTAGCAAGAAAACTAATATTTGTAAGGAATTTTCATGTGAATGATGCAGAAGTTTTGAAATAAAATATTTTGATTTATTTAGTGATTAAGGCTAATTTTATCAAAGGTTTACAAAATTTGTTTAGAAAGAGTCAATTTATTCAATTAATTCTATAATAGGGATTAGATTAAAATAATTAAAATCATTTAATTATTTTGATAGACAAATAATTCCAATTAATTAAATAAAAATAATTTATTTAATTAATTTAGGAGTGATGCTGTGAAGTGGATTGGTGACAAAAAATTATCGAGTGATTATTTTAAGTGTATAATTTGTCCCTCTTTGAGATGACATTGTGAAAAAAAAATCAATGTCATCTCAAAGAAAAAATTAACACTTTTGTGATGAAAAAGAAAGCATTGACATGCTCCAAGTAGTTGGAAAAAGGATACTAAGATTGAGGGATTATAAAGAGAGAAAATGACATGAAAACAAGACTTAAACATACAAATTTAAGCTTCCACCTTATGCACAATTGTCACCTCCATTTGAGCTTAAGAGACAAGAGTGGCCAAGATAAAAAAAATCCAAAAAATCCTCTCAAAGGCTTCTTTTTGCACACGAAGAGTGTGAATTTTCTTAAGATTTTGGATAGAGAATTGTTGGTATATATATTCTCTCTAGTAACATACCCTTTTATCATGGATTTCTTGTCGAAATTAACTGATAAGATGTGCTATTTATATATTTTTTGCTATGGTTGATCAATTAGTATATGATTAAATTTATTGATCAAGGGTTGGGATTGATTGGGATATTTGGTGTAATGAGAGTCCTCTAAGTGAAACCTTTCAATTGATGTACAAAAGCATCTCCATGAGCCAAGGAGATTTTATGGATGCAATCTTGTTAAAGGATGGATGGTGGGGATACAAATTTAGACCAAAAATTCTTTTTTGGATTTATGTGAAAGGACAAGATATTCTTAGAAAAATGGATGGATGAGATTTCATGAGAATATTTTTGGAGAAGTGAGAATCATGGTCAATATACATCCACAAATCCTACTTTTGGACACGTGCATTCTATTGGCTTGGGCAAGATTTTCCTTGATTAATGGTGCTTTGAGTTATGCAAATGATTGGTTTAATTAAATAATTATTTTGTGTGCTAATGATATAAGAGGAAAACGAAGAAATAAGCTAAATAGATTTTACTTATTTAATTTTTTGAAATGAGGATGATGATATTAAATAAATAAATTTAAATTTATTTATTTATGGTTGGATATTAGAAGAATGATTGATAAATTAAATAAATAATCTTGATTTATTCAATTAATGTTAGAAGAAGGGTTATGATTAATTTAGAAATCAAGAATAGTATCAATTAACCAAAAAAATTCTAAACCTAACTAGTTATCTATAAATTTATGCAACCTAAACACAACATTGAATTTATTTATTTTTAATTTGTATGGCTCCTCAAGACTCATTTATAAAAAAATATGGAATGAATTAAGATTAGAAGTTTTGAAGTTAGACAATGAAGTATTTGTGGTCGGAAGAGGATTCAATTCAATACTTGATTCACATGAAAAATGGGTGGAATAAGGAAAACATCCCAATCTCAAAGATATATTATAGAATTTTTCAATTACAATAAGCTTATGGACATTACCAAACAAATGAGAAGTATACTTGGAACAACATAAAGACAATCTTCACAAATATAGATGGAAAACTTGACTGTTTCCTATTATCTCTAAGTTGGCTATCACTACCAATGCTTCCAAAATACCAAATCAGAACAATAGTAATTTTCGATCATTTCCCAGTAGATCTAAATATCATAAAAGAGAACACCCCCTCAAAGAGACAATTTTTATTTGAAAAAAAGTGGTATAAAATATTAGACTTAATAGAATTTTTATCAAATTGGTTGTTAAAACCTCAAAGCGTAGATAGTTCAAGGATTTTTAAATTCCATAAGAAACTCCAATTTATCAAAGAAAAAATGGAAAGTTAGAACTAAAAACATTCAGGAATATCTTTTTAGGAGAAAGAGAGGATCAAACTTGAAATGACAACATTGAATGAAAAGTAATCATAGATGACCTAACTCAAGAGGAGTATTCCAAGGAAAAACTCCTAGCTTATTACACTTAAGTATTAGCAAGGAAGGAGTGTTATTGGTGATCCAAATAATGGGAAACATGGATCCTAGAGGTAGACCTCAACACCAAATTTTTCCATAACACTACTAAAATTAGGTGAAGATAAAATAAAATCTCAAAAATCTAGGTGTAGTGTCAAAAATTGCACCCTAGGTCAATTTCACACTTATGCATGGTGCCTAGTGGATTTATGATAAAATTCATAATAGATATTTCACAATTTTGATCTCATGGATGGCAATGATGAAGCATTCATAGCCTATTATTTGAATTTTGGAGAAAATTAGTTAGATAATAACACAATATGAAGATATATTCATGATGCGCAAACATCCTACTAAAATACAAGATTCAAATGAGAACATTCCATTCACTTCATTTGTGACGTGTCTCTCAATTCCCAAATTTGATTGTAATGGCTATTTCTACCCAATCCAAGGAAAAACTTAGATCTTCCTCATTTTCACAACTTCTTACAACATTTTTAGACTTGGAGCTCTCTACTTCTCACAGTGAAACTCTACCAAAATTCCTTAACAATTATAGTACCAAGGAATCCTCTTGCACATGATATCATCATTTATGTCATCCCAAGAGAGGGTCCATAACTATTTTCAATGATTTATCTCTTGTGTTTTATTAATCTTGTCTATTATCATACTTAATTGATCTCATCTAGCATCTTTTAAAGCATGACAAGGGTTCTTCTCCATAGCGCGGTTTGTTTCTATCACACATCTATTTTATGAATTAAAATATTGTTTGCATATTTTTGGATGTGTTAAAACTAAAGTGGGATTTTGACTTAGGTAAACCCATATACAACCCCAACATTTTTCCTTGTCTACATGTGTGCAAGTGCTACACAAGTTAAACAAATAAAGGACCTCACTCTAGCAGTTTTTGGGCTGGAACCATATAGACGATAATGTGGGTGCATAGATGTCCTCACAATGTACTAGCATCCAAGAATGAGACTTCACCTGACTGGTATTACACCTTGTATATTATGTACTTTCCTTTCCTATAGACAAAATACTTTTATTATTTTGCATATGAAATCTATTTGAGATTTTCAATTATATTCATTCTTAAAATTATCTTAGATTTCAATCTTAAATCAATTCTATTTCCAGTTCACTTGAGTAAATTTAATAGAGGTAGTTGAGAGATAAATTTTATGCTTGAGATCCCATTATATTGAGGGTAGAAAGTTACCTCTACATTTTGGTGAACTTGATGTGAATATCTCATGTCAAATCTTTTTGGTCAGCATTTCAATGCATTTGATAATTTCCTCTAAGAATAGGATTTTAATATCTTAGAGGATGCCCTGGATTATTTCCTAGAGGCATCTCTACCAATTCAAAGACCAATTATACAAACTTCACCATTATAATATCCTTTCTTATAGGACAAGAAGTTTGTGAATATGATTTTAGTCTCTCTTCCCCTGAAAGGCTTAAGAGACCAATCATTTATGTGACTACGACTAGTCCTTCTTCAAAGAGAGTCCATTCTATTCACAATGTTCTATATAATAGTAATTCCCAAGATATTTATATGAATTTTACACAATTTAAAGCTTCTTCTTATAATGAAGAAACACATACTTATAATACTACAAGAAATTAATTTTTTTTTGATCAATCTATTTATTTACGATCTTCTCAACTAGACCTTCCTCAAGCACCAAGACCTCTAGTCAAGCAACAAAGTGAGTATGATCTTATCAATCAATTTTGTGTTACTCCTACTAATATTTCACTTTAGGATTTTCTTTAAACTACCTAGTTTATCAAGGTATGATTCTAGAAGCTCTTCAAAAGACTCTTCTTTTACCTTCTTCTACTAGGTTGATAGATTTGAATGCTTTGATAGATAATAATTGAGTAGATTCACCAAATATTATGTTCTATCCACATGAACTCCTTCCTCCAAAAGTGAGAATTCAAGCTAATCTATTAATGATAATTGTTTATATTAACAAATTTGGCATTAGGAGAACTCTCAATGATATTGATTCAACACTCAATGTTTGTAGTATCGATTTATTGTATAAAGTTAAAGTTAATTCAATTTCTCTTGATGCATCTTCTTTATTCATTCATGGTTTTGATAATATTGGAAAACAAGCTTTGGGCACTTTTATCTTTCCCTTAAAGATAATACCAATCATCATTCTACCCTGGTTTACATTATTCCAGGACCTTTACCATATAATCTCCTCTTAGGTAGGCCTTGTATTAATGCTTTAGGAGTGGTCACCACTACCCTTCATGGCTTTGTTAAGTTTTTTATTATTAATAATCAGGTAGTTACAATCAAGGTTGGCCCTAATGCTATGCACTTTATTTCAAATGGCAGTGATTGGTCATGCCTCAGTTGCACCTATCTTTCAAAATTATATTCCTTTGTTATCTTCCAATGTGTCAAAATATACTTTTATGGTATCTATTACCAAAGATATTCTTGAGAAAAATGTCCCTAAAGAAGATCCTCCTAAATAAGAAAGTCCTAAATCTACTCCTTCTATTTCTTCTCCTAAATTGAATGCATATTGGGTGACAATTGGGGATCTTTGGACTTCACCGAATCTTACATTAGGGAGTAAAAAGTAGATAAAATCCAACTAGATATTCCAAAAATATCATTCACCTCTCCTAAGAAGGATGATTATTATTTTGTGAGGTAGGGTGATACTTATAATATTTATTATGACCTTTATACTAGACCTCCTTCTTAGGCAATCATGTTATGGACACAGATTTAACGTCTTCTCTAAATTTGGTTATGGAGGTAAAGGTTGTGGGCATGATGAACAAGGTATTAAAGTCCCCTTAGAGGTTTATCTACATGAACTAGACTTGAATACCGCTCCTCAACATCTAAGGCGAAGTCATGGTTGAATTCCAATATTATTTTTTCCAAGTATCTTCCTCTTAAAATAATTTATCTAGAATATATTGAAATTAAAGTAGATTCTAATGAAGTTCCTATAGATGTTTTCTCTTCAGAAGAAGCTCTAGAAGAATTATAGGGTTTCTATTCCGATCTTCTCTCTTATTACCATAAGCTTTGATTCTTGTATCTCTTGAATTTTTTAGCATAATTTGAAGAATCTATTGTGAGTTTTTATGAGAAAGCTTCTTTATTTTATGATGGTGAAAAAACATCTATGCCACATCTAGAAGACCATAGTACTCTCCTTAAAGGAGATACTTCTAATGTCCTCATGGATCCAAATTCTTCTAAAAAAAATCTTGAAGACTATAGTACTCTCCTTAAAGGAGATACTTCTAATGTCCTCATGGATCCAATGTCTTCTAAAAATTTAATTAATATTGGGAAGTTCCTTTATTTGAAAGAATCTAGATGACATTCTAACCTTTTGCATCATTATCTTGAAATATTTTCTTGGTCATATGAGGATATTCCTGATATTGATGCATCCATTGTGGTTCATTATATCATTCTATGTCCCAATGCCAATCCTATTAAGAAAAAGATTCATAAAATGAATCCAAAGGTGGCTTTGTTAGTCAAGACTAAGAGAGAAAAATAATCTAAAATCCGATTTTATCCATTCCATTGAATACTCACCTTGGACCTTAAATATTGTAGTCATTAGAAAACCTAATGGTCATATTTGTGTATATATTGAATTCTGTTATTTTGATAAGGCTTCTCTTAAAAATATTCTTCTATTAAAAAATATTGATATGATTGTAAATTTGAGCATAGGCCATGCCTTACTTTCCTTTATGGATGGGTTCTTAGGATACAATCAAATCCTAATGAATATGGAAGAAAAACAAGACAACATTTACAACCCCTTGGGGTTCCTTCTACTATGTATTCATTCTATTCAGGTTGAAGAATGTTGGAGCAACCTATCAACGTGTAATGACTCTAATATTTAATGATTTCATTCATAAGATCTTAGAAGATTATGTTGATGAAATATTTGCTAAATCTATAACTCATCAAGATCATGTTAAGAATCTTTGTGTTATCTTTCAAAGGTTTCAACTCTATAAGATGAGATTAAATCCTCTTAAGTGCATTTTTGACATGGATGCTGAAAAAAAAAAAAGGATTTATTATCTCTCATCATGGAATCAAAATTGATACAAATAATATTGAAGAAGTTATTAACATGCCTCCACATAAGAACATCTCTCAACTTTGTAGTTACAATGGAAGATTTAGGCAATTCATAGATTTATATCTTAATTGGCTCATCACACCCTTTCATTCATGTGCTTTTTGAAGAAAAATGTGTACTTTTGGTGGGATGATAAGTGTCAAGAGCCTTTTGAGTCCATCAAAACTACTTGGCTAATCCTCCCAACTTAATACATACTATGAAAGATATATATTTTCTATTTTATATTTTAGCATCACCTCATGCTTGAGTAGATTTTCTAGCTCAGTATGACAATAATGGTAATGAAGGAGTAGTCTATTACATTAGTCATATTTTGGTCAACTATGAAACCCACTACTCTATAAGAAAAAAAAAATGTCTTACTATCATGTTTGTGATGCAGAAGCTAGGCCATTTTATTCTCCACAAAAATAATCATGTAATAGCTAAAAGAAACCTTCTTAAGCACTTTTTTTCGAAAACTATTCTTTCTATAAGGTTAGTGACATGGGTTATGTTTTTGTCTAAGTTCAACCTTAATTATTTTACTCAAAAATAATAAAAATTCAAGTTTTCATTGGTCACTTATCAAAATCTCCCTCACCTAATTCCTACCTTAATCTAGACTTATTCCCAAATGAAAGTATGTTTTCTTTAAATGATGATCCTATATAGGAAATTTAATTCGATGGATCGAGATGCCAAACTAGTTTTGGAGTAGGTGTAGTTCTTATTTATCCTGAAGGAAAGGTAATTCCTCTTTCCTTTTGATTAGAATTTTATTATACAAATAATATCATTGAGTATGAAGCCCTCATTATTAGCTTGTGTGAGACGATACATTCTTAAATTAAACATATTTGTATTCATGTTGATTTTGAACTAATCATAAATCAAATCATGAGAATGTATTGAGCTAAGTAGTGTAGGTTGTCTTAGTACCGAGATTTGGATTTGTGTCTGCTTAGTCACTTCACTTTCTATACCATCGACATTGTTACTAGGAGAGAAAACTATCACGAAGATGTAATGGAAAGTTCTTCCTCCCTTATATGCCCTAACTATAGTGCAGATAAGTACCACTTCATGGTCCAAATTCTTTTTTCTCTTGTTGTCTTGGATAAACCTGAACTTGATAGTCTTATATGTGCACAAATAGACTAAGGGGAATGGTACTCTCATATATGTAATTATCTAAAAACTATAAAATTTCCTGATGATGTGAGTAAGAATAATCATGTCTGAATATAAAATATTTCAGCCCATTATATCATCCTATCTAATGTTCTTTATCAAAGATCTTATAATGGTCTTCTTCTTCAATAGTCTCACTAAAGCTAAGATACCCCCTTCCCTTCAAGAAGCCCATTCAATCTCTAAGGGTGGAAAATTTGTGGAAAATCCTTAGTGCATAAATTGATACACATGGTATATTATTAGTAAACAATGGAGCAACAATCCTTTTATTTTGTCAAGAAATATCCTCAATGTCAACAACATAGTAATCTTATTCGAGCTCCTGCATAGGAACTTTATACTCAATCTTCTCCTTGGCCTTTTCAAACATGAGGATTGGATATCACTAGTAAGATATAACCCCCTTCTTCCAAGGGACATATGTTCATCATAATGGTAATATATTACTTCAAAAATTGGGTTGAATCTACTCGACTTTGATCCACTAACATTGATTATGTTTGTAAATTTCCTCTACATGACATAATTTCTCATTTTTGATTATCTTCTACCCTTTTATTTGATAATGGTCAACTAACTTATGCATTGTGGGACTATCACATGAGTTTTTGAATGACTACTAGTACTAATCCATACAATCTCATGTATGGAGTTCAAAATTCTATCTTTACAAGTTTCTCGTAGAGAGTTTATTGATGATGACACTTACCATGCCAAACATCTAAACCAACTTGAGTTTCTTGATGAATATTAATTAAAGCCCATTAATCACTTTCAAGATTATCAAAAAATATTTATCAAAGTACTATAATGAAAATTTTCTTTCTCGTACTTTCAACATTGGGGATTTCCTTCTTTATGAGAACTATAGAAACATAAATGTTCCACCTGACCAAAAAGGAAAATTTAGTCCTATTTGGTTATGTCCATATGTGATCACCTTTGTTTATGTTTTTGGTGCCTACAACCTTTTTGAAATAAGTGACATACCATTGGGAGAATCTTCCAATACTATGCACTTGCATCGATATTATGTATATAATTATTTTATGTGTCATAGGAATGACACTCAATTATTCTTAGAATCAAAGTATTTTGTGTTATGGAATTCTTTCATCAACACATTCCTTATTTATTGTGTTATTATGAAAATTTGTATGATTAATTTCTTTATAAAGAAATCGAGAATATATGTATTCTAAGTTCTATGCATTACTAGTCAATAACCTTAAATATCATTATTAGATTAATCATTTTTTTATATGTAGATGTATGCAATGTCTTTATTAATTAGGATTTTTTATTTATTAACATGTTTTACTTTCATGAACATCTATATCATCATAGGATTTGATTAAGAATTTATGTCACATATATTTAATTAAATCATGGCAACATCTAATCTAATCATACATCAATATGAAACCATAACATACATGAAATCAAAAGAATACATCAGAACCCAAGTCATTGTCGAATAAAAATATCATATATATATGTATAAATGTCTCAATGTACATGCATCATCATCACTATGAAATGTGATGTTTGTATATGTTTATGTGACTATATACATCTAAAAATGATATATATCATGAATTTCTACATCAAAAATTTCTATACAATATATATACTTGCTTAGAGAATGGTTCCTTCAGCGCTTTCGTGTTGGTGGATCTAGGTCTTGGTACAGTGCTTGGAAAATTGATATGTGAGTCTGAGACCAAGAGATTGATCTCAAGATCAATTCACATATTCCCCTCAACCCCCTTATCAATATGGTGATCCAATCTCTCTCAGTAGCAATCTTCTCTCGCAGAGTGTCCTCCCTCTACCTAGCCACTGCCACATCATCTATAATTTTTTGTACTCATGGATGATCAAGATCTATAGGGGCACTGGTTCATGCAACCTTGACCTTACTCTTGAGCTCCTTAACCTTAATTTAAAGGGAATTGCATGACCACTTTTCACTCTCTTTCCTCATCATGAAAAGATCTCACTTAGAAAGGAGAACATGAAGCTCTGCCACCCTCTGATCTCTCTGACATGTCAATGTATTAAGCTCAACATCCCTTTTCATGAGCTCCACCCTAGTCTCCTTGTATATTGTCTTGAGTCATGCTATAGGATCAAACAATTAGATATGCCCCCTACTCATCTGTTGTGGCCAATAGGCATCTAGGATAGGACCTCAAGTTGGGACAATTGGTACTATCTTCGTTAGTGCTCAACAAAAGAAGTCAAACCACTCTCGTGTGAAAACTATAAACATAGAGAAGGATATGTATCAATACCATATCATCATAATAATCATATAATCATAAATCTAAAAGAATATATAAATCATAAATCAACTTATACCTAGGTCCCCAACTCACCATTTAGGATCCACAGGTGTGGCCCTAAGGCCCTTGATGTCCTTATTGTTGTGGTTGGAGGCATCCCTATCTATGTAGTTTACTGTTGAAAAATCATAGGCTAAGTAACCATTGGTGGAAGCATTGAAATGATAGGGACTGTTGATGGGGAAGATATCCTCTATGATCTCTTCAGCCTCTCCTTTGAAGCCTCATTTGCATCCTCTTGTGCGATCCCCTCTCTATTTGAACCCTGAACACCTGGGTCCTTTTCCATGATGTCCTCAAGAAAGATGGGAGTGGGACCTTGGTGCAGGAGCACCCCATAGTTCATCTAGGAAATTTGTCTAGAAGGTTTTTGATTTGGCAATTTGTCTAGGTCCAAATGTAGCAATCTCTTTCTGTTTCTTGAGTTTGTGCCTTAGAGGCATTTGAGAACATGTAATGTGTTAGTGAAGGTCATGTTGACCATTTGTTAGATTGAAGTTTGGCTACAAGGATGGTTTAAGACCTTTGTAGACCCTCCTAGGTGTTAGTTTATTTAAAATGTTGCAAATAAGGCCTATTGGAAATCACACAAGTGGCCATGGAGTAGTTAGGATCTAGGTTAACTAATTTAGAAACCTATATATGGGGTGCCTTGACCTCAAAGGAAGGTTGGAATCTTTTGCAATATTGAAAAATCATGAATACAAGTGAGGACAGTGAAAAGTTTGTGTAAATTCTGTGTTTATTTTGGAATTTGTGTGATTAGGAGCGATTAGGGCACCGTGAGTTGTTGTAGAATGTAGTGTAGCTGTGCTTAAAGCTTTGTGTGGTATTATTTAGTGAGTGTGTTCAATTTTCAGGCATGCTTTGTAGTTAGTTTGTTTCTTTTAAGTTGCTATTCTGACTAGCAGACTATAAATAATGGAGGTTTAGTTACATTCCCACTGTCCTTTATGTACAGGCCGTTGGTAACCATGACTAGGTTCCATGTATATAAATAGGATAGGGTTAGGAGTGGTTAGGAGTCAAGGAATCATGGAGAAAGTCTTCTCCTAGGCGAGCTTGATAGTGCCCTACTAGGAAAGACAGGAAGTGCAAAGCACTTGGTTTGCAGGGGTGACCTTTCCCTGTCAAGTCATGGTGTGGAGAGGGTAGATAGAGGCCTTGAAAATACTAGGAATGAAAGAGGAGGCTTCACCAGTCCATTTGGTGGAAGAAGAAACTGATAGTTTGTTGTGTGGTCAGGAAATGGCTTAAAAAAGGCCTAAATTGCTAAATGGAGGGTTATGGCCGTGTAGAAATAGATGAGGATTAAGGCCTCAAGAATATTTGAGGGATAGACACAAGGAATAGGAAACCTAAGAGAAGATCCTATGTTCTTTGGAGAACTTCAAAGTTCTATCTTGTTTCCTCGAGAAGTAGGCCTAATTTGAAAATCCTAGGCTAGTAGCCTTTGTAACCCTAGATGAGGGTTTGGTGAGAGCAATGAAAAGATGGAGTTTGGTAAACTTTCAAGAACCCTAGAAGGATGGTTTGAAGCTATTGGAAACATCTCTACACCCCTACAAAGATCAAATTGAGTGTTGAGGGTAGGTTAGCCTTTAGGGTAGATTAAGGGCTAAGGAAGAGTTAGAGGTAGTGCACCAAGATTGACTTGGTAAGTTGAATTATGATGGTAGTGGGGTTTTCCAGGAGAACCAAAGGTACCTAAACATGAAGAAGGTCCTAATGGTTAAGGTGGTGAAGTAAGACACCAAGGAGATCTTGCAAATAAAGATCCAGAGCATGGAACAGTGATTGTTCCATCCAACCCTACCCTATCAGATTGGTATCAGAGCAAGTTAAAGATTTGGGATAGAATTTTGTATGTCAGACCTTGAATCTAGTGGTTCCACAACCATTGTGACAAACATTGAGTTGTCAAAGAAGGTCGAAGATCAGGAGGAAGATAATAGGATATTGAGAGAAAGAGTAGCACAACTTGAGGAAGCATTGAGCAATGTACAGATCAAAGCCGATGAGGTCAGTGATAGGTTGGAGGGTAGGGTACCAAAGAGTGAAGAGGTTGCAGAGGAAGACAAGACCCCTGAGCCTAACCCTATTTTGCAAGAGGAGCCTTTCTTGAAGGCATTGAAAGCTTTGAGTGGAAAAGCACTTGAAGGCATACCATTGTTTAGTGGCAAATTGGAAGCTGATCTAGTCATGCATTGGATAGAAGGCATGGAGAACCATTTTGAATGTGATGGAGTCACTAAAGCACAAAAGGTGAAGGTTTCCAAGTCTAGATTGAGAGGATCTACCTTGACATGGTGAAAATTCATTCAAACAAAGAGGGAAAAGGAAGGAAAGAAGCCTATTTCAACTTGGAAGGGTATGCTAGCAAAAGTGAGAGAAGCATACATACCGGATGATTATGAGATTCAGTTACATAAGAAAAGACAAATATTGAGGCAAAGAGACCAAGATGTGAACACTTACACCGAGGAGTTTCAAAAACTTTGTATGAGGTCCAATGTTTCAGAAGATGAAAGTCTCAAGGTGGCTAGGTATCTTAATGGCTTGATGTGGAACATTTAAGAGGAGATGACTCTTCTAATTCCTAAGACAATACACCAATTTTACCAATTAGCTCTTAATATTGAGGAAATAAGCAAGAGGAAACATGATTAGGCTTCTAAGAGTAGAGGCAAAGGCAAAGATCAAAGAGATCAAAGAGGACATAGAGGTGGCTACCAAGGTAGAGGAACTGAGCAAAGAAACCAAGGAGAATCTAAAATCACTGAGCACGGAAGTGAAACATCTTCTAGAGGAGGTTATGGAAGAGGTAGAGGATCTCAAGGAGGGTCAAATAGAGGAAGAGGAGCAGGTAGGAGCAATTCATACTTTGCTAATATGAAGTGTTACCATTGTGGTCAAGTAGGACATCTAGATTATAGGTGCCCGGAGAAAGCATCTTCATTAAAAACTAAGAAGAGAGTGGAATATGCTCAAGAGGACACCATGAGTACTAAGTCACTAGAGGTCAGTCACATTGAATCAGAAATGGGGGAGAATCTGATGTTTAGGAGAGTTTTGATCAGACAACTAGTCAAGGAAGAGCCAAAACAAAGAAGAGATTTTTTTAGAGTGAGATGCAAAATACTTGGGAAAGTATGTAAGGTTATTATGGATTCAGGTTCAACAGATAACATCATCTTAGAAGAGGTAGTAAGGAAGTTGAAATTGCAGAAGGTACCCCACACTAACCCCTACAAAGTAACATGGTTAAACAAAGGGAAGAGTGTTCTTGTCAATGAGCAAGTAACGGTGGAGTTTTCCATTGGAGGGTACAAGGATAAATTGTTCTGTGATGTGTTACCCATGGATGCATGCCATCTACTATTGGGAAGACCATTGTAGTAGGATAGTAGTGCCATGTATGATGGGAAAGAGAACACCATTTCTTTTAAAAAGGATGGGAAGACATTTAAATTGCAGTCACTATCAGAAGAGGAAGAAGGGTAGTCAAAGACACCTAGTGTCTTGTTGAGCAGTGGTAAAGAGTTCCTTAATAATATACATCAAGGGGGTGAAGGATATGTGGGCATGTTGCAACCCAAGGAAGAGGACAAGATTGAGAAAACAGTCATACTCGGAGCAGTCCAGAAATTGCTTGAGAAGTATGAAGACATAGTGAGTGATGGTGCACCTACAACTTTACCTCCAAAGAGGGCCATTATTCATAAGATTGACTTCATACCAGGGGCTTCATTGCAAAACAAAGCAGCTTATAAGCTTACACCGGATCAAAATCTTGAGGTAGCGAGACAAGTGCAGGAGTTATTGGATCAAGGATTGATTAGGAAGAGCATCAACCCATGTGCAGTACCAGTGGTCTTAGCAACTAAGAAAGGAGGCAAGTGGAGATTATGCACTGATTCTAGAGCAATAAATAGAATCACAATCAGGTATAGGTTCTCTATTCCTAGGATTGAAGACTTGATGGATTGTCTTGGAGGAGCTCAGTAATTCACCAATTTGGATCTCAAGAGTAGATACCATTAGATTAGAATCAAGGATGGAGATGACTGGAAGACAACCTTTAATACAACAGATGGGTTGTATGAGTGGAGAGTTATGCCATTTGGCCTCTCTAATGCCCCTAGCACATTCATGAGGCTCATGAATGAAGTGCTCAAAGACTTTACAGGGATATTTGTGGTGGTATATCCTGATGATATAAGCAAGACAACAGAAGAACACCTAAATCATATGGAGTTGGTTCTTAGAAGATTGCAAGAAGAGAAGTTAGCCATCAACCTAGAGAAGTGTGAGTTCTTTAAATAAGAGCTTGTGTATTTGGGGTTTGTAGTATCCCAAGGATCTTTGAAGATGGATCCAAGCAAGGTGGAAGCTATCCTAAAGTGGCCTACACCAACCACAGGGACAAAGGTAAGAAGATTTCATGGATTGGATCAATTTTATAGGAAATTCATAAGGAACTTTAGTAGCATATGTGCACTAGTCCTAGATACAATCAAAGGTGGTTTAAAGACTAAGTTTAAGTGGACTCAAGAAGCTGAGAAGGTTTGAAGAAACTGAAACAAGAAGTGACAACTCAACCTATTCTCTTATTACCTAGCCTTGACAAGTTGTTTACTATGGAATGTGATGCTAGTGGAGTTGCAGTAGGAGGAGTGCTAAGTCAAGAAGGTAGGCCTATAGCTTTCTTCTGTGAAAAGATCAATGAAGCTAAGAAGAAGTATTCTACCTATGACCTAGAACTTTATGCTTTAGTTCAGTCACTTAGGAAGTGGAGGCATTACCTTCTACCTAAGGAGTTTATAGTCATTACTGACAATCAGGAACTTAGCTATATCAACACCCAAGATAAGTTGAGCTATAGATATTTGGAATGGATGGAGTACATCCAAGCTTTTACTTTCACCATCAAGCACAAGAAGGGACAATTGAACAAGGAAGCAGATGCACTGAGTAGAAGATTGCTGATAGTACAAGAGATACAGATCAAGAGCATTGGAAGAGAGATTTTCAAGGATCTCTATGGGGAAGATGAAGAATTTTTGGAGGCCTACAACGTATGTTTTGACTTTGAGAATCATTTTCATAGCCAATACTCAAAGTATACATTGAAAAGTGGATTTTTATTCAAAGGGAATCAATTATGTGTTCCAAGAGGATCAATGAGAGAGAACCTCATCTAGGAGAAGCATAATGGTAGTCTTAGTGGATATTTTGGCATCAACAAGACATTGGAACTAGTGCAAAGGTTCTACTATTGGCCTAAGTTGTCAAGGGATGTCAGGAGATATGTGGAGCAATGTGTAGTATGTATTAAAGCTAAGGGAGGAGCTAGTAATTATGGTGTATATCAACCCCTACCTATTCATAACAGACCATGGGAGTGTGTTAGCATGGAATTTTTGGTAGAACTCCCTAAGACCAAGATAGGATTTGACAATGTCTATGTGGTGGTGGATAGATTCAGCAAGATGAGTCACTTTATCCCTTGCAAAACCACTCATGATGCTAGCTATATAGCTCACCTTTTCTTCAAGGAAATTTTAAGGATCCATGGATTGCCTTTGAGCATTGTTTCAGACAGGGATGTGAAGTTCATGAGTCACTTTTGGAAGACCCTATGGAGCAGATTAGGTACCAACCTATCTTTTGGATCAGCTTACCATCCTCAGACTGATGGTCAAATAGAGGTGGTGGTTAACAGGGTGTTAGGTAACCTTCTAAGGTGCTTAACCAAAGAGTATGGATAGACATGGGACATGGTTATCTCACAGGCTGAGTATGCATATAATGACAGTGTGAACCAGACCAAAGGGAAGAGTCCTTTTGAAGTTTTCTATGGAATGCACCCAAGAGGCATATGTGAGCTCAGGGATCTAGGAGCTATGGAGAATAGGAGTGGACATGCAAAGGACTTCACTTAGACCATGAAGGAGATTCAGGAGCAGGTAAAGAAGACAGTCATCGAGGCTACTCAAAAGTTGAAAGATAAGGTAGATATGTCAAGAAAAGATTTGAAATTTGCAGTAGGAGACTATGTCATGGTCCACCTCAAAAAATCCAGGTTGCAGAAGGGTACATCAACTAAATTGTAGATGAAAAGAGTGGGACCATGCAAGGTATTAGCAAAATATGGTAAGAATGCATACAAGGTGGAGTTACCTCCAGATTTAGGGATTTTACCAGTGTTCAATGTAGTAGATCTGATCAGGTACAAGGGATCAGTCAATGACATGGATCAGAATAGTAGGGAGATCTTCAAAGATTTCAGCAACATAGCCTTACCTACTCCAGACAAGCTACAAGTAGAGAGGATCTTGGAGTCAAGAGTAAAGAAATCTACAAGGCATAGGGTGTACATGGAGCATCTTATCAAATGGAAGAACAAACATGAATCTGAGGCTACATGGGTGGATGAAGCTCAGTTTAATAAGTAGGGCATTTATGTGTCTCTAATCTCTAATCACATTCCTTAATGTTTGTGCAGAGGGGGAGAATGGTGCAGGAGCACCCCATAGTTCATCTAGGAAAGTTGTCTAGAAGTTTTTTTATTTGCCAATTTGCCTAGGTCCAAATGTAGCAATCTCTTTCTGTTTCTTGATTTTGTGCCTTAGAGGCATTTGAGAACATGTAATGTGTTATTGAAGGTCATGTTGACCATTTGTTAGATTGAAGTTTGGCTACAAGGATGGTTTAAGACCTTTGCAGACCTTCCTAGGTGTTAGTTTCTTTAAAATGTTGCAAATAAGGCCTATTGGAAATCACACAAGCAGCCATGGAGTAGTTAGGATCGAGCTTAACTAATTTAGAAACCTATATATGGGGTGCCTTGACCTGAAAGGAAGGTTGGAAGCTTTTGCAATACTAGAAAATCATGAATACAAGTGAGGATAGTGAGAAGGTTGTGTAAATTATGTGTTTTGTTTTGAATTTGTGTGATCAAGAGCGATCATGGCACTGTGAGTTGTTGTAGAATGTAGTGTAGCTGTGCTTAAAGCTTTGTGTGGTATTATTTAGTGAGTGTGTTCAATTTTTAGGCATGCTTTGTAGTTAGTTTGTTTCTTTTAAGTTGTTGTTCTGACTGGCAGACTGTAAATAACGGAGGTTTAGTTACATTCCCACTATACTTTGTGTATGGGCCCTTGGGAACTTTGACTAGGCTCCATGTCTATAAATAGGATAGGGTTAGGAATGGTTAGGAGTCAAGGAATCATGGAGAAAGTCTTCTCCTAGGCGATCTTGACAGTGCCCGCATAGGAAAGAGAAGAAGTGCAAAGCATTTGGTTTGCAGGGGTGACCTTTCCCTGTCAATTCATAGTGTGGAGAGGGTAGATAGAGGCCTTGCAAAGACTAGTCATGAAAGAGGAGGCTTCACCAGTCCATTTGGTGGAAGAAGAAATTGATAGTTTGCTGTGTGGTCAGGAAATGGCTTAAAAAGGCCTAAATTGCTAAATGGAGGGTTATGGCCGTGTAGAAATAGATGAGGATTAAGGCCTCAAGAATATTTGAGGGATAGACACAAGGAATAGGAAACCTAAGAGAAGATCCTATGTTCTTTGGAGAACTTCAAAGTTCTATCTTGTTTCCTCGAGAAGTAGGCCTAATTTGAAAATCCTAGGCTAGTAGCCTTTGTAACCCTAGATGAGGGTTTGGTGAGAGCGATGAAAAGATGGAGTTTGGTGAACTTTCAAGAACCCTAGAAGGATGGTTTGAAGCTATTGGAAACATCTCTACACCCTTGCAAAGATAAAATTGAGTGTTGAGGGTAGGTTAGCCTTTAGGGTAGATTAAGGGCTAAGGAAGAGTTAGAGGTAGTACACCAAGATTGACTTGGTAAGTTGAATTGTGATGGTAGTGGGGTTGGCCAGGAGAACCAGGGGTACCTAAACATGAAGAAGGTCCTAATGGTTAAGGTGGTGAATTAAGACACCAAGGAGATCTTGCAAATAAAGATCCAGAGCATGGAGCAGTGATTATTCCATCCAACCCTACCCTATTAGACCTGTTGTCTCCCACCACCTTCCAAACCC
Organism: Sequoiadendron giganteum; assembly: GCA_007115665.2. NCBI lineage: Eukaryota > Viridiplantae > Streptophyta > Pinopsida > Cupressales > Cupressaceae > Sequoiadendron > Sequoiadendron giganteum. The sequence continues at coordinate 507,658,190 of CM021104.1, read as the reverse complement.
ATTTCAAGCCAACATTGTTGATGTCCAACACAAGTGGATCATCATCATCACTAATATATTCCTTGCTCTATTCCACATCCCCTATCCTCAGGCGAGGGAGATATCCAAGTTTGGTAAGACTTTTGAATGACCTAAAATATGTGGGGACAATGCATGGAATCATCTATACTTGTCCATATTGCCTCATGGTCCATCTCTAGTAGTACAACACTATGATATAGTTCTTGTGGCTGGATATCAATTGATCACATTACTTTCATGGAAGTTGTTTCCTATTACTCAACCAACAATCCATAAAACCAATAGGGATTCCACACAACATCACTGACCCCCAACAGATCCATGATCTGCCTCCAAAATAATAAATCCCTGAACCTCTACTATCACACTAGTGGGTTTTCATGTGCTTGTGGTAGGTGACATTTGATATGCCAAGGGAAATTGACTAGCCATGTGCTGGTGATATGGTCAAACACCAACAAATGAAGGAGTGTGTAGGTTTCCAAGCTTTGATACTCATAATGGACATATCACTTGACATCATGGTATAGGTGGCCAACATGCTTTGACCATATGCAAATATATTCCTCCTCTCCTCCATATGTTGAATGTACCAAACAAGGCTCATGTGTAAATGAGAGCCTCATCCATTTATGAATACTCAAAGTGCCATTGTCACAATCATAAAGAGCTGAACTAGGGACATTGCTACTCATCCCTATTCTAGCCATCACAGGTGTATATGTCCCATATTTTTTGGACACAAAATGACCAATATAGTATAACTATCCATCTTAGACATCTTGTGCACTTTGTGGCTTATCCAATATAATCCTCTCCCCTTAGATGGGGAGGTGCAAGATCTAGTAGAATTAAACCAACATGATCATCATCTCTATTATATGGAGATGGAATGACATGGTGTCATTTTCCCACCTCTTTATTAGATCCATCAACATGGTGGGATGATATCTCATCCTTAAAATTTTGTAGATTCACCAAAGGCCAACTTGAAAAAGTAGGTCGTGGTCCTGAGCTATAATGTCTCCTATCCAACTATGTAGGAGAAATAAAATGAGACTACTAGTATGCTCCCTAAGATTTACTAAACACTATAAAAATGTAACTCTATCACATAAAATCCTACATCTTTTCTATCTACATATACTCTAAGCATGTCAAAAAAATTAGAAAGACATTTAACTCCAACTTTTAGGACACTAGTACGCCCTTCTAGATGCCAATGTGTGCCTAGGATTCTAGCATGCTAGGATGATGTTAGTGTAGAACTATCCCTTGGATGAATGCATAGGGCCTTAGATGCACCAATATGTAGTTTAGGACACTGACATGTACCTTAGACACCTACACTACCCTAATTTTTCCTACTGAAATTACATGTGTGAAATAAATGCATTTTTTTTGGCCTACCTCATCTAGGGTCTCATTACTCTCCATAGTGGTGTGAAGCTCCTGAATAAACAATGATCTGAACTCCCATCATTGGGAATTTTTTTCTAAATATCTATAGAACAATGACAAAAATCCTCATCATGAATAGTGAAAATGCCCCTTTTGGCACCCACCTAGGAATTATATAGTTATTATTTTTGTAGCGATATGGATTCTACTACCTTCTTACCCAACTAGTTGGGGGAAAAAACACGCGGGGGAATATTATCATGAATATTTATCAGTTTTTCCTTCCAACTCACTAATGTCTTATCAAGTATGCTTCTCATCGAAGTAGCTTCTTCCATTTTTTAGAATTGATAATTTTTTGATTTTATAGCCAAAATTTCATAATAGATGTTGTAGATTTTTTCTAAGCACTGGGGACCTTATTCATGTCGACCTTTGTATCCTATATAATATCATTATTAGAGTAATTAATACACTTATTGTATTTAATGTTATACATATTTTTAGCTACTTTAATGTCGTTGATCCATTTGAATGATCAACCCACTAAAATGTGGGAAAAAATAGTGTCAAAAATTTCACCATAGGTCAATTTCACACTTATGCATGGTGCCCAGTGTATTTATGCCAAAATACATCATCGAGATTTCATGATTTCAATATCATGGATGCTAATGATGAAAGATTCATAAAATATGATTTGAATTTTAGAGGAAATTGGTTAGATGGAAGTGTTGCTCGAAGACATCTTCACCATGGAAAAACATCCTACTAAAATATGAGATTCAAATGGGAGTGTTCCATACATTTCATTTGTGGCATGTGTCTTGGTACCCAAATGCAACTGTAGTGGATATTCTTGCTTAGTCCAATGACAAAACTTGCTTCTCTTTTTTATCTTCACATTTTCTAGCAATATTTTTGGACTTGGAGCTCTCTATTTCTCACTCTTAGTGGAATTGTGCCAAAATTATCTCATAGTTATAGTATCAATGACTCCTCTTGCACATAATATCGGCATGTCTATCATCCCAAGAGAGGGGCCACACAGACTGGTAATGTTTTATTTCTTATCATTTATCAATCTTGTCTATTATCAAATCTAATTGATCTCATCTAGCATCTTGTAAATCGTGATAAGGGTTCTCCTTCATAGTGGGGTTTTTTTGGATCACATATATATTTTATGCATTCTAATTTTGTTTGGATTTCTATGGAGGTGGAAACACAAAAGTGGGGTTTTGACTACGGAAAACCCATATACAACCTCAAAATTTTTCCTTGTCTCCATGTATGCAAGTGCTAGACAGGTTAACCAAATAGAGGACCTCACTCATAGTTTTTGGGCTTTATTTGTGTTGGTGTAAATAAGACAATGCACATGCATGGACATTCTCATAGTGCACTGATGTCCAAGGTTGTGATTTTTCCCAACTATTATTATGCTCTATATATTATATACTTTCATGTACTATAGAATAAATACTTTAATTATTTTGGATATACAAGATATTTAAGTTTTTTCAGTTAGATTCATTGTCAGACCTAGTTTAGATTTTTATTTTAAAGAAATTTTATTTCTAGTTCACTTGAGTTGGGTCAATTGAAGGAGTTGAGAGATAAATTTTCTCCTTGAGATCTCATTGTCTTGATGATAGAAAATTACCTCCTCTACACCAAGAAAGTGACGGTAAAATCCTCACAAAGAACATTGATATACAAAAGGAACAAGTTCTTTTCTTCCAATAATGTTTGTTTGTGATTGGCACTCCGAACCACTTCTCAACAACCTATTTTAGAAAATTATAATGTTCATAATAGACATGGAAAATGCTCTACTCACCACCCTATCACTAGATAAGAAGTCAAGACTATATTCTTTCAACTACACCTAAATAAATCCCTCACACTGGATAGATTACCAACATCTCTCTACTATACATGCTAGGATTTCATGGGTATTGACATATGGATGGAGGAAGAATCCATGAAATTGAGAAAAATTCTTAAATATGTTAACAATACAAATATTTCCTTAATTCCAAAGAAGCAAGATTGTTCATCATTCATATATTACAAACCAATTTGTTTGTTTAATTGTAGGATTTTATGGTCAATTCCTCAACACCCTAGAATCACCTACAAGGAAAACTAACTTATACAAGAGATAAATGGCACAAACATAATTCTATGATTATGGATGCAATATTTCCAGATTGAATATGATTTTAAGATTATTACATTATACATATGAAGAATTTCTTATATAGGCAAGGTTTGATGATGTACCGACATTAAATGACTATTTCATAATTAAATTGCATGAGCCAATATTAAATAACCCTAGAACACAAGCATTAAATAAAAACCAACTAGATAACTAGATAAGATATGATAAGGTTTATCTAGATAACTAAGACTTGTAGAAAAGCAACTAGGACCTAAGTGGACTTAACATGTAAATAGGACCGAGATAGGTCAAAAACCTATTTACAACAACACCCCCCTTAAGTAAAACTTAGGGAGTACTTATGAAAATGACAAAATTATGGGTCATAACTATGATGCCATGTTAGGTACCATGTATAAATTCAAATTTAATCTCTCACAAATGGAGAAAAGGAGAAAATAGAGTGGGACAAAAATCCTCCCAAAAAAAGACATGAAAATAAAATTCTCTTAATGATACATTATAATCAAAATACCCTATTTGAGGAAAAAATCCACCCCTCCATAAGAGAGAAGAAGAGAGACCATGTAGCCCCCTAAAGTCTCTTGCAAAGATGGTATATGCCCAATAATGAATGTTGAAGATGATCCATGACCATTGAAAAAATTTCCTCCCCTTGAGAAGAAACAAGACCAAGATGGTATGCAAGATGTCTTCCCATTCCTAAAATGAAGATACAAGAAGAAATATTATGTTTAATTTATTTGAAGAATGCTCAAATGTCTCCATATTGCTATCAAAAGGTGTCACACTCCAAACATGCATTTTAGGCCACACTACAGAAAAAAGACAATCTAGAATCTCTTAAAAAATATTGTAGAACACAATCCAAAGATAAAGATACCTACTCTAAAGATAAATAAGCCTCATCCAAATTTTATCCAAAAGAATGTATACTCATGTCAAATCAAAAAGGATGATCATGTAGAGAATGAACAAGAGGATTAGAGTGTTCCCTCACAATAACTGAAGAAGGATTGAATCATTATCAAAGAGAAGGTGTATTTGATCAATGTTGTATCCCAAATTTGAAATGTGGAAGTCACAAAACAAACCAGCAATGTTTGTCAATTACTCATCCCAAGTAGCCATTGTTGGAAAATGATGTATGTCCTACACTGAATCACAAGGAGCCAAATCTATGGTTTCATAAGAATCCTTAGGTAAAATAGGAGATGAAGGAGATGTGATCTTAGTGCATGCCATTTGAATACACCTATAATCCCCCATTGTATTCTCAAAACATGATAAAGTAAGAACATTATATATGATTTGGTTGATGCAAGTTCATGGGACTTAGCCAAACTGATGCCTTTGGTAATACAAAGCTACTAGAAATGATGAATTTCAGAAAGAAGTTTCAAATCACCAAGTTATTTTTGAAAATTTTCATCTATTATATGTTTTTCTTTCCATAGTAATCATATTTTACTTTATATTGATTAGAAGAGATTAATAGAACAAAAAACCACAAGATTACCCCCCCAAATTAATCAACCATAAAACCACCAAGCAAGATATGAGGTTGGAACTTTATTCTTAGTGTGATTACTTGTGCCACTTGTCAACAAAAATGACGTGGAATTGATCTTAGTGATTATACATTGCCAAATTTATCCATAAGATCAAAGTAAAATTATGACACAAGATTAGATAAATCTGATCCCACCATTAGAAAGTATACAAAAAATTATACACTTTCAAAAAAATTCACCCAAAAATGTTACCATAGGAGCAAGAATGGAGACCCTAAAATTATAAAAATGAGAATGACTTAGAAACACATGTGAAAATCTATAATTCTAAAAAATCCAAGAACCAAAATCAAAAACTAGTTGTACCGCTGCAAACAGTGCAAAATTATACCCCAAATAAAAAAATTGTACTAAAAAAGGAGTTCGTATGAACAAGTTATGGGCATTTAAAATTTCCCTCCAAAATGAAATTTGCATTGGAGAGGGGAGAGAAATTTCTTAGGGCTTTCTAACATCAATGTTGATGTAGTGCTAATGTCAATAGTTGACAATTAAATTTGAAGGATAAGGGGATACAAAAATAGAATATTCCTTCCAATAGAATATTCTCATAGAATATTCTTTAAATGGTGATTTAAATTTGATGACCGATGTTGGGTGGGAGGATGGTATTGAGTACTAGTGGAGATGAATAAGAGGGTGACACTTGTCATTGTTGGTCATGGTATTGGAGAAATATGCATGATAGAGCTTGGTAGGGTCTATGACAGGGATCACGAGGCTTGTGTGGCCCATCATAGTGATGCCACATGGTCCTTGTGTAGGGGCTTAGGTACCAACGTATCCTGATTTATGAAAACTCAAATTCTATGGCTTATATATTTTTTAATTTTAATTTTTAAAGAGTTTCCAAATAAAAACTTTTAAAAAATTGAAATTTCACTTCCAATTTATTTTTCTTGTGACTGATTGTTGTTGTGCACGAGTTGTATGATTGTACAAATGTATGTTCAGTCATTTAGTTGAATTGGGGAAATTTTTCTCTAATGTCTAAGCTCAAGTGCTCCAATCTTCTTAGGGTTTTTGGGCCTTCTAGATGCAATTTCAAGGGAAATTTTGGCCCAAATTTCTCCAAAAATTCAGCTACCTCTTGGATCTAATAACCATTTCCCAGCTTGAAACCCTCATAAATTAGACAATATGTGATGAAATTTGACAAAATGAAAGGAAAACTTGACTTTCTATGATTCCTTGGGTTCAATGGTGAGGTCCTCAAAACCCTAACTCACACCTAAAAATAACTTCATGCCAAGATTGGTCCCTCAAATTTGTGAAGAAGTTTGCAATATTGAAGCTATTATACCATGCAGGAATTTATGGTGAACTCGTCAACACCCCAAGATAACCTAAAAGACAAAATAACTTCCACAAGAGAGAAATAGTACAAATATCATGCTATGATTATGGATACAAGATTACTAGATTGAATATGATTGTTAGATTGTTACAATGTAAATATGAAGCCTTGCTTATATAGGAAAAGTGTGGTGATGTACTAGCATTAAAAGACCATGTAATAATTAAATGATATGAGCCAAAATTAAATGACCCTAAGACCCAGACATGAAATAAAAGATAACTAGATAACTAGATAAGATATGATAAGATATTATCTATACAACTAAGACTTCTAGAAAAGAAACTAGGACCTAAGTAGGCTTAACTTGTAAATAGGACCATGATAGGTTAAAAACCTATTTACATCAATAGGAATATAACATACAAATTAGTCTCCAACATAATGAAAATTTGATTGAAGACCATCATCCCATTCATAGTATCTTAAGATTAATGTATATTTATACCTACATGTAATATAAACAAGAGAATTATCATAGCACATGAAGTAATCCATTTTTTAAAAAACACATGTAACAAATGATGTTAAAAATGAAAATTAGTAAGGCCTATGATAGAGTAAGCTAGAGATTTCTCTTGAAAACTATGGAAAAAATTAGTTTCAATCAAGAATGGATAAAATGAACATATGTGTACATTTCCACTGCTAGATATATTTTATTGATTAATATCTCTCCATGTCGATTCTTTGAAGGATCAGGAGGCATCAAGAAATGGGACCCACTCTATGTTGAACACCCAAAATACTGAGAGGGGGGGTGAATTAGTATTCTATTAAACCATTCAATCACCAAAGCATATTCAACTATTATAAGAAAATAAATCTTGAAACATCCACAAAATCACATAACACATGAACACTAGGATTTTAACATGGAAATTCCAAAATGGGAAAAACCATGGTGAGGGTCAGCTCACAATAATTTATAACCTGTTATACTGTATTATAGAAGTCCTCACTACAAGTGGACTCACTACTCATAGAGAAAAGATAGAAGAAATATGGTGGATCACATACTATTTTGAACTGTTACAATTAAATCTTATGTATGCATGAATTATAGCTCCATTCAAGCACAATAGAAAAATTTATCTGATTTTGGTTCAACACTTTGCCTCACTCTTCATTTGCACAATTCTGATCTTCAACTTAAAATTTGCAACCTAGCTTCACATACATTGCATGTCACATTTATAACCTCAAATTTTTTAAAACAATCCAACATATATATCCGCATCAAGTATAACATCAATTAGGTTAGCCTAATTATATGTAATACTCAAAATATAACTTATCAGCTCTAAAACATATAATCCATAATACACACTATAATTCAAAACTCAAACTTCCTTAAGATAGGTCAACAAAACCTATAATATATCCCACATAAGCTAGTGACACATATTTATCCTTCATATACCTTCAAACTTACTAGGTTAGCTTTGCATAAGACCCAAAAGAAAAAACCTTCAATTGTGGATCGACATCCTGCCATGTGGACCTCAAAACTCAATGCCATATGGAATTCAAGCTCTACTAAAATTTGTAAAATTAACTTCAACATTGCAAGGCCAAAAAATTATCTATGGATAAGTGTGGATTCTGTAACACAAACACTCTATACATAAAGATAACCGTGAATGCAAAACCAAACTCTTTTACTCATAACTCTCAAACTATTTTTCCAATGAAGATGAAATGTTGGAATTAGATTCCTCTAACAACCACAAAAATAATGTTAGAATCATAGAGAAAATGTTTCCTATTTGGAGTGGTGCGGACCTAAAAAATGATGCACTATAAAACCAAAATGATAATTCTGACATTTAGTTAGATTTCCATACAGTTGATCTTTTTCAGACTAAATCACCTTGCTGAATGGGTTCCTTAACACCTCAAAGTATTGTTAGGATTACCCAAAGTGATATGAAAGAATGTTGACATCAATTACAACAATTTCTTGCATCGTTATGTACATTCCATGCTCATGCTGCCAAACAACATTATCAATGAAAATCTCCTTAAACTTCCAACAATATCTACCTTTGTCATTGATGGAAACATGCCAAAAATATATAAAAATTCTCCCCCTTTGACATCAAGGGAAAAGGGTTCCTATATACTCTATTCTGATTCATATCAGAACTCCCACTAAGGAATATAAGAATATCAACAAACTGAAAATAATTTATTGACTCCCCCTAAGTCATATACTAGAGCAACATCTTAAAAAGGTACTTGAAAATTTATCTATAAGGTCCACATGTATACAAAGAATGTGAACTAAAATAGGAAAAATGCATAAAAACATAAAAAATGAGTCAATAGGAGGTGGTTGATGCCTATGAATTCTCTAAATGATAATCATAGGCTTGCCTTCCATCTTCCCATTCATGCTTCACCTTTACAAGCAGCTTGCTTGATGTTTCAAACTCAACTAAAAGTTATTATTCTTCTTTCGATGTAGTAGGTACATGATTCATATGATTTTATTTTTTTAAACTGAGAAGAGATTTTGTAGCAAGTAGAAATTTTGGATTGACAAGATCCCTTATCTCTCCAAGCTATAAGATGATATGTTCTTTTTGTGCTTGTAGATGGAAAAAAATATTTTTAAGATCTTTAATCTTGCTCCTTGTTATACCAGTGAGGTCAATAACTAGGTCATATGCACTAGAGGCAATATCTATTTGAGACTCGATAGAGTCCATCTCCTTCTTTGTGTTTTATGTGGCTCTAAGCCACTTCATGCCATACTAAAGCAATGCCTTAGCCTCATTGACACACCCTTCAACGTCCTTCAATAACTCAAAAGTTTTCTTATGTGTGGAGGCACATCTCTTCATTATTTCCATCAGTCTCTTATCATTAATTATATTCTCTACTTTAATCTCAACTTCTTCCTTTAAAAAAAATGTATATGACTTAAATAAATCAATTAGCAGCTCAAAATTTTCCATATCAGATAAAGTGGTCTTGACATTTGATCTTGGTATGATTTCCTGAAAAGCTTTGACCACCTCATTCATTAAATATCCACTCTTTTGATGATTTTATATGATATCTTTCTATTTGGATGCATGGAACATGTCTCCTAGTTGTAACTTGTGAATAGGATAGATCCTATTCAAATCAACACTTCCTTGTTGCATCACAATTGTGACAACTATGAAGACACAACTGGTTGAAATATAGGTTGTATTTTCAATAAGTTCTTCAGTGAATATTTAGAGTAGCTATAAGATTCACTAGGAGTCTTTGTTGCTTCTATTGACTTTCCATTTTTGTTTGTGTTGTTTGGTGTTTCTACACATCAACACCTTAGACAAAATAAAATTTATCCTATCTCTCTTGAAGGTTTGATCTCTATGATCAAAGATATAACCCCAAGGTCTCACGAGTGTCAAATCATGACTATGTAGTAGAACAAACTCAGTGATAAAATGTGAATATGTTGGTAATCACAAGGGGTCTTATGCACAAATGTTGGAAGCTCTAAACTCATTAGATTTTAAGATATGGCGATTCTTTAACTTCAAGTTCTAACCATTTAATAAAAGAAACAACAAAAGATGAGGGTTTCAGAAGTTCTAATTGTTAACACTACTAAGATTAATCATGCAAATGATGAAATACCTGGAATGGACCAATTCCTTAAACTAATTTTCGCTCAACCCAGGATATACCTACAATCTTGCAGAGAACATCGCAATCTTCAAAGGTGTTAAATATTTTCAGGCTGTAAGCATTCATTCAATAAGACTGGATGAATATTTATAGTTGAACTAAGCACATGAATATGAGGTACAGGTTGACCTTGCACAACATTCCCACAATCAAAAATCTACTCAAAGTATGAACCAGGGATTGCTGCAACACTCTAGGCATTAAATCACAAACATTACTAATTAAACCTAAGATACATCCAAAAATTTCCAAGTGATTTAAAAGATAGAACAAGAAACATGCAAGATTATTCAATGAAAAGAAGGCACTAATCATATCACAATGTCTGCACTTTGTATTAAATCATCATGTTTGCAACAATTCCAATCTATTACAACACTTGCTCAAAATGTAAAAAAAAAACTTTTAATCTTCTAGCATGCTACTCTACTACTAAATCTATTACTTATGAGTCTTTTCAATTAGTCACCTAATTTGAACAGAGCCTAGCCAATTCCAACCTTTAAAAATGAGGAAGAGTGTCATACTTATAGAAAAATAGGCCTGCGTGAAACAAAGCTAGGGTTTCAAAGAAGCTCAACCACCACTCAAATCGGCCCCGATATCTAGCAATAACCCACTATCAAGTATTTAATCTAACAAGGACCCCATGAGATCAATCCAGGATCGCACGAATTCACGGAATGGATCCTTGAGCCACACCAAGCAAAAAACTTGACTCGCACGAATAACAACATACTTGAAAAAACCAACATGGATACAAGCCACCGATTGGATTCGAGCAAGGCAAATGGAAGACTTGTATTAAACAAAACCAAGATGAGCCCCTAAAGATCAAGTTTGAACACCATTAATGGCCACCAACCAAATCAAACTTTCATGGAGGAGTGGGTTTCATGATAGTAGCTGAAAAGTGTGTCTGACTACATCGTAAAATCATGCCAAATCTTGAAAGTACATCCAACAAACCCAGCTCAATCCAACCTTCAATCAAATGGGCCACCATTAATGCCCAATACACCATCAAAATCCAAGAAGGTCCATTAGAGTTCCTAAGGCATGAAAATAAAGCATAAACCTAGGCGAAGATGGAACCAAAGATAGGCAGAGGCGGAGGTGGAGCCATGAGAAAAATAAGAAGAAAGACGCAAGACATGTGGAGGTGGAGATGGAACAGGAATGGAGAGGAAAACAAGCAAAAACAAAACTTACCTCGGTGGAAGTAGAGGTTGAACAGGAACAAAGACAGACCCGAGGGAAAATAGGCAGAAACAAAACCCACCCTGAAGAAAGTGGAGGCGGAATGGGAAAGGAACTGAAGGAAAAGGGACAAAAACAAAACCCACCCTGACGAAAGTGGAGGTAGAACGAGAACATGAAAGGAACTGTGAACTTTTCCAAAGTTCAAAGCCAAATTCCATCCCGATCTCGACCCTGGAAAAATGACAGAAAAGCAACCCAAGGGCGAAAAACCAACCCGAAGGCCGAAGACAAATAAAAAAATGGAATAACGAAAAAACATGGGAGGAAAAGCTAGAACAAGAACCTAGATGGAACTGAGAACTTTGTGAAAGTTCAAAGTTCAGATCCATCCCAGTTCCACCTACGACAAACAAATGGGGAAGTGAAGTGAAGAAAAAACTAAGGGAGGAAACAAACCCTTAGGACGAAAAACAAACAAAATGAAGAAGGAAGTGAGCGAGCAGGCGAGAAGTGGAGCCAGAATAGGAACAAGAATAGAAGCAAGAACTTAGCCAAATTTCAAATTCAACTCCCATCCTGGTTCTGCCTTCGGCATAAAAAAAAGAAACAAGGAAAAACAATGAAAACCTAAGGGAGAAAACCAACCCTTAGGAGCCAAACAAAAACACCAAGGGAGAAAATAAAAGGAAAAAGAAGACCACCCCAGAGAGGACATCTACAAGACTCCAAAACCACTAGGAACTCAACACAAAAGACACCCACAACCAAGGCAAGCACCAAAGACCAAAACCCCAATATCTTCAAAGATAAACACAAAAAGAGGGGGGGAAAGCCAGAAATATAGGCCAAGAGAGGGTCCCTACTTTAAGTGGGTTGTGTGTGCAAAAATAGAAAACAAATGGCGACTCCATTAGGAAAATTCTCTAGATAATTTCAATGACAAACTGGCATCATGAACTTAGAATCTCTGGTTTCATTCCAAGAATCGGGTTACAAATAGATAAGGTTTCAGAAATCACTAACAAGCCAACCTTTCCTATACCAGGGTTAGAGTGTTTGCATATGCATTCATTCCTTTTCCTAAGTTGCAAAAAGGATCAAAATCAGTCTGAAAGAGTTACCTAAGGATTCTAACTCCAAAAGCAACATAGATGGAGCCTCATTGCTAGTCAGGCATCCATAGCCCCATTGAGGTTATCACTATGATCTTCCCTAGCATAGTTCTACTTCTAGCCAGGCATCCATAGCCCTAGTAGAGATACTAGGATACCCTTGAAAAGGTGAACATTTTTTATTTTCAATATTTTCTTTTCTTTTGATATTCCCTTTTGATATTTTCTTTTAAAGCTTTACTTTCACCGTGTAGGCAATGAAGCCCACACTCAAGGATGAGAACCATAGTGAAGCTGGAGCAGAATTAAACTTTTTCACCCAGTTAGACCTCCTAAAGACCATATGAAACCTCATAATTCTTAAGATTTGTGTGAAAATTTAAGACCTAAATGCATTCCATAATTTAAGTTAGTCAAGTGACACTAACTCCCAACCCTTTGTAACATCAAATGAAGGAAATTCACCAGTTTGAATTAATCTGAAAATATAATAAGAGTTTGTAGAATAAATCCCAAAGTAGACCCAGACAAACCCAAAGCAACCAACATAACAGTAGGAAAAAACCAACCCAAGTAGACCAAAGCAAACCAAAACCAGAGCAGCAGACAAGTAGAGCAAAACCAAAAGAAACCCAACCAAAAGCAATAAGCAAAACAATAGAAAGGACACCTAATCTATTTATGTACAAGGAAAGAGTTGAGAATAACTGAAGACTTAAAATAATGCTTCAAATACTACCCATTGACAAGTAGTGGGATATCTCCTCCAGTGAGGGTTTTCAAATGGAAGGCATTATCTCCCAGAATCTCTGCATTCTGATAAGGGTTGAGTCAAAGTTTGTCAAATTTTCCATGCTCCCCCTTTTTGTCATGGGCTTTATCTTAGTAGAGAACCAAGCCAAAGATTTTAAAAGCTTTCAACTTGGCTCTCCGATCAAACCATATTTTCACTCTACCCTGATGTTTGGCAAAGTTTTCTAGGGTTTCATGTCTTCTCTCTTCAAGGTGTAATAATTTAGTTAAGCGAGCTTCACGCTTATCCTCTCCATAATAATATTCATTTACGAATTGCAGGGTATGGATCTTCAGTTGGATGGGAAAGACAGGTTCTAAGCCATACACCAAGTGATAAGGAGAGCTTCCTAAGGATGTCTTTTATCTAGTGTGGTCTACCCAAAGAGAAAATCTGAGCTAGGTATGCCAATCCTTGGGATTTTTTTCTAGTAGTTTCTGAATGAATGTCAACATGTTTTTATTGGAAGACACAACCAAAGCATTCCCCTATCGATAGTAATTAGATGCAATTTTTATGGCAACCCCATGGTCATAAGCCCAGTTAGAAAAATTTAATGATGCAAATGCATAACCATTGTCACAAACCACAACTAATGGACAACCAAAGTGATTGATGATACCTGATTCCATGAAATTGATCACTACTTCAAAAGTACATTGTTTGCAAGCTAGAAATTTAGTTGACCTAGTAAAATAATTAGTTATGGTAAGAATATACATGTGGCTTGTAGATGAAAATGGATTGATGGGACTAATGAAGTCCATTCCCCAGTCTGCAAATGGTTTTACCTTTATGATAGGTCGAAGTGGAAGAGCTACAGATCTCTTCCTTCTTGTTGTAGTTTGATACACATGGCAAGTCCTCACATGGTGATGTGTGTCCTTGAACAAGGTAGGCCAATAATAGCCTGCCCTCAGGATCTGATTTATAGTGGAAGATACTAAACCATGGCCTGTGCCATATTTATCATGAAATTCAGTCATTACTCTCCCTGCCTCTAACTTCCCTAGGCATCTCAGGTAGACACCTTCATGATTTATCTTGTATAGTACAACTCCCTTCATCATAAAACTACCACTTTCCAGACATAGAGCTCTCCTTTGTACTGCATTAAGGTGTTTGGTACATTACTAATTAAAAAATTTGTAGATAATGTCATCATATTAGTCCCCCAGAGAAACATCCTCAAGATTATAATGCTGAGCTACAAGGTTAGGATCCATATCTACCATTGTCTTGGTCAGTCCCTACCCTCTTACCAACTTCATGGGTTGAATTTCAATATGATATTCCTGTAACATAGTTACCCACTTGGCTTTGCGTTCACCCAACTCATTTTGCATCAACAATAGCTTGACTGCAGGATCAGGGACTATAGCAAAGACCTTGTTTCTCAATATATAATGCCTAAATTTATTTATAGTTCAGATCAAGGCATAGGCCTGCTTTTCAACACTAGGATACCTTAGATCGGAATCCTCCATTCCCCCTACACATGAAGAGGCTATCTTTACACAACTAGCCAAAGAGTTAGGTGATGATATTTTATTTACTACCATGTTTTATGCTTTAATTTTATATTTATATATATCATGATGTGCACTTATTATATTTATGATTTCTATCTTGTAGGAGTTGTCAGAGACCTTCATGATCACTATCATTAGGTGGTTGTCAATTTAGTGCCCCCATCATTCTATGAGGAGGCTAGTGATATAGAATATTCGCCCTCACCCATCATGGAGCGAGATCTAGAGTTGTTTGATCCATACATGAATTTGTGGGAAGTGTATGAGAGTTTTAGGAGGTGTGCCCACTAAGATGACCCTACCTAGGATGTTCAATCATCTAGAGCCCTAGTAGAGGTTGAGAGACTTCAGTCAAAGGTAGCCAGACTATAAACAAAGAGAGATTGTCTAACAAAGGATCATTAGGAGGCCCTTGGAAAAGTACAAGGCTTACAGTATTAGTCTCCTCAGTAATTTGGTAGGGCTGAAGAGTGCAAGAGTTCTTGAAAGCTGGATGTTTAATGTCATTTATCGGATGGAATAGGGTATAGATTACCACTGGGTAGGTGCCATAAGTGTAAAATCCATGAGCAGATGTGCAATGTCTTGCAGACCAAGACTTTCACCATGACTTCCTACTTGGTGTATGCATTGGAAAGATTCCACCAATACAAGGGGTTGATCAATCGAGGTGTATTTGGATAGGATGCAATCTATGATTCGTATTCGCAACTACACTTGGAAGGAGGTAGCTACATAAGAGAAAATGATGCTTTTAAAATGTACATTACTAGGTTGTTGTAGGGTGTAGAGCATGTGATAATTTTAGAACAATCCAAGGAATTGATAAGGAGGTATGGGGCATGGTTCATCTAGTTCCCTACCTTCTCCTACATTAGGATTGATGGCTATCAAAGGGATCCCTACAGACTTCCAAGGTATCCAACTGATCAAATCATACTATTGGAGGTCACTAGGTAGATTTGTGACTTTGATGTGATTGTGAAGGGGGATAAACATAAAACAGGGTTTGGGGATTCCCCTTGAAGATAGGAACAAATGAGGTTTTACCTTCCATCCAGTCAGCTCATGCTTCTGAAGAGTAAATGAGTAATTTTGGTCTCTCTTTCCATTCTAAGAGGGGAAGGTTTGATATTACTTGTGAGGCACAAAAGAAGGCCATTAGGGAGTACAGTCATAAAATAAAATTGAAGATTATTGGGCTAACATTGGTGATGAATTTGATGTAAGGAAGAAATTCTCTAGTCTGCTAGTGGACTTGGTAAGGTTGTACAATATAAAAGCCATTCCTGACTAGGTGGAGGAAGATGGAAATCTGATTCAAGGTCATATCTTTGAGGCTATGAAAGACAAACCAGTTGGAGAGATTGACTGGTTGGAGGAAGAGAAGATAGAGTTGGAGAAAATTATGGCTATAGTGATAAAGTATACTGAAATGTGGCTAAAGCACAAGATATTAGAGCTAGAAAGTGAAGGTTTCCAATGCACTTATAATTTTATGCGAGACTTGGAGTCTCATTCGGCTTCTGAGGAATCACATGAACAAGATCCTAAGGGTAAAGATAAGGTGGACTCTCCCTTCAATATTAAAGTTAGAGATGTTCAAATTGAAGAGGTAGCAGATGTGAGTAAACAATGAAAGCCTATTTCCAAAAAGAGAAGGCATGTTCCAAGCAAATATGTTGAGAAAGATAAGGAGGAGAAGGAATATGTTGTTGCTCCTTTGCTCAAAAGAAGAAGACTTGTGAGAATGTCACAAAAAGAGAAGGAAACTTCCAAGTCAGAAAAGGAAGTTGAGACACCTACGGTGGACATAGAAAGTTCAGGGGAAAGAACATAGGAATATATGAAGAGGTCAAGGAATCCTTCCCCAAAGGATGCTATAGAAAAAGAGGATGTTCCTGTGACTGCTCCTATCAGTGAATAGGAGAACATTCCCCCTCATCAAGATACTGGCAATGTGCAAGAGGATCCAAGGAAGGATGAAGATCTTAAGGATTTGGGTGAAGAATAAATTCAAGAAGGAGACCTCTATAATGTTGAGGTAGAAATAGATAGGGTAATCCAATATCCTTTGCTGGCCTATGTGAATTCCCCTGCAGAAGAGAAATTGAACAAATCCCCTCAATAGGAGGAGATACCAGCCAGGATCCCTTCACCAACATAGGTTGTAGAGGAACAATCTTTAAACAAGGAGGATCCAACTAAGGAGATCCCTAATGTGCCTAGCATTGAGAAAGATGCACATAGTGTCCAATAGGAGCAGGATAAATAGGATAAGGTGCCAACCGAATCAACTATTCCACGTTGGTTGGATAGAGAGTTAAAGAGTAAATTGGTGATAGTGGAAGACACTCCTCCTAATTGGGATGACCTAATGGATAACATTGAAAAAGGGAAAATGAAGAATAAGGCTAGGGTTGTATCCAGGATTGAGAGAGATGGATCAAGCAACATGGTGGATCACATTAATACCCCTACTCTAGAAAAAGATAGAGACAATGTTACTGCAAAGGATTATAATGTGTAGACCATTGACTTAGGGAATGCTTCTATGGATCAATACATTGAGGAATTCAAAGGCTCCAATGTTGTAATTGTGGTAAGATTGAAGAAAGAGGTAAAAACTCGGCATGAGTTGGAAAGAGAGAATGAGAAATTGAAGAAGTACTTGCAGTTGTTGATGAAACCCTTGCAGTCTATTGGCTCTTCCTCCTTTGCTGTAGGTTTCTTGCCCTAGGAAACAATCTCAGAAATTGAAAGAATGAAAGGAACTACACATGCCACAGTTTGTTGGTTGCAGGGAGTCTAGAACTAAGGAGATGGTGCCATCAAGGATATCTTGTCGACTATAGGGGATTCCATGAGGTCACTGGATTGGCTGAAAACTGTGTTGGCGCAAGATAAAGAGGACATTGATCTCCTATAGCAAAAAGTAAAAACAATCATGGAGTTTACTGAGGATAAGCTGGTGAAAAGTGCGATTCTTCCTTTTTCGAGGGTTTATGAGCCTTGGGAATGGTTCAAGATCTTGCAAATGAGGCAAAGGGCCATGAAGAAGATTCACAAACAAGGAAGGAAGATTGAGGACACTTTGACTATAATTCATGATAAGTGCATCTCATTATTTGAAATTATGACAAGGAGGAAGAAGTTAGCTCCAAAGCATTTCAATTTGGAAAAGCTTAGGAAATGGTGTAGAGATGTCTATTCTCCAAATAGTGATGGTCTAGTCACTGAGCATCAGCTAGATGATGTTGCAACCTACATTGCAGTTGTTGATAGGTATTTGACGAATAGGGCTGATTGGGATTGCACAGTAAGGTAGGCAAGAGATAACATTAAGTCTCTTCAAAGAAGAGTTAGGGCTTTGCCTGTGCCACCTATTGCAAAATATGATAGAGTGTTGTTTGTTGTGCATGCTGAAGAGGATCGAGCTAAGGACAAGGAGGGGAAGTAATTATATGGGGCTACATCAAATTTTGTGCTTCCCATTATCTACATGGATTGGGTTGAATTTTTGAGACCACAGATTGACTTGGATGAAATTGGTGCAAATTGCACATTTCATGTTGTGTTCAAATATCTTTTGAGGCAGACCTCTTGTGTGGCATTTTTATTGTAAAATCTTAATTGGGATGACCTATCCTGGGGAGCTTCTCTATAAATTGGGCATGTTGCTTCATTTTGTTAGTAATAGAAAATAGTTAGAGAGACAACTGATACATAATAGCCATAGAATATAGATTTGAGTGAATTAGGGTTTACCTACAAGCAAGTATTGTAATAGAGGGCTGGAATTTTTTCCATTTTAGGTGATCTAATATAAGAAAGGATATTGAGATTTGGTATCAGTCTTGTGTTAAGTTTTATTTGGTATGGTTCTAGTTGTTCTATCTTTAAAATTTCTTAAGTGCAATGTTAGATAGTTTGGTGATGCTTAGGGTTTCATGTTTGGAATGTTTGTAGCGATCTTGAGTCCATACTTTTTGTAGTTAGCTGATTGTTAGCTGCTTTGAAAAGTTAGCCTGGACTTAAAATTGTGCTTAGTTCAATTATGAATATTTGTTCATTTCAGTTGCAATAGGATTTTCTTGAATGAATGTTTATGATTTGAAAATCTTTAAATACCTCAAAAGATTACACTATTCCTTTGAGATTGCAGATTTATCTGGGTAAAAGAAAAACATAGTTTATGAGAGATCAATCCATTTTGAGCATCTTATATTTTGGCATTGTCAGTCTTAGGGATATAATTAGTCTTGAATTATCTCTAAAACTTTTATCTTTTGTTATTTTCTTTATTATCTAAGTTCGATGGAGGATTTCAAGTATCAATTCATCCTAGCATTTTCTAGTAGTAAGGTCCCTTTGTGATTACCAACATTTTCACATTATCTCTCGGTTGTTTTGTTGCATTGTCAAGACCTGACATTACAGACCTAGGGGTTATCTATTTTCCCATAGAGATTACCTTTCAAGAGAGATAGGATATCATATTTTGTTTGAGTTGTTGTTGTGCAAAAAACACCATGAATAGGTACCTAGGGAAAAATATGCCACAAGATGCCCAAATGACCTAATTTTACAACAAGGTGTTGTAAGAGGACATTTCTGGGTGTCTACAGTAATAAGTTTGGTCACGTTGCAAGATTTTGCAGAAACAAAACTTTGGATAGAAGACGTTTGCTATACAGAGGCAAAAGCATATAGGAAGATGACAAAGGAAAAGGAAAAGGGACTACAAATGAGATAAGAGATGAGATGAAGAAATGGGTAAGGAAAAAATATTATGATACTGGAAATAGTTTTGTACTGGAACCTGCTTCCAGTAATTCTTCCAATAATTAATTTTAAGCCACTGGCCTAGGGGGAGTTTTTCAAGAAAATATCCCCTCCCCTATTTGTGGATGGTACCAAAACATGAAGAATGGTCAAGAAGGTTTATTTATGATATGCAAAGGTTTTGGAGAACCATCACAAGGAAATTCAAAGAATTCATAGGTCCGCAATTTTGTTTTTTGTCACTGTTTAAGAAAATAGATCACCTGAAAAACATAGGGCAAACACATTTATTACAAACATGTGAGCTATAAACGTCAATTTGGAACTATTACTTATCACTTTGCATCAAAGAAGAAAAGAAGGAGAGCACTCAATACAATAATTTTTGAAGCAATAAAATTGATTCATCGATAATTCTTAGAATCTATTAATTGTTTTAGTTGTTTTCAGAGTTTTCATATAGTTTAGTGTGCGGTTGTTAAATCTAAGTGCAAAAAGGAAAATGGAATAAATCAAAGTGTAAATCATTTTGGATGAATAAAATAGTGAAAAGATTAGGTCCATGAGGAATCTTTCATTACCCAACAAATTGAAGCAATTGAGAGAAGCCAAACATAGGAATTTGGATATTTGGAATGAGTTTATGTACTTTGAGAACGCAGAATTTGTTAAATTCATCTTGAGAAGATTCCATGATGATAATTTAACTTTTGGCAAACCCTACATCATTTCAAAGAAGGTAATTGATAATTTGACTAGATTGTGCAAAGTTGAAGATATATCGAGGAAGAAATCCATCTCAAACAAATAATTTGAAACCCTAACCAGAATGATCGGAGATTAGAGGGTATTGATAATTCTGACAATCAAGAATCCTATTGAAAATTACATTGCACATGAAAGTTAATATAGATTCTTTTTTAGAAATGGAGAAGGAGTGACCTTGGCTGGCATAGTCTATATTTCTCACAAGATGATATTTGAAGGTCAGGAATTTGACCTTTACGGATTGATAAAGGATCAACTAATGGAGAATGCGCAACTAAAAAAAGAGATAGGCTACCCTTTTAGGTTCGGTACTCTGATTATATGTTTAGTAATGTATTTCTTGAATTTTTTTCCAAAAATCGATAATGTGGTGTGGAAAATAAATGAACCGATATGCAAACAAATATACTCATATTCTAGGAGCTTGGTTGATTGGGATCAAGAATTTTAAAATTTCTTTAAGAATGTGCTTGGAAAGTGTGGTTCAATCAATATTTCCCTTCCAGTAAGAACAATTGAAGTTGGTTCCTCTTCCGGTGGCATGGAGAAAAATAAATTGTTGAATACAACCCTCTAGAATACAAAGTACGCAGAATTGAGGGAAAAGGAAAAGAAAAGGAAATTGTGGATATTCCAGATGAAGAACTTGTTGAAGAAACTGAGGATCCATAGAGAAATAAATCAGAACCAAAAAATGCTAATGAGGAAGAAGATGACCTGGCAATGGAGAAACTACAACAACTTATTCAAGAAGAAGGTGGAATGCAGAAAATCGCTAAGTTATGGTCTGTTAGACCATCATATGATCAAGACATGATTCTGAGTGTACTAAATGCTCAAGTTGAGCACTGTAAGATCAAATTGGAAAGTTTGCAAAAAATTCTACCCAAAGAAATGATTGAATGTAGTAAAGAAACAATGAACTTTGAGGATAAAGACAAAGAAGAAGGTGAAGCTATCTCTCATTTGAAGGAGTATTTTAGAATATCACCTACCAAATTGTAAAATAAAATGAATGAGTTGAGGAAATGAATAAATTTAGCTAATAACATGTACAACTATTAAATCCGTTGGCCTCATGCGGTTAGTAATTACAAAGATAAATTAGAATTGATTGAAATAGAGATGAATGGAATTGGAAAAAGCTTTGACATGCTTCAGGATCGGGATGGTACCATCAGGAAAATAATTTGGGGCCTACAGTTTGAACACACCAAAGTTCAATTCACCAAGAACATAATTGTTGATACTTTTTGGAAGGTGAAGGATCTAACCGAATGTAGACTGGAGCAGATGGTTGAAATACTAAGGAAAGGTGAGAAATTGGAAGAAGTAGTTACAATTCTAGAATCTTTAACTGAAATTATCAAAAAAACATCCAAGAACAACAGTTTGATCATTATCATTGAGATCACAATGGATGCTTGGAAGAGGTTCCTTCCGGAAATGAAGAAAAATCATAAGATAATTTTATAAAGTAGTAGTCAATTGTTTTCAATTTTTTGAAGTTTTGGTCTAAAGGGGACAATTGTCAGTATAGTCTGAAGTTTTGGAAATTTTGAACATATTTTTTGTCTTTTTGGCATATGATTTTCATGCTTTGTCATTGATGTCAAAGGGGGAGAGAATGCAGTGAAAAATGTCTCATCAATCCTTTGGGGAGCTATGTTTTAAAATCATTTTGAAGCTTACGGGGAGAGAGAAGTTTGGCTGTGTACTTATAATGATTCTGACACAATCATTGTTCACTAAGTGTTGCCATAAATTCCAAAGGGGGAGATTGTTGGCATATCTCTTGTAAGTGTTGTCATTTATGGAAACCTAGGTCATGCATCCGATCTACAGTATAGTTTTAGTTTACACCAACAAAACAAATTGAAGAATAGGGCATCCAATTATATGCATAAAAGTTGATCCGAATACCACACCAGACTATTATTTTGGGTTGTGGATCTATAAGGAGGGTTTTTTTATGTTTGTATTGCCTTATTCAAGAAGTATACTGATGTGAATTCATTGGTATGCAATCTAGGAGATCCGGTGCACTAATTTGTTGGTTATATGTGCTAGAAGGCCTACCTAGAGAATATAGTAATCCCAGATGTATAAGGAGTAATTAATTATATGTTTTCATGCTTGATTATGTTTGTTTGGATCCTTTCTCTGTCTTAATTGACTTTGGAGGATACACATAATGAATTAGTGATGGATGTGGTTGACAATTGTAAAGAACTTAAATTTTTATCAAGTGGACTTAAAATGCTTCCTTAGCCTCTATATTCCATTCAACCTTTTCTTCTTGCTTCAACATGACATTCAATGGCTTGATTATTTCTACAAATGCAGTGATGAATTTTCTAACAAAGTTAATCTTGCCAAAGAATAACTTCATCTCTTTCTTGCTTGCAGGGGGTTGAATTCTCAGTATTTCCTCTACTCATTTAGGATCAATGGAAATACCTTGTTTTGAAATAACATGTCCTAACAACCTTCCCTCAGTGACTCCATAGAAGCACTTCTTTGGATTAAGCGAAATGCCAAATTCCCTACACTTCTGGAATACTTTGCATAAATTTGTAGCATGATCACATCCTCCCTTGGAAAAGATAGACAAATCATCCATGTAGATGATTATGTACTTGCCAATGATTTCCTTGAAGGCAATATCCATAACTCTTTGGAATGTAGCTCCAACATTGATTAATCCAAAGGGAATTCTTTGGTAAGCAAAGGTTCGCCTTTTTGTAGTGAAGGCACTTTTGTGCCTATCCTCATATTGAAAGATGACCTGATTGTATCCAAAGTACCCATCTAGAAAGGACATCATCTGAGATCCATTGACAACCTGAAGCACCTCATCTAGTGGAGGGGCTGGATAATTATCCTTTTCTGATGCTCTGTTCAGGTTCCTGAAATCAACACACTGTCTGATTTCTCCATTTTTCTTCCTAACCGGGACCAAGTTCGCAACCCATGTTGAATGTCTTACCAAAAATATGATTAGTGCTCAGAGTATCTTATGCACTTCCTTCTAAATAATGGGCTCCAACAAAGCATTGATTGGTCTTTGTCTTTGCCTGAATGGCTTAACATTTGACTTGAGGGGAATAGTATGTGTAATTATTGAAGTGTCATATGTCCTCAAGTCATCATAACTCCAGACTATCACATCTTGATATGCGTGCAAGGCATCAATAATTCCTTGCCTCTCCTCCATAGTGCATGCATTACCAATAAAGACATTCTTGACATCACTTTGGTTCCCCATGTTGTATGTTTCATACTGACCGTTAAGGGATTCGCTTTTCTTTTTCTACTCTTGATCTCTTATCTTATCCAGATCAAAGATCCTTTCCAATTGCACCGTGCCTCTCTAGATGGTATTAGTTTTTAGATTGAGGACCCCTTCTAGGTCTTTTTCAGCCTCCTGAGGCTCAACCTCATCAATTACTTGAGAAGCGAACACATCACAATGAGTGATAAAATCAATAATATAGTAATCATCCTCAAATACCTAAACATTTTTGACGTTGTCAGGCACTGAGGGTACCAGAACAAGTTCCATAGTGAAATTCTTTAAGCCTGAAAGTGATAGAGGCTACAATGTACTTGGTGCTTGTGCCAAAGAATCTATAGTTTGATTCTTACTCCAAGGTATCAGCTGAATGTTGAAGGCATCAAATCCTTCAATAAGATCCCAAATTTTGTGTCTGTAATTGGCCATCCTTCTTTCATGACATGAGTGTTTTTTTCTCACTTGCCTGACCACTAGCTCAGAATCTCCAAACACTTGCAAAATTTTAAATTTCTTTCTCAATTCCATTAATAGCCCATGAACTATAGCTTCATACTTAGTCACATTTTTAGTGCACTGGAATTGGAGTCTATGAGTAGAAAAGTAGGTTATACCTTTAGGAATGATCAACTCAAGCCCTACTCTAGCACCTTGCTTGGATTTGGATCCATCGAACCTTAATAGCCATGAGTCATCAACTCTTACTTTTCTTGGGATACCTTTGTCCTTGTTTCTACCCGAAGGCTCTTCAAGAGGTTTTGGAACCTTCCCCTCTTGACTAATTTGAAAGCTTCATATTTTTGATTCAAAAATTGGGGTTGTGTTAATGTGCCTTTGTATCTGTTCTACTGCAATTTGACATAAGAAAAATTCCAGTTCAGAATGAGGAGCATCATGGAATTGACACCAATTAGGGAAAAGAAATTCTTCAAAGTTCATATTTCTACACAGCTATATCTAATCTTCTACACATTTCTGGATAAACTCTTGGAAGTTATCTAACAAATTGAGTTGTCTATCTACCTGGTCACTAAGTTCTTCCGTTTGTTCAAATTTCACTTCGGAGCTGC
Source organism: Sequoiadendron giganteum (assembly GCA_007115665.2). Lineage (NCBI taxonomy): Eukaryota > Viridiplantae > Streptophyta > Pinopsida > Cupressales > Cupressaceae > Sequoiadendron > Sequoiadendron giganteum. The sequence continues at coordinate 507,633,398 of CM021104.1, read as the reverse complement.
TGGCTTCTAATGTGGGTTCACTAGAAGATCCTTGCAACATCAAGATTTCTTCAGTGTCTGACGCAGAGGAGGCTAGGACATAGTTCCCCATATCGACTTCTGATACTAGTATCTCATTTGAAGTATTTTGGTACTCAGTAATGACATAATTCATTCTTGGTTCTCTCTCAATTCTAATATAATTTGGGAATCCTTTCTAGAGGAGCCACATGTGGGAATGATCGATGGATGTGTATTCATTTAGTGCCTTGGTGAAATATCTACCCGAGATCATACCATAGGTGTCAGGAGTGTCAGCTACCTGAATATTAAGCACTTGTTGCACTCTAGGATATGAGGAAACTTGCATGGGGATCATAATTAGTTCTCCTACTATATTCACCTCTATTTTATCTAATTGGATGACCTTTTCAGAGGTTGCAAGGGTAATACCGAGAGCCCTATAGATAAAAAATGGCATAAAATTTGTGGATTCCCTTGAATCTAGTAGGAAATTGTGCAGATTTTTACCTAATATACAAATAGAAATCAGAAAAGGAGGGGTTTCCATTTTACCTTGGAATAAATTAAACTATGAGTTAGCTTGTGCAACCTTGAATATTATCTTTTTCTTTACCCTTATCCTCAAGTTGTGATGGACTAGGACCTTTTGAGTTTTTGTGAACTATGAGGCCTCACAATTGCCTCATTGGTAGCTATTCCTACCATTGCTATACTTGAATTAAGGACCCAAGGACTACATTTCTGATTTTAGGAACTTTTAATAACTCAAAAGAAGAAAGACTCACCTTAACTTTTCTAAGTTCCTCAATGACATATTCTCCTAGCTGCTCCACATTCATGTAAGTGTGGAGCTCCTTGGAATGACCAGTTTTCTTATCCTTTTCTACATCAACATTTCTTCCTTTGGAAACATATGGTTGGCCTTCTTTCGTAAGGTATTATGTTGGCACATGAGGGTAGGATGGATTTTTATTGGCATGTGGATCCGGTGGAGTAGTAAAATTGTGTGGAAGGGCATATGTAGTAAACGGTCCTCCAGCTTCGGGATTCTTGTGGGGCCTGCTCCTTAGATCATACTTTCTCGTAGGTTGCTGAAACATCTACACTTCTTCAACATAAGACTCTTCTTCATCCAATGGGCCATTTCCATTCTTATTTTCTTCATCAAATAGTTGAGATATTTCATCTTCATTGAGCACTTGTTCAACCTCTCCATTCTGGCTACTTGATTCCTCTTTTGGTTCACTCTCATCTCTCGGGAAAGGAGCATGATTCAACACTAAAACTAGGGAGTCATAGGGATTTGAGGGCACCCACTCTTGGCTGGTGGAGTTGTTCTCAACTTCATATTGAAATATGGAAGAAATAGTTTGAAATTCAGGGCAGTCAAGCTCAGAGTACTAACTTGTCTTATGAAGCCTACACCATCCAGACAAAGCGTCTTCTGCTAAGTACACACCACCTGGAGATTTCTCTGGATTGGAAGGTTGATCTAGTGAAGTGGAAACTCCTCCATTATTAATCCAAGTGTTCCATGACATATTATGCATAGGTGGTTGTCTTCTTTCAAATCTTTGTCCACCTTGTTGAGTTCTATCGAAGTTCTAAACAGAACCTTGTCCTCTTTCAAAATTCTAATTTTTGTCATAGTGTTGCCCTATGTTATAACTTGATTGCATGCTCTTTTGATTATCTTGGAGTTGATTGTTCTAGTTCCTCGGGTAGGTTACCTACATGTTCAACCTCTTCACTTGCTCAATTAGCTCATCTAACCTTCCTTTATTAGAATTTTTGTAAGGTACTAGATTCACAGTGTTTGGGGGGTACAATAACACTCCTCTAGAACTAGTAGACTATTCAAAACTTCTGAGTTCTACACATATGTAGGGAAACTAGAATGTGAATTTGAATGGAGGGGATGGTCAACATTGTATTGGGGATAACCAAGCATTGGTTGGACTTGGTTTATTGGATGACCTGAGTGAGGGACCAGAGGCAAATATGGAATAAGATTCAAGATAGGCGTGTGATTGGTCAAAGCTTGGGTGAGAGATTGGACTTGGCTTGGGTGAGCAGTTGGTCCAAGAGATGGTAGAGGTCTAGAAAAATGTTGTCTCAGGTCTGTACTGACCTTAACAACCTCTGTATATGTAGTGAGCAAGGTAGTTGATGGACTAGTTCTCCACTTAAGGAAGGTGGAGGTAAGGCTGTCAAGGGCTTCGAAGTAGACCTCTAGGGAAGTGTCCTCATTTACAACATAAGGTGCTTGAATTATAGTGTATGCTTATTGGAACCTATTGTTGAATGATCCTATAGGCTCCTTAACCTCTCTTTTTACCCCAGTAAACTGTATATATAGGTCATTAGCACTAATGGGAATCTTAAACTTTAGTAGAAATGCAACCTCAAGCTCAACCAAGTTAGAGATGGATGCAACAAGTAAATGGTTATACCAATAAAAGGCCTCCTCTCTTAGAGAATAGGGGAAAATTATACATGAAAAATCCTCATGATTAATCTCTCTATCTCTCAAACAAGTTTGAAAGATCCTACTGTGCTCTTTTTCTGTCCTATTTGGGTCATTCATTTTAAACTTTGAGAAAAAGTGCTCAGGGTTCTTGGGAATAACGTTGTAGTTGTTGAATGTCACAGGTGATGGGTTATTTTCCAAAAAAGCCAATGGTGGAGGTGGTAATGGTTGATGGATGACTTGTTGGGGTTGTGGAATGGAACCAATCTTAGAATCTGATGAAGATGAAATGGATGGAGGTGGGGATGGTGGAAGTGATGGATTGGATGATGGTTCCTCCCTTCTTCTGGTCCTTATTGACCTAGTTGGAGGTGGTAATTATTGAAACTATTCTTCTTCTCCTGGTACAGATCTGGTTCTCCTTTTGAGCCTCTCAAGAGAAATGGCATTCAGAAAACTCTCCAGCTTGCTTGCTCAGGGCATCCTTCTATCTCCAATCCTGTTGTTTGGTGTTTTTGCACATCAATAACTCAAATAGAATAAAAGTTATCCTATCTACCTTTAAGGTTTGGTCTCTATGATCAAGGAGATAACCCCAAGGTCTCACGGGTATCAAATCATGACTATGGAGTAGAAAAAACTCAGTGATAAAATGTGAATATGATGGTAATCAAAAGGGGTCTTACAAAAAATGCTAGAAGCCCTAAACTCATCATATTTTAAGATATGGTGATGCTTTAAATTCAAGTTCTAACCATTTAATAAAAGAAACAACAAAAGATGACGGTTTCAAAAGTTCTTATTGTTAACACTACTTCTAAGATTAATCATGCAAATGATGAAATACCTGGAATGGACCAATCCCTTAAACTAATTTCTGTTTGACCCAAGCTATACCTACAATCTTGTAGAGAATAGTGTGATCTTCTAAGGTGTTAAAGATTTTAGGTTGTAAGCATTCATTCAATAAGACCGAATGAATACCTACAGTTGAACTAAGCACATGAATATGAGGTACAGGTTGACCTTGCACAACATTCCCACAATCAAGAAGCTACCCAAAGTATGAACCAAGGATTGCGACAACACTCCGGGCATTAAATCACAAAAATTACAAATTAAACTTAAGATACATCCAAACATTTCCAAGTAATTTAAAAGATAGAACAAGAAACATGCAAGATTATTCAATGCAAAGAAGGCACCAGTCATATCACAATGTCTACACTTGATATTAAATCATCATGTTTGCAACAATTCTAATTTGTTACAGCACTTGCTCAAAATGTAAAAAACTAACTTCTAATATTCTAACATACTACTCTACTACTAAATCTACTACTTACAAGTCTTTTGACTTAGTCAGCTAATCCGAACCGAACCTAGCCAATTCCAAAATTTACAAATGAGGCAGAGTGCCATACTTATAGAAAAATAGGCCCACGTGAAACAAAGCTAGGGTTTCAAAGAAGCTTGACCACCACTCAAATCGGCCCCGACAGACATTAATAACCCACTATGAAGAATTGAATGCAATAAGGACTACCATCAAATCGATCTCAGATTGCCTGAAGTCAGGGAACAGATCTTCAAGCCACACCCACCAAAATAATTCACTTGCGTGAACAACAATGTGTGCAAAAACACTAGCGTGGATACAAGCCATCAATCGGATTCAAGCTGGGAAAATGAATGACTCGGATTGAACAACACCAATTTGAGCCCCTTCAGATCTCTTCTACATGCCATTAATGGCCGCCAACCAAATCGACCTTGCATGCAGGAGTGGGTTTCATGATAGCAGCCAAAAAGTGTACCTGACTATATCCAAAAATCATGCCAAATCTTCAAAGTACATCCAAGAATCAAATGGGCCACCATTAGTGCCCACTACAACATCAAAATCCAAGTAGGTCTATTACAATTCCTAAGGAAATAAAATCAAGCATAAACCTAGGCGGAGGTGGAACCAAAGATAGGTGGAGGTAGAACCACGAGGAAAACAAGAACAAACACCTAAGACAGGTGAAGGCGAAGGTGGAGACAGAATGAGAATGGAGAGGAAAATAGGTGAAACAAAACCCACCCCGAAGGAAGTAGAGGCAGAATGGGAATGAAGACAGAACCAAGGAAAAAGAGGTGGAAACAAAACCCACCCCAGTGGAAGCAGAGGTGAAATGGGAATGAGAAAGGAACCGAAGGAAAATAGGTGGAAACAAAACCCACCTCGATGAAAGCAGAGGCAGAACAAAAATGGGAAAGGAACCACGAACTTTCCAAAGTTCAAAGACAAATTCCATCTCTGTCACGACCCTAAAAAAATGACATAAAAGCAAATTGAAGAAAACCCAATGGCAGAAAACCAACCCAAAGGCCGAAGACAAACAAAATAATGGAAAAACGAGAATGCGAGAGGCAGAGCCAGAACAGGAATGAAGATGGAATCGAGAATTTTGTGAAAGTTCAAATTTTAGATCCATCCTGGTTTCGCCTCCAACAAATGAAGGTGGAAATGAAGTGAAGAAAAAATGAAGGGAGGAAACCAACCCTTAGGACGAAAAATGAACAAAATGAAGAAGGAATCAAGCGAGTGGGTGAGAAGCAGAGCCAGAAAGGGAATGGGAATAGAACCGAGAACTTAGCCAAAGTTAAAAGTTAAGTCCCATCCCAGTTTCCCCTCTGAAAGAACAAAAATAAACTAGGAAAAAGAAGGGAAACTTAAGGAAGAAAACCAACCCTTAGGACCCAAACAAAAACACCAACGGAGAAAATAGAAGGCAAAAGAAGACCACCCCAGAGAGGACATCCACAAGACTCCAAAACCACCAAGAACTCAACACAAAAGGCACCCACAACCAAGGCAAGCACCAAAGACCAAAACCCCAAGATATTCAAAGATAAGCACAAAAAGAGAGGGGCAAAGCCACAAAAATAGACCAAAAGGCAGGCCAAGAGAGGCTCCCTAATTTTAGTGGGGCGTGTGTGTAAAACTGCACAATACTTTGTTATACCAAAGTCATCTAGCTTTTCTTCTTCTGCATCTCTAGATGCATCCTTACAAGTTTGTGTTCTTATCTTCCTGTTTATCCTCTTCTTCTTTCTATTCATCAATCTTCACTTCATCTTTCTTTATTTTGACTTCCTCTGTAATTTTTTTATTATCTATTAGAGTGAATTCTTCTTGAATAGGAGAACAAGTAAAATCTTGTTGTACCAAAGAAGGATTGATAGTTTTCTTTGCAATGTCTTCTCTGATCATTTAATCTTTATCACCTCCTTTTATCATGTCCTCCACTTTCATAGGAGTGTTATGTATTTCAAAAAATCTATTTGCACTTATTTTATATTTTTTTCTAGAGCGGTGGTGTCAGATTTACTCCTTCAACCATTGGAAGAAAACTTAAGTTTTGTACAATTTCCTCAACTTTATCATTGCTCTCCTTTCTGATCCTCTCAAGGTCATCTTTGTCTTTTCCCATAAGGGTAGTAACCCTTTTTTTAATCCTCATCTCCTTTCTAAATATAGTAGCCAACTTGGCTCTATCATCTTTAGAAATTGGAGCACCAACTCTTTCAAAAATTCATCTTTAAGCTTCTCATGCTCTTGTATTGCCTCTTGTCTTATCTTCAATAAAATGTTCCATAAATCATTAGGAATATCCTTCTTGATATTCCTAATGTCAACATCAAACACAACAATATACTTTATTATAGCCCCAATGGTGTTGGCCTAATCCACCTCATCCACAACCTTATTCAAAGTTGTAGTCTCTACTAACATTTCATTTTGCACAATAGTATTATATAATGCCTCAAGTTTCATTGGGGAATGAGGCCTTACTGGTTCAACTTCTTTTTTACTTTTTTAATTTAACTGGATTCTTCTTTGTTTCCTTTTATTTCTTATTTCCCTCATGTGTATCTTTAATGAATCTTTCTCCTTTTCTATCTCTTCACTCTTGACATCATGTATTTTCCTCTTTCCACTAGCTTCACCTTGTGAAGCCTCTTTTCTTCCTCTCTAGACCAACTGTGGTCCTTCTTCTTCCAAATCTTCCTCTTCTTCAACAAAATTTATATTTATATCCTTCTCTTGTGTAGATTTATGTTTCATTATTATTTTTGTAGGGGTAGTGAGAGGTGTGGTGGTAGTAGTCTTCTTCTTCTCTATCTTGGCAACACACAGAACTGGAGGGGATTTATCCCTTACCAAAATATTGGTGATATACTTTCTCTTCTCTCCAAAAAAGGGTAAATCCTTGGTGAAATTTTGCATAGATGGTGGTGTGGTATCTATTCTACCCAATCTCCTTTAGCTACCTAAATCTTCACTAGTACTCATATCTAGTCTTTCTCTTTGCCTTGCATATTGCACTCTCTCTTTAGAAAGTCCCATTTCTTTAGTGTATACATCAACCATGGCATTAAAATTATTCCTAATGATATGTTCCTTTTGCTTCATGTGTACTTCCATGTATTTTTCTTCATAATTCTCTTTTATTGGTTGTGGTATACTTCAGGATCTTCAAAAAGATGTTAGCATAACCTATTAGCTCTTGTTCACTGATCTCATATTCTTGTTTAGGGATCCATATATTCCTTGGTTCAACTATTTCCATCATACATTAATCTCTAGATACAAGAAAAGTGATATTATTTTTGTATTTTAAAACCATTGTCCTTGGAATCCTCTCTTTCTCTCATGCATTCTTTTTTGGAAAACTACAAAGAAAGCAGTAAGGGCATCATCTTGTGCTTTGAAATCTCCAAGGTTCATCATATGCTCTACAATTTGATGTGCAATAGGTATTCCACTTATCATGTTTACCTTTCCAAATATGGGAAGCTCCTTCAAAAAGTAGAAGAGTAAGAAGATAACCAAGGTGCCATAATTAAACACATATTTCTTTTCCTTTGTCTTCTTCAAATACTCCATTAGTTGTTGCCTAAGAAATACATAGAGGTCATGGTCTACACCATTCTCTACCATCTCATGTGCCAAATTGATTGTGGTAGAAAATATGGAGTTGTTTCTATTTATGTAATATATTTTGTAGCCAATAACCATAACAACATATCTAACAACTAGTTTTCTAACAGGATTAACAACAAGAGCTATCCTGTCATAAGGAGCACCATTTTTCTCCATAACCACTTCAATTTGGATGGATTTCAATATGGGAACTAGTCCAGTGGAGCATAGACCAATGACCTCCCTTATCACTTCCTTTGTTATCTTGTGATATTAATCAGTCTAGATAAACTGATCATGAACTCTGCTCAATTCCATTCTAATCCACTTGACATCATAGAAGAAATTGGGGAACCATTTCCATACATCTAGTTTTAGGGTTTAATCCTCACTAGTTAACTCAATTTCCCATACACAACTCATCTTAGTGGGGGAATGTTCTTCCATTTTTCCATGAATTTAAGCTCTAATATCCTAAGTTGGTAGAATCCCATATGGAATGTGCGAGAATGCACCTAGTGGGTCATCTTCTATGGCTTTCACAAGGTATCTCTTGAAGTTTGGTTGTGGTTTCTCTATGACCCTTGGTGTAGACATTGAAAACTATATTTAAAATTATTTCAAACAAATATTTTTGAAAAATAGGGCATGCAAGATTTGCAAAATACTTTTTTACTTTGTTCGCCAAACTACAGCTTTGATGCTCTAAATCTTAATTTTCCTTATTCACTTTGAATTCTCTTCTTGAAGCACTAATCCTCTTTGAATGCTTATGTGAAATGAATTTTCCTTAGTAAGTTTTATTATATCCTTTTGATTTGACCTAATTTTGCATTGAATTCTTCAACACATAAATCTAGCAACACTTAATCTATATGCACAATCAACTTCTAAATCTCTACAAACTTCCACATCGATATATTTTCTTTCACAATCTTCACCAATAGATCAATAATGTTGATCTACATCACATATTTTTGTGCTATGGCATCAACACCACTTTCTGGTGGGGGATACAAGATATCCGTTAAAGCTCCCTCTAATCTATAACTCTTGTCTTAGTTTTTGGAGGAAACATCTACATCAGAGGATGGTACAAATTCACCCTTGTCATCTATCTCTTCTTTCTACAAATCTATTCCATTTCCTTCTTTGTTTCTACTGGATCTACCTTTCTGATTGGTTCATTCCTTTTTAACAAATTATCCATCCTTTTGTTTCTACATTTGCAAAACTTAACAATATGTCCAAGTCTACTACAATTATAACATACAACATTCTTTTGAAAAAAAATTCTTCCATTCATTTTAGATCTACATTGATTATCCTTGTATCTAAATCCATAGCATGTATAACAATAACCATTTAAATATTGAAATATTCTACCATTGTTAAATGTATTCATTAGTTGACTTCTACATTCACTTTCTCTATGTCCAAATTTTTTGCAAGAGTAACGAAAACCATTGAAAGATGGGTACCTTTGAGGATTTCGTTGTCTAATCAAAGGTCTTCTCCCTTCATTTCTTTGATTCTGGATCTTTCCATTATTTTTCTTGTCTTCAATATTATTTGGTTCATTGATCTTCTCTTCTGAATTAGGTGTCAAATCTTCTTTTGAGATTTCATGTTTTTAAAATCCTAAACCACCTTTGTCTTTGGATTTTTTTCTGACCTGTAATCATCTCATCAAGCATGTGGAACTCATTTTGATTTTTTCTTCATGACTTCTTACTTTCTCTAGATTTGATCTTAGATTTAGCACTTCTTGTTCAAGCCTTATGCATTCATCAAATTTTCTTTTCACCATTTCATTTCAACTTTCCTCAACTCTTTTATTTTTTCAACTTGCACTTTTAGTTTAGTGATGGTTTCATTTGCTTGTTTAAACTAATCACTGACTTCCTTATGCCTTTCTTTTAACTTCTTGATTTTCTTTCTCAAAATTTCCTTCAAATCTCTATTTTCACCTTCAGTTATTTCTAGATATTCAAGAGTAGCTTTGAGTTCTCCATCTTCATCAAGCATGTAATATTCTATAAAATAAAAATAAAGAATCTCTTCTGGAGGGATATGAAACTTTCTATCAACCATGTGTTCAATCTCCAATACCTTCCAAAAGCGGTTAAGCTATTCCAAGGAAACGAGCTCTGATACCAATTGTTGAACACATAGAATACTGAGATAGGGGGTGAATCAATATTCTATTTAACCATTCAAGCATTAGCCATCCAATCACCAAAGAATATTCAACTATTATAAGAAAATAATGAACGAAACTATTGGGAATATGATGCCATTTAATTGCAATCCTAAACATATTTAATGTGTCTCCTAAGTCCTTGGAAAGTGCTTCCTAACACTAGGAACATGTGGGGACATCCATTTTGATATCCTATAGGATAGGGGCAAATGAGGCACCCACATAGAAGGTGGAACCCACCTTGCTTTATCTAACTATTTGGATGATTGATAAAACTTTAGTAATGCATGTCTTGTTCCTACAAGATATAGATTGATATTTAGAAGAGTGGAGTGGCACTATCAGTTCAGTATTCATTCAATTTAGTTCAGTTTAGTTTAGTTTAGTTTAGTTTAGTTTAGTTTAGTTTAGTTCATTTATGGTTCAAATATCTTTAGTTGCATGCAAGTTTACTTGAGTTGCATGGTAGTTGAATTGAGTTGCATGTAGTTATTTTGAGTTGCATGCAAGTTGACTTGCGTTGTATTTTATTTGACATGAGTTGCATGACTAATGAATTCAATTGCATGATAGATAACAAGCGGATACTTTTAGTTAAATGGGGATGACCAATCATCCATGTTGTTTGCATGAATTGGTGGAGAGATATGTTTCAATTAACTAATATTGACCTGGGTCCACCTTGGGTGCCCAAGTTGGCATCTTTTAGTTAACACCTTTTGCATGAGGAGATATTTACAAGGTTCAGCTAAGTTGGCCCATTCTTGGGTGCCAAATTTGAGGTGAAGCTTCCAAGATATTGTCTTAACCGGAGTTTAGTTAAGTGTTTAGTTTGGGGCGCCTAAATTGAGGAAGACTTTGGTTTGACTTCTATTTACATGGTGGAACTCTACTTGCCAAATCTAGGCATAGGTTTTTGAGAGGAGCTTTATGCTCTTGAAATTGTCAACTCTTAGGAGTTTACAATCCTCATTATTGTCTATATATTTCAGAAAGTGCATAAGATTTTCATATGGTATTATTGCAGGTTGTGAAGAAGTATTGTTGAAGGCAAAGAAGCATACTAATCAAGGATTGATACAGAATTATTGTAATCTTGTTCCAAGGTTAAATAATACAAGCACTACTGATTCTAGAGGATTTTTTTCCCGAAAGGGTTTCTCCACATATATGTTGTGTCACTCGTATCTCCTATCTTAATTCTTCTACAATATTTGTCTATTTCTATAATTGATAAAATTGATCTAAATAAAATAATCATTGAAAAAGAATTGATCTAAATAGATTAATCATACACAAATAATTATGACAAAGAAAACTTAATTAGATCTATAGTCACATAGTTTTACAAGTTTAAAGCTACATTTTTACCTTTATTTTCAACTTTTGGTATCAAAGCTAATGGTTTGGTAGGGTTTGGGACACCTTTCTCTTAAAATTTTGAAGGTTTTTTGGCTTTAGTGAGAGCTTTTACTATTGTACTATTGCTGATTTGTAAAAGAAATGTGTTACACTCAGTTCTACTTCTTGTTTAGATATTGAAGATTCAATGGATCTAGTTATGAGATGTGGAAACTAAAAATGGAGGATCTCCTTGAAGAGAGAGATAAGTGGTTAGCTATTTGTAATGACAAAAATCCATCTACGATGATGTTAGATGAGGATTGGGACAAGATTGATAAGAAGGTAAGAGGGGCCATAATATATCATGTCTTGTTGATGTTGTTCTCTTGAATGTTTCAGATGAATCTACAACATATAAATTGTGGAAGAGGATAGATGATATCTATCAAACCAAAATTATTAATAATAAGTTGTGTCTAAAAAGATAGATGTATTCTTTAAAGATGAAAGATGATGATTCAGTTGCACATAATTTAAATACTTTGAATTTGGTTCTAATTCAGTTAGCATCTATAGATGTAAAGATAGAAGATGAAGATAAATGCATTTTGTTACTATTTTCTTTACTAGAGTCTTTGGAAAATCTAATTGTTGCTATCAATGGTATTGGTGCAGATCCTATGATGAAAAATATAATTCTTACTCTCCTATCAGAGGAGATGAGGAGGAAGTCTAAAATAGGATCCCAAGATTCCTTGTTTGTAAGAGGTAGGCCTAAGGAAAAGGAACCTGAGGGAGACAAGAAAGGAAATGGTAAGTCCAAAGGATGGTATAAAACCCCTAGTAAGAGTAAGTTAAAGTGTTGGAACTATGGGAAATTAGGACATGTAAAGAAGGATTGTAAGAACAAGAAAAAGAGTTTTGATGCTTATATAGAGAAATCCTCAAATGATGATAATGATGCATTGATCATTTCATGTAAAAATGTTAGTGATTACTCTTGGCTTATTGATTCAAGTTGCTCCTATCATATGAATCCTAACAAGGAGTGGTTCACTAAGTATACTGAATATGATGGAGGCAATGCCTTCTTTGGAGATAATAGCACAACAAAGATTGTGTGAAAAGGAGAGGTAAAGTTTTGTTTTAGTGATGGTTGGGTTAATACCCTTAATTATGTTTTACATATTCTAGAACTTTCTATAAATCTACCTTTTTTTATGTAATTTCAATTATTCTAGAATGCATGTGATGTTTGAAAAAGGTGGTTGCAGATTGGTGAAAGGGAATATGGTGGTTTCTAAAGAATCTTGGATTGAGTCTTTTTTGAAGCTTAATACCTCTAATTTAAATAAATCAACCAATGTAATTGAAGCTGAAAATACATGTATTTTGTGGCACCATAGATTTGGTCACATTGGTGAAAGAGGTCTTAGGACCATTCTTAATAAGAAATTGGTTGACGGTATTCCTGATTATAATATTGACAAAAATGATTTTTGTGAACATTGTGTGTTTGGAAAGCAATCTAGATATTCATTTCTTAATGGAACAAATAAAACTAAAATATTATTAAATATTATCCACTCAAATGTTATGGGTCCTATGGATATTGAATATATTGGAAAATATAGATATTATGTCACATTTATTGATGATGTCTCAAGATACACTTGGATCTATTTTATGCATAAACTTTTTGATGTGTTCAATAAGTTTAAGGAATTTAAGGCTTTAGTTGAGAAAAAATCACATCATAAGATGAAAGTGTTGAGATGAAATAATGTTGGTGAATATTGTTCTAAGGAATTTGATGATTATTGTAAGCATGCAAGAATTGTGAGACATTAAACTACTCCACATAAACCTCAACAAAATGGAGCAAAAAAAAGGATGAAACAAACCTAAATGGAAAGAGCTAGGAGTATGCTAAGTAGTACCAAGATAGATCAGTGCCTTTAGGATGAGGTGGTAAGTACTTCTTTTTATTTAATCAATAGATCTCCTAGTTCATCTATTGAAGATAAAACCCCTTATAAAATGTGGTTAGATAGGAAACCTAGTGTTGCACATTTAAGGATCTTTGGTTGTAAGGATTTTGTTCATGTGACTAAAGAAAAGTGGTCTAAGTTGGATCCAAAAGCACAAAAAATGCATATTCATAGGTTATGGTGAAAATTTAAAAGGTTACAAGCTTTAGAATCCTCTAACCCAAAATATTTCTTTATCGAGAAATGTGTTTTTCAGGGAATTTAGATCTTATTCAGGAGAAGAACAACCAAAGGAGAAGGATACTTCTCGAACAATGCATTTTGAGACAAAAATTGAGAATCATGAAGATGCACATGTTGAAGAACAATTGGATGGATTGGATGTGGAGAGTTCACAAAGTTCTAAGATAGATTCTCATGATGAGCATATGTAGGAACAAGAAGAACCTTCTTTGAGAAAATCCATAAGACAACAAAATCTTGTTGATAGCTATAGCCCACCTAGTTTCCATTGTATATTTTCTTTCATGAGTACTAATGATGAACCTAGATCTTTTATAGAAGCTTTGTATTCATATGAGAACAAGATTTGGTCTCAAGCTATGCATGAGGAAATGGTTTCCTTGGATGCTTCTGACACATGGGATCTTGAGAATTTTCACAAAGGAAGAAATGACATTGGTTGTAAATGGATCTTTAAAAATAAAATTGGAGCAGATGGTAATATCAAAAGGTACAAGGCTAGATTAGTAGCCAAGGGCTATTCCCAGAGAGAGGAAGTTGAATTTAATGGAATCTTCTCTCTTGTTTCTAAATTAACTTCTATTAGATTCTTTTTATCTACTGATGTTGCTTATGATTTTGAGATAGATAAAATGGATGTGAAAACTTCTTTCTTACATGGGGATCTTGATGAGGAGATTTATATGAAGCAACCTAATGGTTTTTTTGTAAAAGGAAAAGAACAATTGGTTTGTAGGTTAAAGAGATCTTTATATGGATTGAAATAGTCACTGAGAATGTGGTACCATAAGTTTGATGCTTTTGCATTGAAATTTGGTTATGTTAGGAGTGAGGAAGATCATTGTGTTTACATAAATTTTATTGATGATAAAATTTTAATTGTTATCTTGTATGTTGATGAAATGTTGTTTATTGGTAACAACAAGGTAATGATCAAAGAATTAAAAGCACAACTCTCTAGCAAATTTAAGATGAAAGATATAGGGGCTGAAAAATATATCCTTGGTATGGAGATTAGTAGAGATAAAGGTAACATAAAGATTTGCTTAAGTCAAAACAACTATGTTGATACTATTTGGAAATGGTTTAACATGAAGGATAGTAAACTAATTAATATTCCTTTACCAGTTGGCACAAAGTTAAGTTTAGACATAATTCCTAAATCTGATTTTGGTCATGAAGACATGTCTAAAATTTTATATGCTAGTGCAGTTGGTAGATTGATGTATGCAATGGTCTATACAAGACTAGACATAGCCCAAGCAGTGGGAGTTCTAAGTAGGTTTGTGTCTAACCCTAGTAAAGAACATTGGACTTATGTTAAGAGGGTGCTTAGATATTTATAAGGTAATTTTGATTATTGTTTGGTTTTTCATCATGCTAATGATATTGATATTATGCACAAATCATTGGAAATACAAGGTTTTGTTGATTCAGATTGGGTAGGAGACCTAGACAGATAGAGGTCGACAAGTGGCTATGTGTTTACTTTGTTCGAAGCTGCGGTTAGTTGGATGAGTAAGAGGTAGGCCACGATTGATTTCTCCACTACAGAAGTAGAGTACATGGCTGGTACACATGCCTCTAAAGAGGCAGTTTTGTTACAGAGACTTGGGATATTGGTTTAAATTGCAAGAAAATTAGACTTGAATGTGATAGTCAAAGTGCTATTTTTTTAGCCAAAAATCCTACATATCATGCTTGTACTAAGAATTTTTATTTTTCAGTATCATTTGTGCAAGAAATGGTTGAGAGTGGGAAGATATTGATTGATAAATTTTACTTTGATCAATTTTGCATATTATCTTACGAAACCAATTCCTACAGATAAGTTCTCTTGGTGCAGGAAGGCCATTGGCCTTAAATCCTATACTTGATTTATAATAATGATTCCTTGTTTAGAATAATTTCAATGTATAATGTCAAGTGGGAGAATTTTAGGAATAGGATACCATTTAATTACAATCCAAAACATATTTCATGTATCTCCTAAGTCCTTGGAAAGTGTTTCCTAACACTAGGATTAGAAAGAGATTAAATTCAAATGAAATGAACATGTAAATTGAAATTTTTAATTATTCATAAATAATAGGAACATGTGGGGATGCTCATTTTGAGCTCCTACAAGATAGGATCACATGGGGCGTGCACATGGAAGGTGGAACCCACTTTGCTTTAGTTAACTGTTTGGAGGATTGATAACACTACAGTAGTGCATGTCTTGTTCCTACAAAATAGGGATTGATATTTACAAGAGTGGAGTGGCACTATTAGTTCAATATCAGTTCATATCAGTTTAATTCAATTCGGTTATGGTTCAGTTATCTTCATTTGCATGAAGTTATTTTGAGTTGCATGCTAGTTGACTTGAGTTTCATGTAGTTATTTTGAGTCACATGCTAGTTGACTTGAGTTGCATGACTAGTGACTTGAGTTACATGATAGATAGCAAGTGGATAATTTTAGTTAAGTGGGGATGATCAATCATGCATGTTGTTTGCATGAATTGGTGGAGAGATTTGTTTCAGTTAACTAAGATTGACTTGGGTCCACCTTGGATGCCCAATTTGGAATCTTTCAGTTAGCACCTTTTGCATGAGAAGATATTTATAAGGTTCAATTAAGCGGGACCATTCTTGGGTGCCAAATTTGAGGTGAATCTTCCAAGACATCTTATTGACTAGATTTTAGTTAAGTGTTTAGCTTGGGGTGCCCATATTGAGGAAGACTTTGGTTTGACTTTTGTATATATGGTGGAATTCTACTTTCCAAATCTAGGCATAGGTTTTTGAGAGGAGCTTTATGCTCTTGAAATTGTCAACTCTCAGAAGTTTACAATGCTCATTATTGTCTATATATTGCAACAAGTGCATAATATTTTCATGTGAGTTTATTTCCTATTGTGAAGAAGGATTGTTTAAGGAAAAGAATCATATCAATCAAGGATTGATACAATATTATTGTAATCTTGTTCTAATGTTAAATATTACAAAAAACTATTGATTCTGGTGGATTTTTTTCCTGAAAGGGTTTGTCCACGTATATGTTGTGTCACTTCTATCTTCTATCTCAATTCTTCTAAAATATTGTACCTATTTCTACAATTGATAAAATTGATCTAAACAAAATAATCACTGACAAATAATTGATTTAAACAGATTAATCATACACAAAGAATTGTGAAAAAGAATAATTAATTAGATCTATAGTCACATAGTTTTACAAGTTTTAAGCTATAATTTTACCTTCATTTTCAAAATAAATATTCACAACATCACATAACATGTGAACATCAATTTTTTTTACATGGAAAACCCAAAATGTGAAAAAAAATGGTGAGGGTTAGCTCACAATATATTATAACCTATTATAGTATATTATAGAAGTTCTCAATGTAGATGGACTCATTTCCCAAAGATAAAAGATAGAATAAATATGGTGGCCCACAACCTATTTTCAATTATTACAATTACATCTTATGTATCCATGAACTACATTTCCATTGAAGCATAATAACAACACTTTATCTGATTTTGGTTCAAAACTTTGCCTCGCTCTTCATTCACACAATTGTGTTCTTCAACTTAACATTTGTAACCTAACTTCACATTTATCCACTCAAATTAATATTACATGCATTGTATGTCGCATCTATATCCTCAAAACACCAAAAAAATTCCAACATATATATTTGCATCAAGTACACCATCAATTAGGTCGACCTAATTATATGTAATACCTGAAATATAACTTGTCAATTCCAAAACTTATAATCCATAATAAGTTCCATAATTCAAAACTCAAAGTTTCTTAAGATAATTTAGCATGGAACTATAATAGATCCTTCATAAGATAGCAACATATATTTATTCTTCACATACTTTCAAACTTATTAGGTCATCTTTGCATAAAACCCAAAAGAAAAAACCTTCAGCTATGTATCCACATTTGGACACGTGGACCTCAAAATGTTGATTCCTTTTCTAATTCAAGTTCTACTAACATCTAAAAACTTAACTTCAACACCGCTACGCCAAAAAATTATATGTGGAGAAGTGTGGATTCTCCTACACAAACACTCTATATAGAAAGATAATTGTGAATTCCAGACCAAACTCTATTAGTCATAACTCAAAATATTTATACAATCAAGATGAAATATTGGAATTAGATTCCTATAACAACTAAAAAAGCTATGTTAGAAGTGCATGAAAAAATATTCCTATGTAGAGTGCTGCAAACCCAAAAACTAATGCAATGTAGCACTAAACTGCCAGTTTTGACACTTAATAGGATTTCCACACAACTAATATTTTTAGACCAAATCACCTTGCATGAATGGATTCATTAACTCCTCAAAGTCCTATTAGGATTACCCAAAGTGATCAGAAACAATGTTGACATCAATTAAAACAATGTGTTTCATTGTTATGTACATGCCATGCTCATGTTGCCAAACAACATTATCAATGACAATATCCTCAAACTTCCAACACTTTAAACCTCTCTTTTCATCCTACTATGTCAGGAAATTTCCTACAAGGTGACACTTGGATGATGGAAGGGAATTTCAATTACATAAAACACCCTTCCAATTTCTCACCAATTATTTGAAAATGACACTAGATACTATATGAGGAGTCCATGATTCAATAAAAGATCCCATAAAAGTAATGTTGACAAAATATATCAAATATTTGGGACAATCAATAAACAAAGAAAAATCATTCATATATTTTTTCATCACAAAAATAAGTTCAAAATGAATGATCACAACAACTTTTGGAATCACTATAGGCACACTCCTAAGAATCTACCTTAGTATACCACTATTCTGTGGAGTAGTAAGAACAAACCTATGGTCAAAAAATTTACCTAATTACAAAAGGAAAATAGAAACAGGGAAGGGTCATTGGTTGAATCTTGTTGAAAAACCCAAGGTGAAACTTGCAACAATATAACTCAATAATGGGTTTTCAAATCTGAAATTGTATATTCAAGATTAAAATAAAGAGATGATGTGATTAAAATTTCCAAACATGAAAGAAAAATCAGCAATAACACATGTTTCCAAATACAAATGATACAAGATATATGTGGAGAAACCCTTATGGGAAACGATCCACATCCAAAGAGATCCAATGTTTGTATTAACATTCCAATGAGATGAAACATTAAAACACTCCTCTTTGAATTATGATACCACTTCGTCGCTCTGACAACCTACAAATAAACTCTACAAACCACCATATCAAGGCTCCAATATATAGAAGTTTATGGGAGGTAATACCACAAATGGTATCCCAAAACAACAAGAAAAACCACCTAGAAAAACCCACATCCCCCTTAGTGGACAAAAAATAAAAATGGAATAAGATATTGAATAATCGCATGGCCTTCACATGGTCACCTAACACAAATCCAATTAGAATTGATCATTATCTAGTGCTCCATAAATATTTGATGGCTTTGATGGGTTGATGCAAGAGCATACACCAATATGAAAACTTGGGTGTCCAACCATGCAATAACATGCAAAAAAGGTAAATAAAATTTGAGGACATGCACACCAAAGTGGTCCCCACTCACAAAGTTGGATGCCCAAGAGGAATATTCTATTGGGATGCCCTATAACCTTTACCATATAGGGTCCACCTCTTTGAATGCAATTATAATTTGTCAGGGAAAATAAGTAATAAATATTTTATCTCTCATGTCCTCTAGAACACTTTCTAAAGAACATGGAGACACACAATTATCAATTTAGGATAAAAATTATAATTTCACCTATCCTAACATTATCCCACCTAACATTATACATTGAAAATACATCCATGAAATATAAATAAAACATAATCAAGTGTAGTGATCAGGGTCCATGGAATTCCTACACCATAGGAAATTATCCATGGTCATTAGCTTCATGAGAGAATCAAGACCTTACAATTCTTAACCATTTCTTACACAAAGTGATACTACAATCAACATGCTTAGTATGAGCATGATACGTAGGATTTTTGGCTAAACATATGACACTCTGACTGCCACATTCAATCTTCACTTTCCTGTAATCAAAACCAATACCATTACCAAGTGTCTATGACCATACCACCTCCTTAGAGGCTTGTGTAGTAGCCATATAATCTTCTTAAATGGTGGAAAATGCAACTGTAGGCTAGATCTTACGCATCCAACTCACGACACCTCCAAACAAAACAAAGACATAACCACCAGTGGACCTTCGACTGTCCAAGTTACCTGCCCAATCTACATCAACAAAAACCTGTATGTCTAATGAATTAACCAAATCATTAGTACCATGATAAACCAAACACTAATCTGAGGTAGCACACAAATATTTAAACACCATCTTAACAAAGGTCCAATTCTTTCTACCAAGTTTAGCCATAAAATTTCTCAGAACTCCCACTACTTGGGCTATATCTAGTCTAGTTCAAACCATTGCACATATCAAACTACCAATGAAACTAGCATAAATAAAATTATAAATATCTTCAAAATCATCATCAAAATTAGGAAACGTGTCTAAATTCAACTTAGTTTGAATAAAAAAATGGAATATTTACTGGTTTACAATCATGCATATTAAACCTCTACAAAATGGTATCGACATACTTACTCTGACTTAACCAAATCTTTCTATGAGCTTGATCTCTACTGATATCCATCCCAAGGATATATTTTGCAGCCCCTAAATCCTTCATATCAAATGTTCCAAATAGTTGAGTCTTAAGCTCCTTAATCACCACCTTGTTGTCACCCATAAACATTATTTCGTCAACACATAAGAAAATGATTAGTATTTGATCATCAATAACCTTAATGTAAACATAATGATCCTCCTCACTCCTAATAAAACCCAAATTCAATGAAAAAGGATTAAACTTATGTTACCACATCCTAGGTGACTATTTCAAACCATATAAAGATATATTTAACCTACAAACCAAGTTTTTTTTTCCTTTTACACCAAAACCGTCAGGCTATTGCATA
The DNA here is from genome assembly GCA_007115665.2 of Sequoiadendron giganteum. Classification (NCBI taxonomy): domain Eukaryota; kingdom Viridiplantae; phylum Streptophyta; class Pinopsida; order Cupressales; family Cupressaceae; genus Sequoiadendron; species Sequoiadendron giganteum. Next base: position 507,613,158 of record CM021104.1, on the reverse strand, counting down.
TAAATCTCTTCATGAAGATCCCCATGCAAGAAATTAGTTTTAACATCCATTTTCTCTATTTCAAAATCATGTCACAACAATAGTTAATAGGAATCTAGTAGAAGTTAACCTAGCAAAATGAGAGAAAAGTTCACTAAAATCAACTCCCTCTCTCTAGGAGTAGCCCTTGGCCACTAATCTAGTCTTGTACTACTCTAACCGACCATTTGCACCAAATTTATTTTAAAATACCCACTTGCAACTAATTGGATTCTTTCCTTTGGGAAATATCACAAGATATCAGGTATCACAACTATCCAAATCCATCATCTCATATTGCATGGATTTCATCCAAGACTGACTTTCTTCTAAAGAAAGAGCCTCCTTGTAGGATCTAGGTTAATCATGTTGGAAAAAGTGCCTAAATCCTTATTAACATGGAACTCCTGAAAGAGCAGTATTGATGAGACCCTTGGAATGTCTTAGTGATGAGAAATTGTCTCAGACGATCAGATCGTTGTGACCTTGGAATTTTTTTGTCGACAAAAGTCATTGACGTGACATGATCTATCAGAGTTATTTTTCAAACTCACTCCAACAACAAAATTATTGGTGTCGTCGGCATGACCTAGTGGTTGTCTCAGTGATATTAGCATGACCAGAATAGTCGAGGTGACATCTCTAGCTCACTTCGATGACAGATGTTTGGGTGACGAAGATCATCACGCAGAGTCTTCACGATGAATGTGTTAGAGAGACTTCTATTGTCGGCATGACCTCCTAATCTCTTGCCGATGGTTTTTCTATCATTGATGGATCTACTCCTGGTGAATGATTAGCATGACTCTTGTCGATATGCGTGGTCTTAGTGTTCGTTGGTTCATCGGGGAGACATGACTATTTGGTGTGACTTCCTAGTGTTTTTGCAATAGCAATTGTCTTGCTGATGGTCTTGAGATCAAGGGGACTTCACCAAAATTCTGAGTGATAGGAGCTAGTGTCATGTGTGATAGCCTATGGATAGTCTGACATTGGTTTGACACATTTTTTTGTCTCACCGATGAGTGATAGAGTTGAAATATTATGACCAAGCATTTGTTCTATGTGTTCTATCTTGGACCAATGAGCTATGTAGAATGCGAACCGATTGGGAAATTGAAATTTTGTGATCGTTTTCTTATGGAAACCGAATAGATAGCTTGATTGATGTATGAACAGCTCGGTCAAGGGTCTGGTCTGGTTGGGTTGGTTAGTCAAATGATCAATGAGTGAATTCCATTGTATTTTGAATGAATGCATTGTAATAGTGTAATTTGATACATGGTAGATCAGAGAAATGTTGCTGATATAGAATTATCATCTAAAAAGAAGAGATTGTAACTTGTATGTAATTTGATTACTGTAATACAAGTGATCTTTCTTTGGTGTGGTGGGTTTTTCTCCTGTAAGGGTTTTCCCATGTAAATCTGGTGTCAATTGTGTTATGTTTTTATTTCTTAGTTTTGTTTTTAATTTCATGTGTGTCTTAATGAACTGTAATTATAAACATTGAAAGGAATATTTCTCTTCTCCTCTAAGACTTGGCATTAGGAAAATTTGTTCAGCTATTGAATTTTTCCTAACAAATGGTATCAGAGCCTGGCCAATTGTGTTATCCATGTGGGTATATTGGTTTTGTGTGTCAATTTTTGTTCAGTGGGAGTTTTGTAGAAGTCTTGAATTTGTCTAATTATAAATTAATATAGCAACAAAAATGACGTCTGGAAGGATTGAAATTGAGAAATTCAATGACAACAATTTTGAGTTGTGGAGAATTAAAATTGAAGACCTATTGGTGGATTGTTATCTTTGGATTGTTGTGTTTGGAATGAAATCTACATCCATGAAGCAAGAAGATTGGGATCTGATAGATCGAAAAGAAAAAGGGTTGATAAGACTTTGTTTGGTAGACTTTGTTCTCCTGAATGTTCATGAAGAGAAGACTACCTCTACGTTGTGGAAAATTCTGGGAGGTGTTTATCAGGGCAAGTCCTTGGTAAATAAGTAATTATTGAGGAAGAAGTTGTACTATTTGAAGATGGAGGGAGTAATATCTGTTGCTGATCACTTAAATACCTTTAACATGATGATTGCTCAGTTAACATTTGTAGGTGTGAATATTGAAGAAGATCGTTGTATGTTCTTGTTATGTGATTTTCCAGATTCTTGGGATCACTTAGTGATGGCGATTGGGAGCACGACAACCACTTTTAAAATGGAGGATGTGGTCCCTTCTTTTTTATCAAAAGAGATGAGAAGGAAATATTCTGAGGGGGCTCTTATTGTTCGAGTCACATCAAAATAAAAAGACAAGAAAACAAACAAGAAGTCCAAATCAAAATTAGAAGGGAGATCAAAGTCTCCTGGTAAGAAGTCCAAGGTGAAGTATTGGAACTATGGGCAGGCTGGTCATGTCCAAAAGGATTACAAAGAGGAGAAAAATACATGGAAGAAAAATTCTTGTGACAATGATTCTTCTCAGAGTAATGCAAATTCTTGT